>CACRXP010000341.1:72015-91783 GCA_902702965.1 Spirometra erinaceieuropaei | reverse complement strand
ATTTGTCTGGCGTTTCCAATTACCACTGGACTTCAGAACATAACACATAAATTCCTCCCGCCACCCACCGAGAACATAAGGGGCAGTACGTAGATACGGCACGACTCGTGGACGAGAACTGACGAGTCTCCTGCTGTCCACCCAACTACCCACTAGTAAGACTACTTATTCACAAACCAGACACTGCGCAATCAGCTCATTAATTCGGTGTTAGATGGAGGCGACCAGAGGCAGGTTCTTTGCGGCAAGACAAAGAACCAATGACTGAACTACTGAGTCAGCAGTCGTACAGTCAGTATCCGCAGCAGATCATACTTTGTCACCAACAACGCCCCCGGGCTAGCAATGCACCAAACGAACTCAATACAAACAGATGGCAAACTAGACAAATGTTGCAGTCTTACACAGTGCAATCAAATCCGAATCCCAAATTAGGCACATTCTTCAAGCCTGATTTAGAAATAGCAATGCCCTGTTGTAGAACGTTTGTCATCTCTCCCTCCTTTCTGTCCCGAATGAAATGTCCACATACAAATCTTCACTGTCATCCGTGATTTGTTTTATTCCAAGGCAAATGGAGGCTGAGTTTCCCTATGTTTGAATAAGACCCTTAGTCTTATACTGGAATGTGTAGACGCTTATATTTCTGGGGGTCTTTCTATGTCTATCTTTACCATTATAAAATTGTGATTGAGCAGTAGAAGGCTAAACATGGTTGGGAATTCGAATAACTGATAATGAGCAGCTGACGCAGTTAGGGCTGCGCAACAACCACAAGCACACGTAAACCAATAAAAAAGGAAAGAAACACCTAGATAGTAGTCAAAATAATTGGTTCGGTAGTATGCAGGAAGATGATTAGAAATGAAGTGTAATTTTAACCACTCTCGAACCAAAAGCCCACATGGGAAGAAGAACCTATGTCTAGAGTTTGTCTTGTATTCCACAGAAAGATCAACGCGTTTCTTTTGCGGTCAGAATGTGAGAGCTAACACTTCTTCTTGCAACCCATTCCAGGTTCTGATATTGTCCTGCAAACTGCCCATCAGTCTAGCAAGTTTACTTGCATTCTCTTGGGGTGTCCCTGATGGCTTCGCTTGCGATTCTTCTGGGAAATTTTGCTGCATATTACAAAGTTCTTCCTCATGACGACCTTATGTTTTTTCCATATAATCGGTTTGCTGCCAAATCTATCATATCAGTACTATTTTAAGTCTACTCAGCCCTCACTGAGCATAGATTAGGACTAGAAGTAAGATGCTTAGACAGACCCTGTGACACAAACTGCTGAGAGAACTTTTCCCATGGTACCTCAAGTAAAATTTTACAACAGCACTTTACGAAGGAAATCGTAAATTTATATGCAGGCCGTTTGTCTTGTCTCTGGACAAAATAAAACGCCATTATAGAATGCTACTGCCGGGGGTAGAGTAACACGTTTTTATGACACTGTTCACAACCCGTCTCGGTCTGAGCCGCTGAGACGGGAAGAGCGACCGGTGCCAAATAAGCGGCCGCAGGTCTTCCATCACGGCTACCTTACTTACTATTGCTTGCTCAGTAGGTGTGTTTGTGGTATTTTTTTTTGCCGCCGCGGCAAAAAAAATACCACAAACACACCTACTGAGCAAGCAATAGTAAGTAAGGTAGCCGTGATGGAAGACCTGCGGCCGCTTATTTGGCACCGGTCCATTTAACCATAGAAGGGTTGCGTAGTTCTACTAACAGCTCCCACCATGCATACTTATAAATCTCATAAAACATCGACCAAACATACAGCGGTCGCCAACTTCCGCAGTTCGCTAGCTTGCTGTAGGCTGGTGCGGTGGCGTTGGAGTACGTCCAGGTGTCCTTACCATCTTTCGCGTTATGCGTATTAAACGGTAAGGGGTTGAGACGTGATGCAATTGTCATAAGCACTTTATTCAAATACTCTTACCCAACCGCAGTACATCGCTGTCCGCCCGCGTCCCCCTTGTGTATCATCTGGTTCCCGTCCATCTAACGCACACCAATTTCAAGTGCGCGCCAATGATCCGATTGGTTAGCCGCTAGGCGGTTCAGGTTTACTCGTCCCGGCGGCCAATCACATCACGTCCCCGGCCAGCCCTCCTTCGATTGGTCATTGCCTACTGTTTTCCCACTTTGCGCGCCCACCTTCCCTATTTTTGACTTCATTAAAACAAAAAAATATTTTTCTGCGATTTTCAACATTTTTCGGCTTCTATCTGCCAATTTAGTGCCCCTTGCCGATTGCCCCGCCCGTTCTTCCCCTCAAAACCGCCATCCCGTTGTACCCGACCCACCTAGAGAGGATTTCTCACTGCGGCGGCCTGTTTGGCTTCCGCCGTTAAATGTAACCGCAGACCGTACGGCCGGATAGGTTTAAGTTGTGTGAGAAAAATGTGGAGACAGTTACGGTATGTCCGAGTAGTTAGCGCGGACCGCATAATGGTCTAATATCTATAAGCAACCGGTAATTTAACTGAACCTCAATCGTAGGTGTACTATGGTATATGTAGGCACACATAAGGGAAAAGAGGGGTAGGAGATATGCATAAGTTGACATCAGCAGTATCGTAAACTCGTACTGTTTTATATCTAGGTCGTCACCGAATGCAGGCGGACGTAGGCGCGGTCCTCAGCTGATTACACCGACTGCCGAGGACGAAATACAAGCTGTTCTTCAGTCAGCAGGTGTCGTTCAGTACCTGCAGCGGTGGAGGTTGCTGGCCACAATCCTAGCCTGCCGATGTCGACGCACTATGCGGATGCAAGTGTTGCGGCAGCATACGGACGGTTATGCATTCCGATGTGGACACTGCAGACGGAAGAGGTGCCTGCGGACGGGGTCAATGTTCCTTGGTAGTAAGCTCAGCCTGCAGACACTAATGCGTATATGCTACAAGTTTGTCGAAGGTGTGCGTGCCAAGCGGTGTGCGGCAAGTGTAGGTGTCAGTAGAAATACGGCCATGGAATGGTATGGCATTTGCCGGGGGGCTTGTTCACACGCACTTCTATCCGCCGTAACCCAAATTGGTGGACCGGGCGTGGAAGTACAGATAGACGAGACGCTCATAAGTCGCCGCAAGTATAACAGGGGACGGCCGCGACGGCAGTTGTGGGTCGTTGGTATGTACGACACACCCACACCGTTCGCTATCAAGCACTAAAGTGTCACTGACTGGCTCTCGCCTGATCCTTTATCATTCACGCTAGCATCGCCCTTGCAGAGAAACGTGCGTCCAGGGCCCTGATCGTCCCAAGCCGTCTGTGCAGAATCAAAACCTCCCCCATTGTCTTGCGTCTTTCATTAACCGTGGCGTGGCGTGTGTATTTAATAGTTACGTGTGCTATGCCAGCATCAGCAAACCATGGACCTCACAGCCCGGCATGCGCTGGCAGTTCCTGGCACCTGATTCCCTGTCGGTAGGTGCGCTTGCGCCCCCGCTGGGTATACAGGTTGTGGGCATGGCTGCCCAGTCATCCTCGTCCTTCTGACCCCTGTTGGGGTGCTGTTGTTGTTGGTGAAAAATCCTGGTCAGGTGTATGTCGTGGACCAGGGGGCGGGATGGCACGCCTAGGTGCGGGTCCAGCCGCGCCAGCCACCTGCGCTCTCCCCCGCCTCCGGTCTTCTTGACTCTGTCTTCACGCCGGGCGCGGGTGGGGGAGGAGGGGAGAATGTGGCAGATGCTACGCAGGTCACTATAAACTAATTCAAGTCACCTGTTTGCTTCGCTTCTTAGTGGAGCATACGGTGGATATCGTCGACAACAACGGCCGAACTGTCGGACTGTCTTACGTTACACCCGCCATTCTAGCCACTGCAGACGCGACCTCAGCACAAGCTGTAGAAATCGCCCCTTACATTCAGTCTTTCAGCATCTGTAGGTTAGAGTTAGCTCCTCCTCCTCCCTTGTCTGAAAATGAGTGAATAGTTTAAAGATCAGCATCTTCAGTGGGCAGGCAGGTGACTTTATCTCGTGTAGCAGTTCGTGTCAGGTGTCCGAACTCATTCTACGTTTTCCAGAAGGCCAGAGGAATAAGTAACTCCCCGTATTACATGTAGCCTTGTGCAAAACTCCAGTGGGTTAGGATTAAGATTGGTGTTAGTGTTAGGGCTAAGTTTAGGGGGTTGGACAGTTAGCGTTAGGGTTAGGCGAGTTACTGTTAAGGTTAGCATTAAGGTTAGGAAACAGAAATAGGTACCTTCCCTGGAATTTGGCTCAAGGCCATTTGTAGTAGGAATGGAAACTTACTCTCGAGTTCAAGCGTATATTCATTTGGTCTTTAATACAAAAATCATCTGTTTGACTGAGCGGTACCAAACGTTGGCAGTTCGATCGTCGCAAGCGAAGACGTCCCCTGCTGTCCCGAGATGCACCCCCTACGGTGGTGACTTGTGTGCGAATTTGTTTATAGTGGAGCGGACTTGTGCTGCGTCTACTGCACTCTGTCATCCTTCACCTACAACGTCCCAAAAGTAACATACATTCTCCACGCCGTGTGCTGGCATCTATCCCCGTGTTCTTTTATTCATGGATTGTATGGTATTACTCATTTCATCTTTTTGAGAATGTCGACGTCGTTTTGGGCCCAGCTAAGCATCAAAGGAGCTCCGTCCAAGAAACACTCAGAGAGTTCCATTTTGTTTTGCGGTGCATTGGCCCAATTTATCCATTTTACTCTAAAATGTTGTAATTTATACGTCTCCCCTACCTGTTTAGGAACTTTTTATGAAACAGGTGCTGTGCAGCGCTTACGTTAGTGCTAAATCTTCTTCAACACAAAATGGCGATTTGGGCATTTGTCACATCCAACAATCTTCATCAAAATGCAACAAAATTCTTAGGGTCTCGTCACATCTTTATTTCACTCCGCACTTCTTCTGGTGGCCAGTTGTCACGTTCTTTGACTGAATTTCAGACGAAGTCATAGTCATCAAAACAGCAATGTTTCATCATTTGCCAAAGAACTAGTTGTTCTGTAGAGCAAAGCTGTCGTTTGTTTTCTCCATTTCATAAATCACATGTGTACTGTAACCCCCATCGTATGATTTTTACTGGAGTTTGTACGAGTATGCTATCTTTTTAACTTGAGTCATTAGACATTTCATGTTATCAAAGCCGTATTTTGATATTTTAGGCGCTTTCTGTCTGATACGAATACGGTGAAACTCACAATCGAGATCCTTTTTAACTTTCGTTACACTTCAGAAGTCACCGTATTTCAACGATAGGCTTATCAAAACTACACGAAGTCAGAGTTCCTTTTAAGTGGCAAATTAGACATGTCGCAAACAAGTTTTGCCAAGTGTGATTTTGAAAAGGTTTTCGAATATGAGTCGTGTTGTGTCTTAGTAAAAACTTCTAAGTTTTGTTTCGGTTGCGAAAAGCTGACGGCAATTAATGTCTTCGACTCTGCCGCCAAGAAAGCCTGCGCGGTGACCTTGTTTTCTGAATTCATGCTTTGACATTTGCAGGTCCAAGGTGGGAATGGCGTTGTCCGTACTGTGAGTTCCCACTTCGAAATCCGCATGCAACTTCCTTTACAGAAGTATAGTGCTGGCTGTAGTACGAAGTGACAATGTCATCATCGAATGGGCGCTTATTTAAAGCTACCCCAGATAAATTGCGGCGACGAATATGAAAAACCAGCGGCCGAAGTACCACCCTTTGAGGAAAATAACATGACATGTGGAATTGCGAACGGATCCTGGAAGACTCCTGTGGAATACGAACTACATTCTTCAACTGTTCATTAAAATATTCTATTTGATTTATTTTCAGGTAGTCCTGTTGCAGGCGGCCATCATAGATTTAGAGCGGTACAATCACCAGGTCAAATTCCAAGTTGTAAGGAGAAGACAGGGGAACCAGAAGGCAGCAGTGGTCGCTGGCAAAGCCACGGCTAGTATTGACTGAGTCCGGTCTTGCCTGAGAGTCCGTGGGACAGTGGCGGCAGCCGTTTTTGTAGGCTTGTGGGCCAAACTCAAATGGTGTCCAGTCAGTGTATGATACATTTGCCGAGGGGTTGTGTCCCAGTGGCTTAGGTTGTGGTTGCAGGAGTGAGGAGCATTCAAGTGACCGCATGGGCAGCTGCGACTGTGTGGACGCAGGTACGTCCGAGCTGAAGTCGGTCGAGTGGTCTGGGGGTCAGCGCGTCTGGAACGGCTCGCTGCAAGGGGTGAATGACCCTGAGGCAACGAGGCCCTGAACAATGACGCAAAACTGACCATGATAGCTGCCCACAAAAGCTCCCTGCCTGCAGGTTGCACTTCTGTCACGTCGGGGTCACCAAGTAGTAGCGTTCTAAGTGTAAACATTCACCGATTAGTAGCTACAGCCCATAGTTCCGACATATATACGTCCATCAGCAGGCCACGAAATACTGTGCCAAAAGTCCTACTGTGGTCAAGGAACACACTGACCGTGTTGCTTGCAGAGAGCCCGTCTGTAGTTCTAGGTAGGGCAAGCCCACGTAACACAAACACAACACAAACTGCGCCTCAGTACTCCACCGAGCTTGCCAGCTAATTCGTGGAAAAAGTTCTTCTTTGACACGTCCCACGGAAACGGCTGACGTCTTCCGTTCGGTGGGTCTTCAATCCGTAGAATGGACCACGTAAAGACATACCGTTCCTGCCTTCTTCCATGCATAAATCAAGTCAGTGTAGAAAATAATGTGCCTTATGAGGTATTTTTTTGCTGCCCGTAACTAGCGGCAAATGGCAATCTTTATTATTGTTTGCGTATCATTATTGGCCAAGTTGAGAAAACTGTGATAAGAGCAACTTGCTACTTAGTATTTGTCGCCATATGGTTCACACACCACTCTCATCCAGCGCGTTCGCCAGCTACCAAAGGCAAAACTTCGAAAACACAAATACGTGCCGCAGGGGGTTAAATTCTAGGGTTCAAACAAACCTGGTTCATAAAGACCAGCTCACCCTCAACCAGGGCAGAAGATTATGTGCAGTCTTCTAGGGGGACTGCCACTTCAGTCAAACGGATGCAGTTGTAGCAGCCGCCCCAGTGTCCCCCTTTTATGGCGCCTTCTCTGTCAGTCGACAGCCGCGTCAACGGCGTCGACCGCGGACGCAAGGCCACCCTCTCAGGCTTGAGCCGGGACGCCTCTTGTTCGGCTACAGTGCCCCGCGGCTGCGCACACTAACTTTCGCCGCATCACGCGCGTCGGACCATCTGGCTTGTCAACCGTGTTATCTGTCATCATGCCCCCCCCCCACGCCCTAGACTCTGTCCCCCAAAAAAATCAATGTTATGACCATCCCACAGCTGGACATGCACTCATGCTGGTGCAGACATGCACTCCCGCGAAAGCAGACCTACGCGACTGACGCGATCCCAAACGGACGCTTTGGTCTGACGCAAGCGGTCAGTAGGTTAGTGTCAGTATAGGTCAGTATACTTTAAGAGTAATAAGCAATGCCTTTGAAAACCCGATTGAAAACGGCACATGCAATATCTAACCTCAAATAAACGTGATACTAACATTTTGTCAGTAACGTGTGCATTTTACATAATAGGTCTCTGGAAGTGCACAACCGAAACTCCTGGCAACCTGTCCTGTTTACAAAATAAACCTGTTCTCACAGTTACCTGACCTATCCCGCGAGTAATATTGGACTTCTTTCCCGAGGAGTCGTTCATGTTGGCCAGGATAACCCTCGAGGCAGCTCGTATGCTTTCCCGTGACCGGGTCTAGAAACTGTGCTGGGTATTTGACAGTGGTGTGCGTGTACCAGGTCGGAACCAGGAACCAGCGCGCGTAACGTCCACTTACCCCAATACGACAAGGTGCTTTCCTACGTAGTATTTTTGAGTGGGGCGGTATTGGCACTTCTGCATTCTACGTCGTATTTCCACTTACTGACCAGGCCTTATTTCATCTGGAGCCCCATTCCAGAACCTCTATGGCCGCAAGCTTCAAATGGAAGAGCAGCCGGACAGACATTTCTACATACCAGCAGAGAATGTCAAGAAAGATAGGGGTAGATTGATGCAACGTTGTTCGTGGCGCGATCTGCCCTCATTCACTTCGATCCGGTAAGTGGTGGTCCGTTTTTGACCTCTGACATCCATTTGGGGCCCAGTTTGCTTTGGAAAGCCAACAGATCGGTGCGCGCCTATTCTTCTTTCTGCATACGTCGAACCAGTCGTTTACAGACTTTTGGGGAATACCAGTTGCCACGGTGTACTGACTGGGTGCCGTTCCAGAAATGAAAAAGAGGCCCGCGCCAACAAACGGACATGGGCGGATACGACCGTCACCTCAGGAAATTCTTGCTTTCGTGCCTTTCATGTCCAAACATGGGTCCTTCACGTCAGGCTGCGAGTACTTATTTCCCCTCACAACTGCACCTAGCATTCAGGATTAACAACTTCTTGTGCTGTCAATACTCACTCCACTGTGGCAAAGTGACCTTGAATTGCACAAATTGGTATTCCGACAACTGATACCGGATGATTAGCGGATATTGGGCGACTTCGCCTGCGAAGGGATTCACGCCGGAAAAAAGTATAGTTGGTTTGGGACATGTGGCGTACTCACACCACCTAGATAATGGAACTAAGACTGAAATTAAGGCTCCGGCGTCAGTCGTTGCTTAATGATTACGCCTGCTGTCATTCCCTTCTGTCGGGCAGACCGTAGGTCTAGGTGGCGATGCGGCTGTATCCCGGCAAGGCCCCCATTCCCGCTTGCATCACTTGCTGAAGTGAGACCCTTCGCGATTTGAAACCTTCTGTCTGGCTGCTACCGTTTATGTTTCCAGTTTAAACCGTTTGGGCTAGGGTTGCGGGAGCCAATCATTTCCCATAAGAAGTTAAAGTCTGTGTTGTTAACCCCTTGAGCTACCCCTACGGCTATGCGCTCCCTGCCTTCCCCTTCCTCCCCCCCCCCCACTATCGTTGACCTTGCTAATAGAGATGTTGATAGAGATTGCATCGACGGAGAGAGCGGTGGTCGAACTGTCAAGACCGCTGTCCCGCCTGCTTGTCTGCTTTTTACCCTCGGATCTTAAGTTTGCAGTGAGCTCTTTCTCGTTCTCAAACTGCTTCCCAGTCATTGATAGCTTTAAAAGACATTTTGCCCTTTCCCCTGGTGTCAACCTCCTTTTCGCCTGATTATTACCTCTATGGACTGACCGCTAGTCGTATAAATACAAGAACTCGAAAAGTTCACGAGAAAAAATTTTCCAGTCAATTCTTGCCGTTTATTTCATTGGGAAGACAAAGGAACCAACCAATAAAAAAGGATTGAAAGTGAAATCCCCAAAGCTCGAAAACTTCGACATTGGAGGTGTGCAGTACAGTCTTCCTGGCGTAGATAGAACGCTCGACAGCTTTTTTAAGATCTTCTCAGCCCAGGTGCGCTTGGAAGGCGCGGAAAGGTGGAGTAGTTTCCTGGTACAGTAGTCGGCTGTATGTACACGGACACACACGTACACATCGAGCGGCCATAAAACTGTTTGAGTGTGGGTGTTGCGTTGTCTCCTGGCTTACTTTCGATGGTCCCGTTGTCGCGGTGGAAGCGATCAACCAGTGGTGATGGTGCCCTCCGTCGGGGCGTCCCCTGGTGGTTGTCGCGGCGATGCCTTGGCGCTGGCACTGGCGCTCTCCGACAGCTCCGCGAGGAGAGCTATTAAACGATCCATCTCCCTGCCAAGACGGGCAATATCACCGGCTCGGTGTTCGGCTATCCGACGCCAGTGAGCGGCGGCGGAGGCCGCGACTTTGGCATCGCCCGCACAGGGACACTCGCCCGTGGCATGCGCCTCCAAGAGACGACACTGAATGTATCTGGGAAACAGAACGGAATCGAGTGTGAAACTAGGGTTGATACAATTTCCAGACGCGCCTTCATTATAGCACGAGAAGTACTGGACAGATACCTGAGCAGGACTAAGTCCAAGTTTGGAGAATCGTTAGTTCACTAGTTCTTTTTAACCAAACCCATTCAAGCGTTGTTGCTATTGCTTATTCTCGGTTAATGAGATATTTAGATGCAGCGGAACTAGCAAAACATCTAGCCCTCTTATTCCTACGTCTATTGCGAACTATCTAATTGAGTCTCCGGCGACGGCTGAACCAAAGCGATGAACTCAGTATCTGAGAGAATTCATCTGACCGCCACATATGCGCTTGCTTTGATATTACTTGGTCCCTTCAGTACCGTACTGGATATTGTACAAATTTTGACGTGGAAGGCATTCACACACAAATTCATACCAGTGACCAATGCTTGTTGTATGTAATTACTTACCTAATTTTTTTCACACTTGCCTTACACATTGTTTTTTATGACGTTACTAGCTGGACCCCGCCACGCGTTGCTGTGGCTCAGGTGGATTCAAAATCTCTGTTGGATCAGCGGGCACCGTTGCATTCCCGATTGCCAGCAATTACTGTGAGAATACCGCAGCTGATCGGTGGTTTTGCAGCTCGACACACATATTTGTAGTTAACTTTGCCACAAAAAAGTATTCCAGGCAGACATTTATTTCGTCTGCTGTTTTCGATGGAGTAATTACAGGCAGTAATTGCCCGAAATCTCCTGCAAGCAATAGCAGTAATCTCTCCAAATGGCCTGCTTTTTTCCGCGCAAATCTTGCAGCGGTCGATCGAGGGCCTCGAGCGCTTTTTTGCTCACGGCGCAAATCCACATCTAACGAAACAACAGAAAACCGGTTTGATGAGGACATTCCCGGTTGATAAGGAACTTTTTTCGCGATTTCTTACGTACATATTCTCAATTACTATTAGCGCCTCGCTGTGGATTTCTGCTGTGAAATCCGCATTTGGAATTTTTTGCGTAGTTGACGGAAGATATCCTCAGCCATGTGCGATTTATATTTCTCCCATAGATCTGTTGGAGATGAAGTAGAGCAGGCGGTCATTATAATTGCAAACAATGCACGAATTCGATGTGGATGGGACGTGCTGCACACAACACTAATGCAAACATCCCAGTGTCGGTCATTTTCCAATAAATTGAGGGCCTGGCAAGCACTGAGGAATGTGGCGTGCGTAACGCCGTTGACAGATTTCAATTGCTGGACAGACATTGAACCGGACACCTTCACCAACACAGCGCGGAGTAAGAACCATTCATCCTGATTGGGATGCATGCGTGCAGTCTGCCTATCGCAGTTTTTCTGAATATGCCGAGGTGTCCATCCACTCGGTTTCCTCGTTTGCGTCGAATAAAAGATTTTCTGCACGCACTCCGTGTAATACATAGGCACTTCCGAAAACAGCAGTGTTTTCGCAAACGCGTCAGTTTGGCTTAACGGAAAGAACGCAGTTAATGTGCGTTGCCGGCGGCCTGTTGCACATTTGCATCAGTAAAGTAAACACATTGCTCATTCACTAAGTGTACTGCAAGTGAACAACACCTGTACTTCGCTCATGGATGGGAAAAGAAAGAATCCGTCACACGGCTTTGTGGCTGTTGACGCATCTTCCAGCCCAATACTGTACGATTTCATCGAGTTGTATGTCCACATCCCTTTCCCTCCTTTCGTGTTGCAGGTCAAATCAGCCATGTCGCTGCCGTTGCTCACGTACTTACAAATGTACCAAATTCAATTCCCGGAATTGCAGTTTTCCACGTTTATGTGAACTTCGTGTGCTTTTAAAAGCAAAGGCGAATACGAAAAAACCCAACGGTTACCGACTTGTACGTCACGGGTTCGTATTCGTACGGTTGCCATGCTGCCGACGTCTTCCGCTGATCGTCTTTGGTATAAGGGACTTTCGTCGTTACCGGTGACTGTGGTGCATACGAATGCCCGGGAATATCTCTTAGAACGTTTTCCGTCTATCATACCGGGAGGTGAGGGTTTAGGGGGAGGGGGAGGGAATTGGGACTCAGGGCACCGCAAAGTCCATTTAACATATTCTTCGCCGCGACTTCGGGCAAATCATTGTCGACGTCGGCGTCAGGTAATTCAGCGCATGTTGCATCGGCGATTTCGTTGGCGGTGATCTTGTTATATAGCCAGATCCGGACGTGTTCGTGGGACAGTGCCCTCGTGTTTCACCATAAAGTTCATCAGCGATTTTAGTTTCTTCCTAAAAACACGTGCTGTGATGTCATACCTACTTACCGTCGATAGCCCGGTAGGTAAGAGCTGATAAATAACCCCCCAATCTGGATTGCAGGTGAATGTAATGAGTAGGTCTGGATGCCCGTACTGACAAACATAAGCAATTTGCACCTCGAGCGTACCCGAGCTTATGGCGTGGACTCTCTGTGTATGTGGACGACAAAAACTTTAGTCTTACAACGTTAGTTGTATTACCGTCGTTTACAACTGCATCATGCAAAGGAATATAGTCTTGAGAGCGCAACTTGGTCTGATTCACGCGAAAAGCAGTCGTTCTCTTCCGTTTTTTTGCATACATATCCACAATGCAGTGGTGAAACAATTGACGGCATTTTAAAGGGGGGATTACTTACATTCTGTCGCATCATAAGTCGGTTAGAGTAGGGGTTCATTGGGCTGCAATTCATGTGCGTTACCTCGTCACTGACTGGATATCCATCTGCACCATCCCGAAAAGTAAATGGATACTGCGTTGAAATCGGTCTCCGACTGCCGGTATATATGGCATCACCTTACCCTAAAATCATTAGTCTTCCAACGGGTGTTGGCGTACCGTCGTTCACAACAACATCACGTAGCGTGAATGCTAAGCACGGAGTCGTGTTGGACGCTGGTCCGCTGTTCCTCACTGGCGCCATTCGGCCACTCCCAGCTGGCTGTGTTAATCCTGTTGCTGAACTAAGCAGACCGGAAGCTGCAGAACGCGGTAGCCGTGACCGCAACCCGGCTTCCGAAAGCCGAGCTGCACAATACTGAGCTGACACTGGGTGACAGCCCCATTATGTGGGCTATGCGCGGGGGGGCAGCCGCTGGTGTTAACTGCATCCAGTCCTCACCCCCCAGAGAATCCCAGCGGAAGCGGCAGCAGCCCAATTATGTGGGTAGTGTGGGGCAAGTTCAAGTGGAGCCCAAGAGTTGCGTTTTTTTGCTGCAGGGTGGGTGGTTTGCCTACCGGCCCAGATTGCATCGCCCCAGAGAGGGTGGAGGGCCTGCTCAAGTGTCTGCTGGGGGTGGGTGGTGGGGTGAGCGCGGCTGTCGGGCAGAGAACGTGCGTTTGAGCGAATGTCGGTCAAGTGGCCGCAGTCTGGGCGCACATGTGTCCGCGCGCAATGTAGGTCAAGTGGCGGCAGCAGGTGACGTCGTTAGGCCGGAAAAAATCCAGTTTTTTACCCATCACAGTCATACCATCGGCATAATTACACAACTGACCAGCCAAAAACCCGGCCCTATGCGCGGGTCGGCTTGTGTCCAAATTTCAGCGCAATCGGTGCAGTACTTTCGGAGATTAGATATAACACAGAAAAAAAAACCTTCCATTTTTATATATATAGATTGTAACCAAAAGGGAGTTCAAAGGCGCTCGCCTACCTTTCCCTTAATAAATCTGATCTGATCTATTTGCAACGTTGATCTGAAGACGGGGGAACGGTATGACGTTCAGAAGTGTTACATTTATTGGCGCCAGTGTACTATCATTTTGTTGCATTTTCGGAGAGCTGTATCTTTCCGGGCCTTAGCTGTCGTTTCGGGGTTGTGGTGCCAGAAATGTGGGAGGTAGTTGGCCTTAAAACAAACTAAAATGATTTCCCATCTGAATAATTTCTTCTTAAGTGCCTTTTATTCCTTCAGTATAGGACGGCAGAGTAAAATGAAGTGAAAGCAAAAAATGGTGTACCCCTGTTGCCATATAGGGTTCCAACCCATTCTGCAAGGGAGGAAGTTTCATGGCTCCGTCCGATAACATTGATGGCCGTCTCAAGACCTGTCAAACAACAGACGACGCGACAGGAGAGATTGCAATAGCTTGCTTTAACATTCCGATGAACGGGGCCAAAACGTTTTAGTCCGACTGTGCGACTGCCCCAATTACTTAAAGTTCACCTTACCCAGTCTCTTAGTCAAAAGATGTTGACTTTCTATTTACAGCAAAAAACTATTGGCTGAGGTCTATCCCAACGTCTGGGTCCTTTCATATTCCCGCCTGCTTTTGAAATGTTCCTTAGGATCCTTCGAGTAATGCTCACGGGCCTCGCAATTTGTCATAATGTCCTATTGGTCGTATGACTGCCTCTCAAATGGACTTGGCGGTAGATGTGCTGAACCAATACAGGGGGCCACATCGGAGTCTGGCAGGCGTTATTGGAAATGCGCACCCATAGCAAATGCCAGCACTTGGAGGGTGCGGTGGCAGGCCCAGTTGCAGGCTCACGCCGCGCCGACTTGGATCCCTGCCGCCGCCCATGATTGCTGTTGGTTAAAATCCTGGTCAAGTGTACGTTGTGAACCGGGCGATGTGGTTGTACACTCAGACACGGGTTTTCGCCGAGCCAGCCACCTGCGCCCTCTCCCGCCTCCGGTCTTCTTTACCATACCTCGACACTGGGCCCAAGTGTGGGCGGAGGAAAGGGTGTGGTAGATTCAGCGCAAGTCTCCCATCACCTTAAAGTGACTCACACGCAGGTCACCGTCCCTGATCCCATCCCGCTATGGAGCACACGGTGGACATCGTCGGCAAGACGGTCGAAATGTCGGACGACTGCAGACTGGCCTGCCGTCGCAAGCTGGTCAGTTATTATTTGATTCGTTCCGGCGTGCATCTGACCGGAGAAGAGACTGAGATAAATTCATAAAGAGACCTCCCAAATCTTGCATCAGAACTCTGTGTTTTAATGCCTTGGCTACATATCGCGGCAGTTAGTTTGCAAAACTGAAACCCGTGAAAACAAGCCTCGAGTTTGCTTCTAATTCTCCTTTGGAAATTTTGCTTACATCTCCATAAATATGTCATGAAAGAGGTATTTTTACCTGAAACTGTTGACAATGCCAATATGAAGCCGTCTCCTTTTCTCCCAAGAGTCCTTAAACAAGACCCAAAGTCGGACAACGACTATGTGCCGGCAGGTCTCAGCTCAGTGCTCGCAGGTTGAGACGCTTTGATGCTCGATGTCTCGGTAAGATGAGATTTTGTGGCCCCACCTGGTGGACACAATACTGTTGGGGTTGGGGTTAAGGGTTAGGGGTCAGGGTTAAAGGCTAGGGGTTAGCGCAACTATTTCTCAACCATTGAAAGCACAACCACGCACTCCCAATGGGTTTTTTGCATACAACTACTTGACCTCGTCGCTTGTGCGTTCCCCGGCTCCACCTGTTAAAACCCCTATTACCACCGGTCTCGTATTAGAGGTGACTGGGGTTTGTTTACTTCAGGTGGGGCTACCAAACCACATTCGACCGATGTTTCAATAGAAAAAAACAGTTTCGATCGAAAAACCAACTGTCCCCGTCTACCTTCCCTGCTTAAATACCGTGGGACAGATTTCATCTGAATTCTGGATCTGTTGTACAGGGAAGGTTGGGGTAAAGGATGACGCACAATCACGAATTTGTAAGACTGCTTTCAAGCCGTAAAACTCACTCCTCTAGGTGTCTGTTTTTCAGCTCCTGCTGTTTCTCAAGAAAGGCCAGTTGGTCAAAGAGCCGTTCAATCGCCTTCTTGGGGGGCTTTCCGGTAACAGTGGCCAAGTGAAGACCTCGAAGGGTGTCCAGCTGCATCTGTAGCCGGTCAGCCCGTTGTCGAGTGATGTTAAGTTCGGACCTAAGACGAGCTGTGGATTGGCCAACCTCTGCTAGCAGATCCCCCTCAGTTGGAAGCCCAGTCTCTGGTGTATTCTCGTCCTTGTCCACGGTGACCTCGCCTCCACTTGATCTTAGATCCTCGGTCTCACCGCCGCTCCTGAGTGCGTTTCTCAGAGTCTTCAGTTTCTCTTTCGTTAGCGATGCCTTTAGGTGCTGTATGAGGGATTTCCGACTGTTCTCTCGAACCTGCACACGGGGGTAAGGAGGGAATTTTTAATAGCATTCGAAACCCCCTGCTGGCACTATCATAAATGCTGCAACGCCCACCCCGGTGGCCACTCCTGTATTCGGCTTTAAGTATACCAGAAAAGCCATCCCACCACTAGCATTGAAAAGAGGAAGTTTCCGAAACGTCATTACAGAGATAATTCGGTCCCATGAACTCGTCTCCTCTTCTTCTTGGCCTTCTTCGGGGGATGATGAACGCAGTATAATGTCCTTATATTTCTAAGTTTTCTATACATACATCGACTACGTTTAATTTCTTGAATTTCGACTAAACATGCAGTCAGTAACTTGACAACGAGGTCTTCTAATTCAGACAGACTTCCTTGAAACTGGTGGTCGTAGTAGTCCTAACTTGGAAACAACTAGGGCAATGACCAAACGGCCGAATTAGTGACACAAGAAGTGCCGCTGACAGTGTTTCTACCTGCAGAACCATCACCATAGTCATCGTCACCGTCGTTCAAGGCAATGCCAGTGGTTTAACAGCAGACCTATGGAGAAAAGGTTCAAGATGCCCAAAGTGCATTTCTAGCAACCAATGGTCAAGTACTCAATCCAACTACGGATAAGATCTTACTTCGCAGCCGTACCTATAAGGGGTTAGGGTTCGGGGTCGGGGTTAGGGGTCAGGGTTTGGCGTTAGGGTTAGGGGTTTTGGTTAAGAGTTAGGGATAAGGGTTGAGGGTTAGGCGTTTGGGTTAGGGGTTGTGGCTAGGCTGGGGCTTGTCAACAGTAGGTACGGCTACTAAATGAGATCCGACCCAACTATGTTAAGGACCTTTACTACCCATATAGAATGAATGTTATTGTTTGTTCTCCTAGGATGAAGTAAAAATGTCTAGCGTGCATCCTTCCTGTAATCCTTTGAGCAACTGGTATCCGCAGCCGTTCGCGGCACGATACGGAATACTCATACAGGAGGGAAAAAGTAGTGGCCAAAGTCCCATGATTTACACAACGTGCTCGAAAAGATGAAAAAAACGACTGAGTACACGCAATACCCAGTCCACGACCGACACGCCATAGGCCGGACTTTTCTAGAACGCTCTCCACGATTGGCGCGCAACAGGCCGGAATGTTCCAGAACGCCCAAGGCCCCAAATAAAGAAGGCGTCTTTTGAGGAGTTGAGAAACCGTGCGTTCGCAGGCTGTGAGAATAAAGTGTTTGTTCCCCGAACACGTTTTCCTTCTCTCCCACCTACCCGTCGGGCTATAACAACTCCTATGACTAAAGTGACGGGTTCCAAGCCCAAAGTTACCCAATACCAGGGTCACAGCATGGCTGAATGAGGATGGTCAACAAACCACGAGTAATCAGAAGACGAGGCGGCGAGCATACGCAGCTTTCGATAAATTCTCGTCGGGCCAGTTATATTGGTCGTAAGAGTCGGCGCTTATCCAAGAGAATACGGGAACACCTCCCGGCATGGCTGGGAAAAGGCGAAACGAGGAGCATAAGCAGCCCCATTCTCGCGCATGTTGTCGATTCCAGACATTGTGTGGACCCCAACGAAGCTTTTCATGTGATTGATAAAGTCCCATCGAGCTACCATAAGGTACTAGGCCATCGCCTGTTAGCGACAGAAGAAGCGGCCGCCATTAGGCTACGAAAGCCAATCTTATGCGCACAGAAGAACCATGTTCAAGCTCCGCGCCTACAGTGGTCGGAGGTCGACTAAAGCTGCTGCTCTCCGCGCCCTTCCGCTCTCACCCCGCCCCTGACACTGACTGCTATTACCCCTCCCCCCTCCCCCACATTCCCACACCCAGCTCGTGTTTTAAGGAGAACTTTTATCGATCTCTCTTATCGCTGACATGTTTCACTTCGACCCCGTTCCCATATAACTGTACTGGCCCGACGATAATTTGTCGAAAGCTACGTATGCTCGCCACCGCGTCTTCTGATTACTGCTATGGCAATTTTCGCAACTCTAAAACCACGAGTAACCAATTCAGTCTCCTTAAGGCACAACGGAACGAGTGAGTTCTGTATGAACGATCGGTGAGCACCCCCTACCATCAGTCTCCTTTGTCTGAATGATTTATGCACAATTACTATTAAGGCCGCCCGGAACTCGGTGAACCAATCATGTCGTCTGGCTGTCACATGGGGTAGGAAACCAGCCCGCTGCAGGCCAGCATCGACTACCCAGCCCACGCACTAGTCGGAAGTCAGCACGCCGTCGGGTCATGGGCGACCTTCAGGCGCCGGCAACGCGCGATGGGCTGTCCACACGGACGCTCAGGGTCCAACCAATAGAAACGCGAGAATCAGACAAGGACATGACCCCTAAATAAGATGCCATAGACAAAAGGGTTCAGAGTTGATTAGCACACAGTGGCTGCTGCAGTAAAGTCGTTCTCTGTCGTCCCTGTTTGACTGTTGTTTCATTCAACAACTGCTGACGTACTATTGGGGAAGATACAGTTACCTCTTACTACGCGACTGTCTGCAAATGCCCTAGAAGGCATTTCCAGGCTAAAATGGAGTGGGCATGTCCAGTACTGTAACTAGACCGGTGAACGCAGTTCACACCGATTCCGAAGTTCTTTGGGCAGAGAACGAAAACCCCTAGATCAAATTTACCTGCGATGATTGTGACTTAGACCGTTGGTTGCAACTGAGGCGATAAAAACAGCTGTGCCGATTAAAACAGCGTAACGAAAACAGTAAAACAAGAGTGTACCTGCATATCATTCAATGTCTTCTGATTTGCGCGCAGAGCGCACGAAATCGAAACTATCTGCTCAGTTAGGAGTCTGTTGCGCGATTGCAGGTCATCGCATTTATTTTGCAGGCGCAAAGAGTCGGCTCCTTCATGAGGGGCGGAAGTTTGGACCTGAAATCCAAAAAACATCACTTTGATTGGAGTAGGTCGGGTGGAAATCAACTTTTCTTGCTGTACGTCTGCTGAAAAATATCCGAGAAATAACTTTCCTGCTCCTGTGGAGCGGGATATATTGGCCGTACAACGAGGCGTCTAGAAAAGGGGGTACACGAACACATGCCTGGCTGGATAGGTAAATAGGAAAGTCGGCCGATCCCAAGTCCTATCCTCGCGCATCAGGTCGACTCGAATCACTAAATCGACGCGGATCACCAAGTCGACGCCAAAGATGCCTTTTAGGTTGTCTACCGAGTATCAGCAGACTACTCTGAGGGCCTACACGAAGGGGTGCTAGCAATAGCCAAGGTTGGGGTTATTCGGTTGACGAATCCGGTGCTCTCTTGTCAGACGACGTTGGTACAAACAGTCTGTCTTCTCTGGCCGACTCCAGGTGGTGATCGCACGTCGCCCGACCACTGAGAGCAGTCAGAGCACTCCACGTGTTTGACATACATGATAGTTAGACCGTCGATTCCGACAATGTTCACCGTGTGCTCCACCGCAAGGTGAGAACAGGCACGGTGAATTGCGCGTGAATGAGTTTATAGTGAGTGTAGACTTGTGCTGCATCCACTGCGCCCTCTCCTCCCCCCCCCCTGGGCCCGGTGTCAAGAAGACCGGAGGCGGGAGAAGGCGTAGGTGGCTGGTACGGCGTAAACCCGCACCTTGGCGTGCCACCACACCGCCTGGTCCACACAACAAGTTACCAGGATTTTAACCAATAACAAAAGTGGGGGGGGGGCGGTAGGAATCCCAATGTGGGCCGGCAACTGGGGCTGCCACCGCACCCCGAATGTTGGCATTTGTTATGAGTGCGCATTCCGATAACGCCTGCCAGAGTATAAATGTGGCTCGCGTGTTGGTCCAGCGCATCTGCCGTGTGGCC
>CACRXP010000341.1:38533-63537 GCA_902702965.1 Spirometra erinaceieuropaei | reverse complement strand
TTAACCACTTGGGTTACGATGCCCCGGCTGAGGGCCTACATCTTTTCACAGTTGGGTTAAGTTACCCACCCAACCTACTGTATGGAATTTAGATCAAAGTAACGAGTCAAAATGCACCGCCTTGTAATCAAGCTAATTTGATTAACGACATTCACACGGAATTTTAGAAGTGCAGCAGTTAGGGAAATTGAAAGTGCAGGTACCGTAATCACGACTGCCATGCACAACCTATGGATTTTTAACGACCTGAAGGCCTGTAGCAGAAATACTGTAACTCAAGGAAGCTGCATGAAACGTCTTCAGTGATCCACAAGAGTTCCAAGGTTTTCGGATGACAGGATAATCCTAGCCTTCGGTTTGGTTACAAGGGCTGTGGCAGTTGGCGTCTCCTTACCCTCCGCCTTGTCGATACGCTGCTGGGACGCGCGAGGTTTGTCACTAGCTCCAGGCCAATCAACGCTGTTCCCCCTCTAATTGGCTGGCAGACGCGGAGACAACGAAAGGCGCACACACGCGCTGGGTCTCAGCACCTCGAAGGCGGACACAGACAACAACTGGCCTGGAGAGCGTGCTCGCGGCGACTGCCTACAGAACCTTTGTGTACGCACTTCCAAAACAGTAAAGGTTGTCCAACTCACTCCGTCTTCCCTGAATTTTGACTGGGAATCTTTGTCTTGTCGACCACAGAGCTCCTTCGACAAGGCTCCTTCTTAATATAGCTTTTATGGCAACTCTCATTGATGACAGATCTGCATTTTGAAGCTTGGCCCACACAGAGTGGGAAAGTAGCATGGTGTGTCGCATTGGTATGCCGGGTTGGTCATTAAATTTGGATTCATCTCCACCGGTATTGACCTTGGCTTGTCACTGGTACATGCTAGGGGTGGGGAGAGAGAGCGAGGTAGTTGCTGAGACAGTCCCCCCACCAAGTAACCAATGTCCTTATGGGACAGCAAGAGTCACGGTCGTTTGCATCGAAACAACTGTCGAGTGGTCGGATGGACGGCACCAAGCAAAAAGGGAGGAAACGATGTGAAGACAACCTGGCTTTCCTCCTGTGTCAAGACTTTGCTGCACGTAGTTGAAGACTTTGGCCGCAAGTCTGCCCTTGACACCAGTCTGGGCCGCGGTTTCGGCACCACCCGTTTTGCAACATTTGTCCGAAGAGATTCGGCATCGTCCTGTCTTGTAGGCACTTTCTGACGAGAGCCAATCATTTTCTGCCTACGAATAAGTTCAGATTTCAGACTGGAGAGTTGGTTCTGTAACCCAGCCACCACCTGGGTTTTCGAGTCGCGAGCACTGTCGACCGCTGGTTGGGAAGTACTCTTAAGAGGTTTTGTGAGCTTGGTCTCGGAAGTACGACCATCAAGTTCCGTCTCCAGTAATTTGATATGTTCTTCGTACTAAAATAGGAAGGAGAAATGGGTTCTCAACATTCAGAATAGACAGTAAATACAATAACAGTGATCTCCTATGATTGGCGAAATTGCCATAAAGAAATTAGGAACACAAATGGAAGTCTTTTATCATGCACGTAGTTACGAACTGCAGCTAGGGGGGGGGGAGAGGAGAGTCTAATAAACTGGCTTGGTACCAGAGACGATAAGTCGCCTTTCCGTCTACTGTTTTCTCTCCTCTATGATTTCAGCGAGTAAATGTCGTTTAAGTAGTGCAAGGACGAGTCAGAAAACTTTCCCAATTTGTTGAATTGGATCACATAATCTCTTGCATTCCTATCAGCAAACAAAAAAGTGCTGACTCCTACCGCGCAGACAGCAACAGCACTCAACCAACAGGGTGTGTTAAGCAGCGCCTGACGGAATAGGCCGCGAACGAAACTACTCTGTGGGCAGTAAAGACAAAAACAATCAGTTTGCAGCTATCAGCAACTGTTACTTTGCTTGATATTTTCCTAGCCAGAGAACTTTCAAACAACGTTCCCGAAATTATGCATATCTCGCAACTCACCAAGCTGACCGACCCTGACGTATTGTTGGGTCTTAATAATGTTTATAAGTTCTAGAGTTTAATTTCCACCGCAGACTGCTAATCATTTCGGGATGGAGAAAAGTTGGGAGCACCGATGACTTGTGGTAAAGGCGCAATACGACCGCGCAACCGGTGCATACACAAAAGGGAGGTTTGACGGGACAATCGACGAACAGGTGAAGGGCACACCAATGGCTTCGCCGATTTCGGGATTCATCGCCGAAGCGGTCCTGCAACGGTTAGAGTCGCTGGTCTTCCAACACTACACACCGAAGTTCTGGGCCCGGTATGTGGATGTCATCTTCGTCGTTATCGGCCGAGATCAACTCCTGACATTCGAGGAAGGTCTGAATGCGGTCTTCCCGAGCATACAATTAACGATGGAGGAGGAAGAGAACAACCAACAGGCCTTCCTGGCTGTCCTCGTATGCCGCACAGATTGTGGTGGCCTAAAGGCCAAAATGTTCAGGAAAGCGACAAATACGATGTAAGTACTGAACTTCAACAGCAAACATCCAACCAGCCACAAACGCAACTGTGTGAGGACGCTCTATCGGCATGTCGAAACGCACTGCAGTGGGCCGGGAGACAAAATTGTCGAACTACAATACCTTCGACGTGTCTTCAAAGACAATGGCTACCCGCGCAACTTCGTCAACCGGTGCATACGCAAAAAAGACGAAAGGCCAAACCTCACGGACCCCAAATTTTGGCGGGCGCTTCCGTATGTCAAGAACGTTTCGGAAAAGGTCGATCGACTTGTCGCACCACTTGGGGTTGGAGTTGCACACAGACCGGAGGCAACCATCAGGCGTCAGGTAATGAAACCAAAAGACCCGCTGCCACGGCTAGAAACGTCTGGCGTCGTTTATCGGATCTGGTGCAGTTGCGGACAAAGTAACTACGTCGGAGAAACCGGAAGACAGCTCCGAACGAGAATGGCCGAACACGCTGCAGCGGTGCGGAGAAATGACGCCAGCTCTCAAGTTGCGGCTCATTCGACGAGATCCGGCCACACATTCAAATTCGAAGAGGCCGAAATTCTTGCAAGAGATTACAACCGCGTGAGCCGGGAGCTACTTGAATCATGGTTTAGCGGCCTCCAGTCCATTAACAAGTGCAATGAACTTCCCCCTCCATACTCGATGCTGAGACTTCGCCTAGGCGGAGTAATTAGCCACACGGGGAGCGCACAGGTGAACACTTTTCCCAACACCAGGGTCGGTGCGTCAGATGGTCGAGCAATCATCACACCAACATCCAACGCACGTGATGAAATGGCAGCAATTAACGACGCGAATATCGGCCATCAAACAATTAGCACACCAAGTGTGACGATACCGGATGAAGGGGGGAGCCGTGAATGTTCATAGGTATGCGGTAGCCTGGCGACTGCATCCTGTAAATACTGCAGCCCCTTGTGCATGAACCACCGTATCTGCTGTTGTCTCTGATGATGGGTTCGAGCAGGAATCCGAAACGTCAGGCTAATAAAGCTCTTGTCCCAGCGATCGTGTCTCCTCCACGACTGTCTCTGTCTTCGTCTGCGTGAGAATCAATTCTCTTTTTCCTGCTTCGCGTGCGCCACCGTGCTGTTGAGGGGCCAACCAACCAAGGGGAAACGAGATGGCATGAAAGCATCTATTCCTGACGAATCTCTGTGGCCAAAAGTGTTCCATTTAAATGGCCTTAAGTAGGGTCGAATTGCGTGTTTTCAATCTGACAAGACTGATCCTGCTTAATTCAAGTTAACGGGAATGACCGATTTTCGGGCTTCTTCGGTTCTCAATTATCACAGGAGTTCTTAAAGAAGGGGTTTATGCGCATTGGCGACTTATCAGGGACTTGGAGGACTGCAAGCGTGCGTCGACGGCGGGGTCAAAGAAAAGTGGGGAGTGGTCAGAGAAGGATCCAGTTAGTCATATTATTAACGTAGATGAAGAGTTCGTTGAAACCGTCCAAATCCAGAGCGACATACACGGACTTGTTCTCGCCTTTCTAGAACCTTACTTCTGCAAGTGTGAAATGGTCGGATCTGCAGTTTCCGAAGCAGCCCAATAGCCCCTTAATGATTCAGCGCAATGCATTTCCATCAATTGAACTGAAAATTGACTTTAATTCGAAGAAACAGACAGACGTCGGGCTCCGAAAGAGGTAGCGGCGTTTCGAAAGCCTATTCAGGAAGAAAACTCGGTGGAAAATGTTCCGACCGATTGTTTGTTCTAGTTGTAAAGTCCCCCACCTTTCGGAAGCTGCGTAGAAGGATGGAATATTTGCGTTACGCGTTCGAAGAATCTCCTTTCTGACTCATTCAACCCTCTGAATTCTTGCTGTTCCTCGTGGCAGTGGCTTACTTCGATGGATCACGGTTGAATGCGAGGTATCTGTGTACCCCGACTGCTGGCTAGTCAGATGAGATTGGAGGCACTTTTCGGGTAGGAAGTCGTCGGGTGCAGTCATTTCAGACTGCATCCCAAAGAAAAATAAGCAATGATATAAGTGTATTAAACAATATAGAAAAAGGTTCAAAATTGTTGTTACAAAGTTCTCACTCCAAGGTCTAACTAGGCAAAAAGTGTCAGTTATATTCGACAGATGGGAGTAGACCAGGTCCGGTAGAAGATAGCACGAGGCGTTTATATTTTACGGGGGTGTACATTCATCCAAGGTTCTTGCATAAAGGCCAAGAGCTTTACTCCGTCTTAGGTATGCTAGCCGACAGTAAGAGCACGCTGAGGGGTAGGCATATATACTCGACCTGAGACACGGGGCTCATGCCTATGCGACGTCCAGGTGCTTTACCATGGATGTGACAGGATTATCGATTTGACTGTTCGACCGTCGTACCCGACGATGTCCAGCGTGTGCTCCACTGCAAGGTGCAGCAGGCACGGTGACTTTCGCGTAAATTAGTTTATAGTGTAGACTTGGGTAGCATTTACCGTACGCTCTCCTCCTCCCCCTGAGAGCGGTGTCAAGGCAGATTCAAGAAGACCGGAGGTGGGGGAGGGCGTAGGTGAATGGCGCGGTCGAGCTCGCACCTTGGCGCTCCACTCCACACCCTCTGGTCCACACAACACTTGACCACGATTTTAACCAACAACAACGGCACCACAACGGTCAGAAGGATGAAGATGACTGAGCAGCCGTGCTCACGACCTATATGCCCAGCGGCAACGCAAGCGCATCTACCGGCAGGGAACCAGGTTCCAGAGAACTGCCAGCGCATACGAGGGCCATGGTTCGCTGATAGAGCATGCTTCCAGAACTTTTGACCTAGAAGGGCGACACGCGGCCCTGCATATAGCCTGGACCGTCACCCTTCAAGGCTGAGTAACCAGTCGTCAGCTGAGAGACACTACTCATAAACCATACACACACACACTCCTCACCAGTTAAGACGGAGCCGTGACGGCCTGGTTCTCAGCCCATCAGTCCGCCACGGTGAGACGCACGGTGACACTCGTGAGTGCGCTCCCTGCACAGTCAGCTGACAACATCGATTTGGGTCGCCGTGACAACCTAGTCCCATTACTTATGTGGCCGATTCAGATTAGCTCACGATGAGTATACAGGGAGTCTTGCAAATGTCTCGGATTAAGACAACGAAAGCCGCACTGACCTCAATGCAATCACAAGACGGGTTTGGTTGGGGGAAACTTCATAAAACATAGCAGTCGGGATGCAGGTCCAGCTTATCAAGGAAAGTGATAGTAAACACTAGGAAACCACGCCCTTCTTCGTTAGTCTGCTAACAAGAGACCAGTCATTCCATCAGCGTTACGGGACAAGCTTTGGAGTTTCAAAGACTGCTATCCAGTACAAGCGAGAATTCAAACTCGGGGGGTGAGAAAAAAAGAGGACCAAGGCATTTTTGTAATGGTCCCCACTACGAGCGCCTGTCGCAACGCTGGGCCTCTCGCTAGTGTATACACGTGCGCACCGGGACGGCCTGGCGCTCGCCCGCTTGGCTTCCCAGCCGGCCAATCAGATTCAAGGTCGAGTCAGACGTGCCCTGGCTTAGGACGCTTTGACGCATTCCCTGACTCACCCTCGTGGCGTGGCTCTCCCGACGCCGGGGCCGTTTTCCTCTGGCTGCTAACTCCTTCCAACCCCTTCTTCAGTTGTTCCGCACGGAATATACAATCCTCCCAACTGGCGGCCATCTTCTCTTTCCACTCGACAGTGGGCCTGGAGGTAGTGGCAGCCAGGGTCCCACTCACGGCCCAGGTGTCTTGGATACACTCACTGTGCAAACAAGCATTCATGCTTTTAACGCAAAAAAGCAGCTTAGGCCTTTCTCCAGTCCTAGGATCACATTGTAGGAACTACTGCTTGCTTCGGCAGATAGTTCAATAATCATACAAAAACGGCATGTGAAGATATGATACCTAGAGTATAAAGGCCCTCAATCGTGAGGCAGACTTTAGACGATGACGCTTAACTCGCCTTTACTTTCAGGACCTCGAATTCTTGCTGCAGACTCCGGATGGACATTTGTTCAGCCGCCTTTTGTTCCTCTAGCTTAACTTCCAGCTCATGAATTCTGCCTTGGAGTGCCACTTGTGATGATAGGGGTAGGCCCTAGAGGTAAGGAAAAAATATGTTATATAAAAACTTTTGAGATCCATGAGGCAAGGCTCCTTGAGGTCAACTTTTGAGGATGACTGGATGATTACTGGTACGAGCGCACGTTTTTTCAGTTAACAAAGTACTTAACAGGGATAAAAACACTTTGGCATGCTAGGAAAGCCGTATGTGCGAAATGTAGTTGAACAGTATTGCGTAAAAGGGATATTAATAGGTGACAAAGGCATCAGTAAAAAATCTGGCAGGGCCGCCGAACTCTCCAGGCTGGTGTAGGAAACGACAGATTTTGTTTAAAGCCGAAGATGTCGCGTTCGTCCGAAACTCTAGTCGGTAGACGCTGGGGGGGAAAAACACGACTTTGGTACAAAACATGGCCTCACGGAAGGCCATCTAGTTGTTGGCGCTGGTAGCCACCGTCACCAGGACTAGCATAGCTGGATAACCAACCCAATTCACCCTTCCCGCTTGGACAGAGATATCCACCCCAGGACCCAGAGGCTATAGGAGACCAAATACGCACAAAATGTCCAACAAGTTGACTTCCCAGTAAACCCCGTTAGAGCTGACTGGATAGCTGAATTCCAGATCGCGGCTCACGCGGTTGTCAACTCTTGCGAGGATTTCGGCCTCGTGAAACTTGAAAGTATCGCCAGGTCCCGTAGAATGAGCCGCCACCTGAGATAATAAATCTCAGGTGGCGGCTCATTCCACTACAGTTATTTGCGACTGTCTCTGATGATGAGTTTGAGTGAGAACCCGCAACATCAGGCCATTAAACTTCTTGTTCAAGTGATCGAACCTACTTCTTCTGAACTGTTTTCTGGAGCTCGCCCGCTTGACCCTATCAGCATATACGCTGATAACAATCGGGAGAGGACCCCCAAACATCTGTTGCCTAGAAAAAATGCCTACTATAGCTATTTGAGTAGGTATTAGGTCGACACAATAGTTGTTTCATGTGACCTCCAAGGGAACGTCGGATATTTAAGAAGCTTCCCCAGAAATGCTGCTTTGGCCGGATGTCATGTTGTTTCGAAACCATGAAATTGGATTGGTAATATACTTCAGGAAAACGGTATAGGCTGGTGAAGGGCGCAAGGCCGCCATTTCACAATGGTACATCGGGCTTTGGCGTATTTTGTAGGGCAGTCGCTGTGTCCGACCTCAACCCTCTGCACTCCAGTAACCCCTGTCGATGCTGGTCTGCGACGGTTTAGTCGGCAGACGTAGACACATATTTGTCTCATAGCTGACCAGGTATCAAGCAAGTAAGCTAGCAAGCAGACTTTTTTCCGAATCTGAGTCTTAGTATTAACGTTTAGAAAGTACTTTGAGAAATCAGTGATAGATTTACGTAAAAGAAATACCTACTTCCTGTTTCATTACTTCCGTTGGTTGGTTGGAAGGGGCTTGGTTCTTGATATACCAATTCAGTTTATGTTTGAGTTCCCCGATAGCAACAGCCGCCTCGTTCTTTACCTGCTGACAACGAGCTTCAGCATTTGCTGTGGCGCTATCTGCCATCTGCGACAGCGAAGCACAGCGTTTTAGAAGGTCTGATAGCTGTTTCAGAATGCACAAAAACAAAGCTCAGACTCGGCAGTCAAATTTTTAAAATTTGCCTTGATGATATAAGCAAGGCGGTAGCAGGCGACTGATATGCAAGCAATTGATTGCGGACTTATAAGGAGGAAAGTAAGAGACCACTTCATCTGAGATGGAAAAATTCATTATATAAAGCATTCCGGTTATAAGAGTGCGCAGATGACGCTAAGGGTGCAGATCTAGCTTGATTTACGATTACTTTGGTTAGAATGCGGCAGAGCGCGGAGCAGCCAGAGTGCCAGATCTTCTTCATGCCCACAGGTGCTCTCGGCTATGCGAGCACGCGAGCATCACTCTCGTCATCCCGCCGACGTCCGTGTATTGCACACAGGTTGATCGCTACTGGCGCAACGCGGACTACTCTCGCTGAACACGATCACTTGGTCGACACTCACCCCTCTGCGCTGACAAATACTGCTTGCATTTAACCGTCTCAGTAAAGGCTGTCAGCTTGATACTATGCGTCTGCAGCTTCATTTGGGAATTCGCAATTCATATTGACTCAACTGTGAAAAACTCGGCGCCTCGGTGGGATTTGAACCCACGCAGTAAGAGGAAGGCTTTAGTACAGCCAACGCTCTAACCACCTGAGCTACGAGGCCCCGCCGGACGACGCGAGTTTTTTTTTATCACATTTGAATTTGCAATTATTGTGCAACGCACGTCATAGCGACCTCGGTGACCCGCCGTCAGCATGTGGACAGTCAGTTCGACCGTCACGAAGGACGATGGCCACCGTGTGCCCCACAACTAGGTGGACGCAGGACGGTGACTGGCGAGTGAATTAGTTTGTAATGAGGGCAAACTTGCACAACATCTACCACACTCTCTCCTCATCCTCCTCCCCCACCATCCTAGGAACGGTGTCAAGACAGTCAGGGAGACCGGGGGCGCGATCGAACTGGCATGGCGTGAACCCACGCCTAGACGTATCACCACAACTCCTGGTCCGCGCATAAAGAACCGCGATTTAACACAAGAAAGGGGGAGGGGGCGACTCGGAGCTCAACTAAGTTTGAGTGCAATTGCAGTGTGACTCTCCGTACGACAGTTCGATCGCCTTTGCCGACGCTGTCCGCCGTGTGCCCCATAGCAGGGTGGGTGCAGGGGCGGTGACTCGCGCGTACATTAACCCTTAATGATAGTAGAATTGCGCTCCATCTACATCACTCTCTCATCCTCTCACAGCTAAGCCGGGTGCTATGACACACAGTCAAGAAGGGTTTTACAGTTCGAACAGTGTTGTGACCAATGAAAAGAAGGTAAGGTTGACTGAAATGGCATTTCTGGCTTATTTTTTGTCATTAGCTAGCTATACTCCAAAGAGTTCGGCTTACAGCCCCTCATCTTTCCGGCCTGGGGTTGGGGTATGGTCGACTGACGACAGGAAGTGAATGAGAAAGGGGCATTCCAATCAGGTCTGTCTTTGTCCGTAACGGTTCTCGCATATTAACTGCTTGACACCATTCGACCGGCTGTGAAAACTTCAGAATAGAGGACCCGGTCAATGGGGAATAACCTGCATTGCGTCCTGAAAACAAGGCAGATTGGCGAATGCCGCCTCTGTGTGAGTTTCAGCACCATACATCAATGTGTTGTCGCACTTCAGGTTTGTTGAATGGGCGCGCGTACTCGGGAACAACCATAAAAGTACTGGTTGCCTCGAAAAAGTTTGAGGCTATTATGACGAAAATGAACTCTGTCAATTTCTAGATCGCCGGAAAATGCACTACTCTAAGCACACAGAGCACTGTTTCACTGTAACACCAACAAAAGCGCTGCCTAAAAACTAAGACACACATTTCGTCGACCTACTTCCGCACAGCACAAGTACGAACCTGACTTTGAATCCGATCAATTTCATTAGATAAAAATGCCAATCACAATTTGCTAGCCGGATTTATCCCAGAAACTGCACGTGAAATGCCGAGGAATCCAGTAACGAACAGAATCTCGAGCAGTAACATAATACAGTCACAGAAAAAAAAACGCTAAGAGTCAGGATTCTGAATTAGTATCTGTGTTGGGAATATGGTAAAACAATTTTGTGTACGAAACGACCACCAGATTTACAAGTACAAACTTATTGCTGCAGGTGCGCTGAATTTACTAGGAATGAAACTAGACGTTCACCCTAAGATTAGGCGACGATTGAATATTCAGTCCTACTGAGCAAATGAAGAACAGGTACTGCAGTAATACGGGGAGGACGTAAATGGGGGTTTTATGAGTGAGACAGATGGGGGCGGTGAGTAGAGGACTATGCGGAAAACATTGAGAAAACACACTTCTACCATGCGTGCTTTATTACTTCAACGAGGTGTCGGAACAGACCGCGCAATTTGAACGATTCGGATTATGGGCGCATAAACGGGCGGAAAACAGGTAATCGGTGGCTATTAATTAATGATGACCGGATTGGGTAAGAAGGTATGCGGGAGGCAAACTTCACCCTAACCCCAACCTTAACCCCAAGTATAACCTTTTTCGTGAACTCGGTCGCAACCGTGATCCTAGTATAACATGTATACGCAAATGAGATGAGTAGGCATATCATAATAATAAAAACTAGAGGAACATATTCAACGGTCGTCTAAAATTGCATCAAACCTAGGAAGTTCTGCTCTGACCACCCAAATCCACATTATCCAGCTTCTTTAGACGAAAGCGCAAATCACCCAAGTATATTTTCATATTGTCGGGGGCGCGGCTAACGGCCTAACTAATTTAAACAGCCATAAATGATAGTTCGACTGTCGCATCTGACGAGTCCACCGTACGCTACACAACAAGGTGAAGCAGGCACGATCATTTGCGCGTGAATTAGTTTATAGTGTAGACTTGGGTAGCGTTTACCGCAGTCCCTCATCCTCCTCAACCTGGATCCAATGTCAAGACAAAGTCAAGAAGACCGGAAGCGGCGGAGGGCGCAGATGGATGGCACGGCCGAGCCCACACCTTGGCACCCCACTCCACACCCCCTCGTCCACTTAAACATTGAACAAGGTTTTAACCAATAGCAGCAACACCACGACGGGTCAGAACAAAGAGTAGGATGGCTGGGCGACCATGCACACGACCTGTATACCCAGCTGGAGTGCAGGCGCATTTACCGGCAGGGGACTAGGCGTCGGAGAACTGTCAGCGCATAGCAGGCTGCGAGGGCCACGGTATGCTGATCCTGGCATAACAGACGCTTACAGACCTTTTGGCCACAGCCATAAGTACCATCAATGAAACCAAAAGTGTTCGAAATAATAATCGCTTGGTGTCGATGGTAAGTGACGGCGCCTGCCAGCATTCTAAAGGAGTTTATGTGTTTTCACAAAGAGCATAAGTAATGAAAATTACCTCAACTCGAGCCGAGTCGAGCTCTTGTAGCGTATCTGCACACCTCTGTCTGTGCTTCTGACACTCCTGTTCCAGTTCAGCATTCTGCGTCTTGAGATTGGCTATTTCACACTCTGAGAAAGGAAAAAAAAATATTCCGTTCAGAAGGGGACCAAAAATTTACGTCCATAATGAAAACTCGGGGAGACTGGCCAGGAAAGACCACCGCGATCCATGTGAACGGGATCCCTCATCAAAAAAAACTGTTCACTACAGGTTAAACCGCAAACTGACCAAGTGCGATGCGTCTCCTCCCACAGAAAACAATGATATGTCGCCTCCGTCAACCATACAGGACATAAATCCACCAACCATACAGATGCAAACAACGGACTTGGTTTTCCTACCGTATTTTTTGCGTGCTTCAGGTAGCCCTTCGGCGTTTCGGAGAGCTTTGAGACCAGCTAGTTCTTCTTTCACTTGGTCCAGTTCAATATGCAAAACGGCATTCTCACGGAACAGGCGCTCTGCGGAGTTTATTTGGGCCTCGGGGAGGGCAGACGACGCAGCTTTCTAGGGCATAAAACCGCCTTTTGTGAGCGTTTTTACAGACCAGTCGTCCATTTAAAACAGAAGAGGAGGACTACAAAAGGATGTGTTTTAAATGTGACGGTTGCCGAAAAGGAACTACCAGCGCCAAGTCGTGAATCTGAAACCCCCCTTTTTTTTAAACAACGCCTTTTTCCATTTCGCAGAGATTTTGGAGTATGTCCCACTAAAGTCCCTCTTGGAGCCTAGGAAATGGCTTATTTCAGTCAAGTCTCATGACTTGCGGCAGTTTTAGGAATAATAAACCTGTAAAAAGTTGCAAGGGAATAGGAAAACGATAAGTAATCGCTGGCTGCATTAACTGTACATATCCAGCGGCAAGCGATGGGGATAATAACAGCGGAAGTTGCTTAAAGGATCAAGCGCGTGAGTCCTCAACTAGATTTCGCTACAGACTGAGCAGAAGTCCACCAGGAGAAAAACAGAAGAGGACTTCTGAAAATTTCGTTTCACCTGTTTGATTGAACGAGAGAAGATGTGCGGATCTAGAGCCCTCGTAGGTGGGGGCGTAGGGACAAGCAGTTATGAATAAGGGACTGAGGACAGGGGAGACTGGAATAATCATTCAGGGAACGTAAGACGTCGTCAGTCAACCGTGTCCTAGCTCCCAGGCCTAAATAACCTAACCCCTGAAGCAAAATACCCCAGTTCATTGAACACTAAGTCCATGACATAGGCAGTGATGCGGGTTTGTTGCCCTATCGTCTACGACGAGAAATATTGGTGATTTTTGGAGCGGCTTTTTCGCGGGTCGTTTCGGTCTCCTCTGGCTTGGCCAGTATTCCTTCTTCTCACTTGCCTCTTTCCGTGCAACTGCCCGGAAGAGCTCCAGATTATATTTCCAGGACAAACCAAAGGAACACTTTCCACTCACAATCAGAGTGGTAAGGCACCACTTCTAGAACACTTAAAATTCTCGCACGCAGTTAATGGGGCAGCGGACCTGAAGTTCAAGCATAGGGAGTCCAGTTTAATTTTCAATGGTCCCAGTCCTGTCCCTAACGCTAACTAGGTGAATGTTCGTTCTCTGCGATTCCTTAACTCGACTCACCATTTTTACGCACATAATACAGTTTTGGCCCTTTTCGATTGTCAAACTAAACGAAAATCCTCCAGATAACTGCTTCACCAAGTCCTAGTAATGTATCCGTTGATATCTAGAGGAGAACGGCACATGTTGGGAGTTAAGACACATTAGTTGTATCACCTTTTAGGAACTCCCCGCTTGGTCACAGAAGTTGTTTACCGACTACTTGAAATCAGCAAATTGTTGGGGTTACTGATGAAATCATGCTTCGCTAGAAGTGATTTGATGACAAACTGTAGTAGCTGTAAGAATCGTACGGATTTCGTCGGATAAGGAAACTTCCAGCACTTTTTCTCGTTAGTTTCAAACTTCTAGCTTGAGCGCACCAGGACCGGACAACTGAGGAAGCATAAGCGTGGACTTGGACGACGGATAACCCGGCAAGACGGGAGCTGGTTGTTAACTTAACTGCCGGCTTCCCGGCGCGTCCGCGGGCGTCTGACCGTGGAACGGTCTATAGTGGCTCTACTCCGAACGCCTGTTGCAACGCTGGGCCTCGTGTGGGTACTTCCACGAGCGCACCAGTCGCAGTTTGCCGCTCGGCCAATCACGGATGTCCAAACCGGCCAATCATCTTCAAGGCCGGCTCGGCCGTGCTCTCGTCCAAGGCGCTGTGAGGCATTCTTCATTAGGGAAACAAACTACCCGATAGGCATGACAGTGGAGACCCTAAAAGAACTACTTGCGTGGTGCACACATAATGTCCAGTTCCTATGCAACGGCCAGCTATACAGGCAAATAGACGGTGTGGCAATGGGTTCACCGCTTGGATCGTTTCTCGCAAATGTCTTCATGGGCGAGGTCGGGCAAACGAGTCTCAAAGATATCATTAATGACCTTGACTTCTACGGTCGATACATGGAGAATATCTTTTGCCTGACAAGTCATACCACTGACATCAATGGCCTAGCTCAGAAGTTTAACAGGGCGCACCCCTCTCTGAAGTTTACCACAGAGACTGGGGCGAATAACGGGATCGCGTTCCTCGATGTCCTTCTACACGGACAAGAGGATTGGTCTATCCAACGCAAGATATTCAGAAAGAAAACCTGGACGGGCCAATACATTAATTTTGAAAGTTTTGTTTCCGTAAATCTAAAACGAAATTTAGTCTAGGGACTGGCGGCTAGAGTGCAACGCATCTGATCTCCTGAAACTGTTGAAGCAGAACTCCAGCAGCTGTAAAACACGTTCCGCGGAAACGGCTATCCGGAGAGATTTATTCTCCGGAATATTAGGGAGTGTGCCACAAAACATGCCGTCGCAACTGCAGAGAAGAAGGATTTTCTTCTAAGACTGCCTTTTCTAGGACACGCAGCAAGCGGATTAGTGAGACGACATCTTAGGACAGCTCTCACGAGTGCCTTCCCCGCGACGAACTTGCATATATGCGCAAACTCTCCCCTCCTGCTCTTGGGAGGTAATGACCGACTACCATTGCAGGCCAAATCCGTGTGTATTTATTCATCCACCTGCTCCTGTGGAGCGGGCTATACTGGCCGTACAACGAGGCGTCTGGAAAAGGGGATACGCGAACACATGTCCTTCCGGCTAGGTAGAGGGGAAAATCGACGGATTTTGAGTTCAATTCTCACACATCTGATCGATAGGAACCAAGTAGACGCTAAGGCAGCCTCTAAAGTCATATACCGAGCGCCAGCATACTACTCTAAAGGCCTGCGCAAACGGGTGCTATCCACAGCCGAAGCAGTAGCCATTCGATCAGCGAACTCAGCGTCCTGTTGTCAGAAGACGTTGACACAGTCTGTCTTGCCTGTCCAACTCCAGGTGGTGATCGCACGCCGTCCTGACGCCCTGAGAACAGTCACACGCACTCCGCGTGGTTAACACAGACAGCGCCCACAATCCAACTCTAACTCCTCTCCACTCCCCCCCGCCTACCACACCAACACCACCGTCCGCAACACGCTGACTCCGTCATGCGGGCGGCGTAGGAACATGGAGTCTGACCAATCCTGCCCCCTGAGACACATTTATCTTCTGTCCACATGTAAAAAGATCATTACCCATGTAAATGTATTGACCTGATGACGAGTTACTGAAAACGTATATTTGTCAACCGACTTTTCAATTTGCATTCTGCACTGTCGCTCGTGCTGCGGCTCTTACGACGCCGCACGTGTTCCCTCGTCTGGCGTCCAGGACCATCTGCTTATAACACAAGAAAAGGAGGCGTTCACCGGGAGAGGTGTATTTGAGGTCTGACGTTTCGGATAGTCGTTTCTTCTACCCATCTTCAGAGACTGAGCAGTCATGCACACAGCTTTCCTTTTATGGCGCACTTTGTTTGATGCCTGGCCCACCAATGCCGCCTGTGTGGCTGCATCCGACCCGCACGTCACCGTGACCTGAATCCCGCCCATCTTCGTCGGCCGCGGCGACAATTGACGGTCCCGATTGTCCCGCGCCGTGACTGTCCCCCGTCAAGAATGTCCGTAAAACCAGATAAGGGGGAGGCAAATACACCTCTCCCGGTGAACGCCTCCTTTTCTTGTGATATGCCACCTGGGAATCGCATTTCACTACTATTGATCCATCTCTTTGTATTCGGAACCGAACGTGAAGGTCGTAGTGGCCAGGGTTTGTGTATGGCTTAAGCTGCCGCAACAGGTCCTCAGTAAATGCCAGCTGCGAACTAAGCGGGCTCTCGGGTCTGAAGAATGAGCATTTGCAGAACATGCAGCGACACTACCCTTAGGCGTGGCTGCCCATCGATCTGATAAATCAGTTGCTTGACAAAAAAATGGTCACAAGCCATGGTGGCCTAACAGCAGGGCAGATGTTAGCCGCCATAAAAAGAGACTTCATCCGTCGTCCGGCACAATCCTGAAACCCTAAACTGTTGTGGTGGAGGGGAAGATGGAAACATCCATCTTAAAATTTAGGCATTACAGGAAATAAGCTTTCTGTTAAGCTATCCAACACGCTCTATTTAAATGTACCAAGGGATATTGGCACCTAGATAAGCAATTTCACGCATAGCCACAATAGCAGCCACGGTTATGCAATCCATCAGATATACTATATTGATCCTCAGGTTAGTAAATGCCAGACATCCGAGTCGATAATCTGATAAATATGAAGGGCTCACCGGATCAGTGGACAGATGTATGAACAAATTAGAGGCACCCACATACCAGAGCTGATTGTTGAAGTGGTTCTTCAAAGGATATAGTACTTAGTGCCCACCAAGTATCAACCAGAGTTTTGGGCTCGTTACATCGATAAAACTTTCGCCATGGTCAAATCCTCTGACGTGGAGCACCTCAAAGAATTGCCGAACTGGGTTGGCTCGAGTATACAATTCACAATGGAAGCTGAATCTAACGACCAACTCCCCTTCGTGAATGTCCTTGTGCGCCAATGTGCAACGGCAAACTACCGTTTACAGGAAAGCAACCAACGCAAGACAAATACTACATTTCAACAGCAATCATCCCCTCTCTCACAAACGCAGCTGCGTCAACACTCTATTCCAAAGAGTTGACACAGTGCAGCACATCAGCCGACAAAAGAGCTGAAGGGCAATTCTTTCACGACCTCTTTCGGGTCAATGGAAACTCAAGTTATTTTATCAAGCAAAGCAAGCGCCGAGTGAACAGGCGACGACCACAAGAAGAGCGACCTGAACTCTGGAGGGCTATTCTTTACAATAAAAGTCTCTGAGGCGGTTTCGTGTCTGTTACAATCCGCCAGAGTAGGCATTGCCCATCGACCCCAGGCATCAATTCGTCGCCGTTTGATGCAACCCAAAGACGCACTGCCACCCACTGAAACCTCAGCAGTTGTCCATTAAATGCACTATAGCGATGGAGACTGCAGCTGCGTTGGGGGAAACCGGACGGAAATTGCAGACTCGCCTACACGAGCACAAACTGGCAACTCGGAGACTAGACCCAAACTCACAGCTTGCGACTCACGTTGGAGAAACTAGCCACAGTTTTGACTTCCAAGGAACAGCCGTCATAAGCCGGGGCACCTCAAGGACAGAACGTCTCTCACTCGAGGCTTGGTACTCAGATGTCAAGTCCATCAACGGACATGTAGACCTTCCTGCGATCTATAAAGTCCTACTTCACTACATACGCCATAACCAGGACAAGACAGTCACACGGGACTTAAAAATGCCGAGCAAACGCGGCCAGTTGACTTATTTACTTGAAAGGTGAGCACAGGTGCAATCGACCCCCATAGAGATGACAACACACAACACAGGAGGCCACCAACACTCACAAACGACGGTCAGTATGCCAAGGCAGCGAAAGAATAAAAAATCGATCGACATAAGCCCGTTTTTTCAAAATTCTGGTCAATTTTTCGTACAAAACGCTTTGATAATGGAGAGCCGGCTAAACCCTCCGAAACGTCAGCCACTCAATTCCACTGATCCGGTGAGCCCTTCATATTTCTTAGCAATATCGACCCACTTTGGGAGATGCTGCCAGAACAGCACCCTTGCCATTTGAGACCAACCGGCCAACGGTCACTCCTTCGGGATGACGCAAACATCCTAGTGAGTTGCTGGGAAATCACATGAATGGAGAGAATACAGCTTCTTTGGACTATTATTAGTCTTCAGCCCACCTCTTGCTGCATGCGTTTCCGAGTTTCATTATGCTAGAGAAATCGTAAAAACCGTTCGTTCCGTATAACTAAAAGTTGGAGATACTAAAAGAGGTCTTTTCAGGTCATTTAAAATACACGAGAAATAAGTAGCCAGTACCTCTTTAAGTTTCTTGTTTTCAGCCATGAGTTTTTCGTTTTCTCTCTGGAATCCTTTTATGAGTTCATTTTGCAAGTGTGTTTCCTTTTCGAGGTCTGCTATCCGGGCCTGTGGGTCCGAAGTAAACTGCGAGAGACTCGACTTCGAGGTGCGGACTGAGGGACGGCTGTGTATGAAGTCATCGGCAGTAGAACTGCCAGGAAACCTGATTGGGATCTTGGGGGAAAAAGATATAGAACAGTAGAATGCATTCCAGACCAAAAGAGAAGCACTGGGGGATGATTTGAAAAGAAGTTTGGCTAGACACAATGATCATGGCTCAAGGCTTCAGGCTACCGACAGGAAGCACCAAATACAAGTGGCTCACAAACCGACTACCACGCTACGCAATCAGCTTGTACACCCTAAGAATAGGGTTGGCTATTTGGATAAGAAAGAAGTAGTCTATAAAATTCCATGTGGCACTTGTAATGCAGTGTATTGTGGTCAAACCGGAAAATCCGCCTCTACACGCCTACATGAACACCAATTGGCAGTGAAGAGGCGGGACCACTTATCCCAAGTCGCCATGCATACTCTTGAAACTGGGCACAAATTCGCTTGGGATAAAACACGCATTGTCGGTTCCTGCCCATATAAGAAAGGCCGAGAATTCCTAGAGGCCATTCACTCTGATGATTCATGCATCAATCGACGCATCGACCTTGATACGATGTACACAAATCTCAAAGAAAAATGGAAAAGGCAATAGCCAATCAAGGCGTGACATCAGCCCAGAGCATTAACCCATCCTCAGCCATGACAGAGCAATATCGATTTTTTCGGCATTGTTTAAATTTTGACTGTTTCTTCACACTTACTACACGTCTGAAGACGAGCTGGGGAACCAGACTCGAAAATTTACGAAATAAAGTTTGTTCATTTTCCCAAAGGACTCATTCTTCTTCGAATTATGTTTCTTGGGATGCCCATCTTCCAGTATATATAACTATATATAGATAGTATAGAGAAAGGAGGGCGGAAGATTAAGGAAGACTCTAGCTAACAGAATTTGCAAGGTATATAAGTTCGCCTCATCTTCATGGACACGCAATGAAGATAGGCACAAATGTGTCCAGGTTGAATTTCGATTCTGAATTCCTTACATAGTGCATAGCAGAACGGTGGAATGATCTCTCTAAGTCAGTTTTGGGGGCGACGTCGTTGCAGATGTTCAAGAAGTACTTGGATGATTATGTGTCTTGCCGACAAGCTGAACCTGAACTGAAAGCCAAGTCAATTCTACAGAGAAATTTGTTTCAAAAACAATACTACTTAAATTATGTGAATACTATAGTTTTAGCGATGCATTTACAAAAGACGTGCACAGTATCTATGGCATACCGACATGTAAAAGACTGTTTTCAGAGGTTTTTCCAATTATTCTCAAAAGTAAGCCGAAATAAGCTGAAAGTGAGGTGCAGAATCGGAATAGTATATAGGACACTGGTTTTCAAATTCGGTTCTAAACTGATTCAAACAGACATATGAAGTGAATGTCATGAAACTTTATGGAATAGCTGCATTATGTACACGATTGCAGATCTGTCAGACGTTTGATAAAGCGAAATTGCAATTCGCGATCATCCATCGTCGTTTTTAACTGTAATTGCTAATGTATAACTGCCTGAATTTCTACTGGTTCAGGAAATGGCCCCACTTTCATTTTATTATCCAAAATTTGAAATTCGTTCGGGCTTTTGCATATTCTTCCAATCTTCCGACGCTGGATCCCACAATTACGCAATTTTGTGAAGCAATTCAATTTAAAAGTATTGACATGATCCGGACATGTAGAAAGCGTCTCAGGTAGCCAGCGTGCGCCAGTAAAGATCAGATTTTAAAGTAGGGAAACGGTCTTTTACCTCTTTACCTTCTGGAAGGAAAATGGTTTGATGGTGGCCCTCGAGGAAACACTTATTACGGACCTGAAGCTAGTCGACGTCTTCCAAAACGGGATTATTTAACATATGCTCTTTCCAAACACAGAACATTACAACTACTCGTGTGCAGTTTACGTAGAGGAAGGAAATGTGCCGTATTTTAAGATTGCGAACATTCGATAGGAGCATGTAGAAAATAAATGTTCGAAGTCCGACTGGTCCTAAAACGATAATCAATCTTCAAATCCTTTCCTACCAGGTAAGCATTGGAAGAAACAAGAGACAAAGACAAACATTTACCGGTTTTTCAGCGGGAAGATTCTGTATTAGTGAGGGTCCCCCAATGGCGGCATCCTGATCGAACTTCTGAAGATGTGCTCTAGGCTCGATTCCCGTTATCTAAAAGACATTTTTAAAAAATCACTCACAAGTGCGTCAGGAGCGTGGTCCCGATGCTGATAATATAAAGAAATAAAGGGATTAGATTAACTGGATGGGTAGACAAATAGTTTTGTGTGAGCTCGTCGAATGCACGAGTTTTCTAAAAAGTCTATCCATTTAAACTCCGAACAGGAAATAAATAGCCCTATTAATCTGCTTTACGTTTGACTAGTCTTGCAAGAACAGGTATCTGAGTGGGGGTTTCATCCTTGGAAGCCTTACAATGAATATCCTCGTGATGGGGGTATTTAGTTTGTGGTACCCTGTTACAGTTCCAGAACGGAGACCGAAAAAGACATGCGAACGTCATCAGGGGATTAAGAACTGCCTTTCCACGTGTTTCGTAACAGTGATAGGTTGGCCTACAGTGTCAGTTTAGAGAAAGAACGAGAGACAAACACCAGGAGAGTATACTGGCAGAATTCACGGTCGATCCGGTTTTGTTACCTCATGGAAGTGTAACATAACAAGTGGGAGGAAAGGTTCTCAAATCCTGCCGGGGTGGTCCCGTGAACGTCCATATAATTTCTAAGCTGCATGAAAACCAATTAGTCAAAGAGATCGCGAATATGTAGCTAAATTAGGTGGTTTATCGCTTATCTAAACGTTGCAAAGACAACGACTACTCAGAAGGTCATAAGTAGACCTAACTTTGTCACATAAGATTCGGAGTTTGGAAGTGAGTGAAGGGCCGGGCAAATAAACTCCATCGCGGGAAATAATTCTAATTGAGAGTTATGGTCAAAGAGACTATCAACAAAGATGATAGACAAATGAAGCAAACCTTTACATCTTGCTCTTCTAGCTTGCCGGAGAAAGATTGGGTTGAGGAGTCGTCACAGCTGGCAGAAACCTTTAAACCAAGATGCCGTTCACTAATTTCGCGGCTGCGTGGTGTGGAATTTGAAGATCTAGAAACAGCGGCTTCACTTTTAAGACTTGAACAAGATGGTTTGCGCGTCGATTTACTTAGCTTTCTGGACAGAATTGAGGTGTAAGTCGAACTAAAAATTTAAGAACAGGGAGATCTTGAGGAAGGTAAACTTACTGTTTGGTTTAAAAGTGCATGTCCAATGAAATTTGGTGGAACCGGATGAGCATGAAAAACGTTGACGGGAATATTGAAGTAAGCAATTAAAACCACGACAAACTGCGCGCCTGTAATTCTGCTGAGCAGGACTCGATGTTTCAAAGCCAAGAAAGGAAAATTACACAACCTATGAGAAATATGAACTGTTAAAAAGTGCTTGACTTTAGAATATTTTACCAAGAGGCGGTACCTCGGTAGCCGCCTTTAAGGAAAAAGTCAATCGACGTTAACTAGAAGATTTACTCAAAATGATGAAGGCGAGTTTTAAATTCTAAGTTAAGAAAATAACGTGAGAAAATGCCCTTATCGTTAAACCCGATTTAATGAAGACGAAATTGAAGTCCTGAACACGAAATGACTAGAATCCCGTAAACACCATAAAAGAAAGAGTTTGCCACCAAACTTTGTGCATCTCATTAGTAACGTAGCAGTCACAATTACGCATGATATGGCAAGTCGCTGTGAGCTGAAACGAACTTAGCCCTTCTTAAGGAGAGTTCATATCGGCACCCAGATGCTTTGACTGGAGATATCATTCCCTCAGCTTAATTGACAAGAAACGTCAGGCTCAGTGTTCACACGAAGAGTCTCAAAATACAGTAAATGTGCTATCACATGAGACGTTGACTGGAATTCTGAAATGTGTTTCCATTTACAACAATGGCCTATGTGGGGTTGCAATATTAGTTATCGTGTCAAATAATGTCAGGATATTTCAGTCATGTCATGAGGCCGGCTTTTGAATGAGCTTCTTGCCGTATTCCATAAAAATGACTGCTTAAATTACACAGGTTCTCCCACTTATTTTTAATACCCCTATAAATTCGGATATATTTCACGGGAACCAGGCACAAAAATATTATTTCGTTTGCTCATTTGGTAGCAAATTACGTCTTCTTCAAATTTTAGACTTGAAGAAAAAGTGTCTCTTGGTTTTAGAGAACTTTCACAATTCTCGAGTAATTTTGAGCCCGACTCGCCGTTACACTTGCATTCAGAGTTTCCGAACTAAAAGTTGTTTACTTTCCGAGGACGTAATAATGGCGGATACCACGGAGACGTTCAAGCAAAGACTAGATGTATATTTCTTGGACAATACCGCTTGTCTGGACAGAACAGCTCTGTGGTGCCAAACCAACGCCTTGCATACACCTACCGCTAATGAGGATGACTGTCATTGCATTTTACCGATATCATCTACAACTGAATGTGTCTGAGTTTCGGTTCTGAATTTTCAATGAAAATATTCTGTTAAGTGTATATATTACTGACAAAATTCTAGTACTGTGTTTATTTAAAGTTACATATTGCAAGTACCGTTTACAATAGGGTTTTCAAAGGCATTGCCTATTACCCTTAAAATATATTGACCTATATACTGACATGCTATTATGAAGAGAACATATCGGACTCATAAAATTTTGTAGTGGATTCGGACTGCAATGTCCATTTCATAAATGTGCAGATGCGGTGCTGTACGACTGGACGTTTCAAGGTCTTGAAGAATCTCACAATTACAGACTTTTCCAAAACCGAAAGATACTCTTTCATCAAGTACAAAATCTAAAGAAGACGTAATGTGCTACCAAATGGGTAAAATTTGAAGCTTTTTGTCCCCGGTACGAAGCTGAAGCAGGCAAGCAGGGCAGGATTTAATGGTACCCAAATATGTCTGAATATGTAAGGGGATCAAAAATTAATTGAGAAAAGTTCCTGTTGCTTAGGCAGCCATTTTTATGGAATGTGGTTTGTGCAGGCGGTCGATAAGGAGTTCATTCGAAAGCCGCGGTCGTTTCGTGACTGGATTATCACAGTATTATGCTACACAATCATAATTATTAAGCGCGAATGTGTCCAGGCTGAATCTTCTGCTTTAATTCTTTATGGATATGGAGGCGACGTCGTTGCAACTCCCTAAAAAGGCACTCAGATTATCATTTGAGTCCCTTGTCTTCCCTCGACACACTAAACCTGAACTGAAGACCGTGTCAACTCAGCACATAAATTTAATTTAAAAATACTACTTACATTATGTGAATATTATTTTAATTGCAATAATATTTTACAACCAATGTAACAAAAAGGGTTTTCACAGGTTTTACTTATTACCCTCAAAAATGCACTAAAAATAAACTGAAAAATACACCGCGGTGGGAAAATACGTATTGCGGAGATTCGGTAACACGGCGAGTATCGCTCTACTTTGTGTTATGTGCTTTTCAAACGTTCATGACCGTAGCGTCATTCAGATCAGAGGAAATCGCACAAATGGATCGTAGGCGCCATAGACCCCCTGGTTGATCCACAGAAATAGATGAGAATCCTCATTATCCCGGGGAAGCAGTGGTTATTTCGGCATGAAATCCATCACATAAGGGGGGAGGGGCTAATGAATGTCAATACTACTTGCCCTTTCCACATCCCTAATGTTCCATTGCGACCATCGGGTTAAAAGGACTGGGGATGGGTTTTGACATAACAACTGGCCTGGTATTCGCCCTACGTTCTGCCAGTTGGCAACCTCCGATTTAAACCTCGTGGCAGGATCGAGTCAGACAAACTTAAAATGAGGTCAGGTGAAGTAGTTTCTCAAGCATTTCGCTCCAATTTCGTACGTGTCACATCGGATCTAGGGGCTGTCCATTTTGAGGTCCAGTTTAAGGGGGGCGCACTATAATACCACGGATGGCTGAGTACAGTTGAGGTCAGAAGAGATGTGGGATGACTGCGTTCACGTTACTGATCAGTGAATGAGAAAATCAACTGACGTTACTTGCTTTAATTGTAAACGTCAGCGTCTGTCAATATTCTGCACGCCAACAAAACTGCTATGATTAAGTCTACTCAAAGACAGCAAAATAAGGCGATTAACAATTAAAACATAAAAAGATTTTCCACGTACCCTTTCGATCCTGCTCGTGAGTAGTTGACCTGCTTTTTATAGACGTTGCCTTTCTTCGATTTACCGGATACTCCCGAAACGACTGCATCGTTCTCCTCCTGTTCAACATCTTCATCGTCCTCAGTCGGCACATGATCTGCACTGAGCTCGTTTTTTTGAAGGCCTTCGAACACCTCCGCCTATAAAGAGCATTTGCACAATCTGATTGGTAACAAAGAACATAGGTAGATTCAGTAAATCACGAAAGACCATAAATTGGTTATTCAGCGGACTTTAGATCGGAAGCAATTGCTGACGGCCAGCATTAATATTACTACACAAAGAAGACACGCTGCCACAGCTTATAACAAATCCGAAATACCAAAAAAGCGGCCTCGGGGTGCATCCGTTCTGGTTCGTCTGGCGACGTCACCCACAAAACCTACCACAGAAAAAGGCACAGAAAGAGGGCTACTCACAATTGTAACTTGACCGCAGTGATTAAGCGTAAATGAAGTTAAGCTTGCAGATAATCTGCACCAGCACCCTAAGAAACAACTGTTGCTTCTGGTGGGCATAAAGGCGTTCCTCTCGGCGCTGTCGACCCCCAACAAATCCAATAGGAGGACCGCCTCCCCGGACTGGCAGTCCACAGATCTGGTCTAATAAGCCGCCTGACAGCGGCTGCATGGGGGGTGGCGGCTTAACAAAGG
>CACRXP010000341.1:15549-38348 GCA_902702965.1 Spirometra erinaceieuropaei | reverse complement strand
CTCATGTCGGACGGCAAAGATGTCTCATTTGATTGCGAGCAACATTCATGTACTCTTGCTTAAGTAACCCGTTGGCCACGTCTGAAGACGAGGAAGACACAGGAACAAGGAAATGCAAGAACAAACATGGGGTAGGTCGGTGTGGCGATCGTCCTATCACTTGCGCCACTTGCTTGGGAACCAGTCAATGGCCGGATGGCCTACGTGCGACTGAGGGGTCACTTCACGAACATCTCCATCGTCTCTGTGTACGCACCAACTTCGGCTGCCGAACAGCGCGATAAAGAGGCGCTTTACTCTCAGTTGCAAGCGCTAGTTGAAAGACTGCCTCACCACGATCTGCTGATTGTTGCTGGCGATTGGAATGGTCGAACTGGGCCTGGCGACCCCACAACCAGCCATCTTCTTGGCCGCTTTGGGCTTGGTTCCCGATATGAAAATGGTGAAAGATTGCTGAACTTCGCTGATCGAAACCGACTGCTTGTCACCAACACATGTTTCCGGCATCGCAAAAAACGTCTGCTGACCTGGTATTCAAACGACGGTCATACCGCCAGTCAGATTGACTACATACTAGTCAGCTCAAGATTCCGCAACTGGGTTCACGATAACAGATCGATGTGAGGTGCCGAGACTGGTAACGCCCATGGGTCGTCCATACTCGCTTGAAAGTTCATCTCTCATCCACGCCAAAAACGCCACGTCCTAGACGCCTCGATGTCGCAAAAATCCGGAAAGCCAGCACCGCCGAGGCCCTAAGCAGAGAAATCCGGACCTGTTTTACGACTCGAGCCGACGGAGAAGTCAGTAACCAGTGGTCGTCACTGAAGACTTCAGTCTATGTGGCAGCTGAGAAAACCCTTGGATACACCCAGCGACGCCGCAGTGACTGGATCAGCGGAAGAACCCTGCAGTTGTCTGCTCAGACGGCTAGAGCCAGGTCCCGCAACGATGACTACTTCCGCCAACTTCGGAAGATGACGGCAAAATCGGCCAGGGATGACCGAAAGCAATAGTGGGCTGAAATAGCGACATCCATGGAATAGGCCTCGAACGTTGGTGACACTCGAAAGCTCTACCGTCTGATCCGCCAAGTTAGCGGTAAGCCCTCTACACTGAGTGACTCTGTTCGCGATGTGAACGGCGGCTTTATTGCTGACAACTCGGCCAAAGTCGAGCGCTGGCGTGAGCACTTTGAGCACCATCTCAACTTCGATGCCCAACCTACATCGCCCTTGTTCTCCTCCTCAGCGGAGTTTCTTCCCTCTCCTATCTATGCAGTGCCATGCGATCCCCCCTCCGAGGAAGAAGTCCCCGATGCCATACGAAAGTTGCGCAACAATAAGGGACCCGGAGAGGACGGCATACCCGCTGACATCTTCAAGTCTTGTGTCGACACTCTGGCGCCCTGGCCCCATGGGGTGATTGAACGAGTGTGGAGAGACGAGGTTGTTCTTGATGACTGGGGCTTAGGCATCCTTGTGCCTATCCTCAAGAAGGGAGATAAGACGAGATGCGAGAACTACCGCGGCATAAGTCTCATCGACGATGCTGCGAAGATCTTCGCTGTTGTCCTACTCAGGCGATTCCAAGCTATGCGTGACTCAAGGACGAGGCCCAACCAAGCCGGATTTCGTGCTGGACGTGGATGCGCAGACCAGATATTCACACTGAGGCGCATTCTCGAATTTCGCCATAGCTACCAACAACCGACGGCCGTCTGTTTCATTGACTTTGCCGCCGCATTCGATTCCGTTCACCGTGAGTCCCTGTGGCGGATAATGGCGCTAGATGGTGTATCGGCAAAAATCATCGCCATGATCAAGGCCTACTATCGCTCCACTAATGCAAGAATCCTGGTCCGCAACAATCTTCCCCAACCGTTTGGTAGTAGGTCTGGTGTCCGGCAGGGTTGTATCCTGTCACCCATACTGTTCAACTACGCTGTTGACTGGATCTTCGGGAGGGCCCTACAGGAGGGTGACGGCGTTGAGTTTGCAACCGGACACCGACTGACTGATCTCGACTATGCCGATGATATCGCCTTACTTGCTTCAAGTTTTGCTGATCTGCAGTCTGTCGTGTCACGGGTGAAAAAGGTCGCTGAATCGGCCGGTTTATCCATAAACGTTGCGAAGATCAAAGTGTCTTCAAGCTGCATCCCTGACCAGGAGTAGGCACCCCTGGGGATTGATGGCTGTCAACTTGAAGAAGTAGACAGTTTTAAATACTTTGGGGACGAGGCTGCTGCCTAATGGACAGAGTAAGGACCACATTGTCTCCCGAATCGATGCTGCCCGCTGGGTTTTTTCAAGCCTTCGGAAACGCCTGTGGATCCGACGTGACCTTTCCATCGCCACTAAGATTCGCGTGTACCGTGCATCTGTCCGGTCTGTCCCTCTCTACGGTTGTGAATGCTGGCCTTTGCGTGTAGAGGACGAGCGAAAACTGGAGGGATTTGACCACGACTGCTTGAGGACCATCCTTCGAGTGAAGTTCACCGACATCGTCTCAAATGAGACAGTCCGCGCTCGCTGCGATAACATCTCAAGGATAACTCAGGCCATCCAAGAAAGACGACTGAGGTGGTTCGGGCATGTTCTTCGTCGTCCACCTCAGGAACTCAGTGTTACTGCCCCCGATCCGGCACTGCTGCCCCATTGGAGGCGTCGAAGAGGGGGTCAGTTCAAAACCTGGCTCGACACAGTTCGCCAAGATATGGAGATGGTTCTTGGACCTTCGGTATTAGGTCTCCGTCGTTGGCGAAGGGAATGGGTTGAGTTGTCCAGATTTACTGCCGCGGGTCGTCACGCGTGGTGAGGTACAGTTTGAGATATCATCAAGGCCGGCTAGATCAGACAGGATCGCAGTCGTTTCAAGTACAAGTAAGTAGGTCAGCGGTTCAGAGTAATTCTGATGCAAATTTGATCTGATGGTAGGAGTTTGTCTGGTTTTTCGAAAAACCTATTTCGGCGCGGTAACGGTCACGAGGCAAAGTTTGAACAAAAACGGAAAAATGGGTCGTCCTTAAGAACATAACTTCTGCTGAAGCTGAAAATTTGACCCTGGAATAAAAACAGCGATAGGTCGGTCTGGCAGAGTTTGTGACAATAAAGATTAGAAGAAACATATGCCAGAACGCAAAAAAGTACAATAACGGAGATAGTTGGTATCATAAAGAAAGTGGTAAGACTATTATTTATTTAAAAGCGACACATGTTAGCTCTGACATCCGTTTTAACGAGTTCAAAATAACATTTGCGGAACTCTATTTGCCCAGTTGTGTGGTAGAAGAGCAGCTTGTGTGGCAAAAGGAGGAACCAACATACCAGTTCCTATTGCGAGAACTCAATACCAGAACAACATTTACCTTGACTCGCTGACTCTGAAGGAACAGAACAACTAGATTTATCAGTAATTCGCATTTTAAATAATCCCAAACACAGCAAAGAACTGTAAATCCTGAGCTCCAAAATGGTCGATCCCTAATTTCCGAGGATAGGATGGGTTTCTTCTCGACAAAGATGCCATATTCTCGCTATTGGTCCACTGTAGAACCTTGCTTTCCAGGTGGGCCGTTTCAAACCGAGCCTTACATAAAAAACCTGTGCAAAAACTCGAGAAATATGAGCTCGACTTTTAAAATAAGCGTTGAAACAGAAAGTATTACCTATTGTTGTCGTTAAACTGGAAAACCGGTCTCCCAGACGTGTTCAATATCTACATTCAAAAACGGCAAAATTGGAGATCTTTGAGTGGATTATTACTACGCTTTTTCCACATTGACCATATGACCAGATGTTAGTTCGAGCTCACTACTCCTTTCCGAAAAGCAGAGAAATCCCTATTAACGTAAAAGTTGGCCAAATTATGCACGCACTGCTATATATTGCAACGACGGACTCGCGTCGGTTTAAGCAAAAGCTTAATTTATTAGCCCAATGGCTGGCTGTCGCATTATGGCGAGAAGCAGTGTCGGAGCCGACGACCACAACGAACGTACGTAGAAATCTGTTTCAAAAACAACACTACTTAAATTAAGCGAGTAACGTCTTTGTCGTGACAATACTTTTAGATTTCATTCGCAACCACACCAGTAGCGAGCGAAAAGCGGGGATTTCAAAGGCCTTTCCTAGTACCCTCATAAATAGAATAAAATATCAGTGGCCTAAATGACCTCAGTCGTTCATCCGTCTTATGAGCAAATCCGCGACCTCATTGGGCGGCAAATGCATGATGGTTCTACCTTCTAAGTAATATCAGTTGCTCTAACCTAAGCGTGGGGGTAGACAAAAACGAGCATGACGCTAACCGTCCCTTCTCGCTCCGGGAAGCAGAGGCCAATTAGGTGTGTTTGTGTGTGTTTGAGTCGCATTGGAACAAGGCAGACCTGTGCCGCATTGATATCACGCTCTTTTCTCAGTCCAGTCATGTTCCGCGAGCAAGGCTAGGTCAGGAATAATGGAGATGTGTTTGGGCACAGTGACTGGCCTGACACAAATCCTCGTCTACGAGGGTCTCGAAACTGTTGGTTCCTTTCTATTCACCGAACCCGGCCTCACACGCAAGTTAACCGAAAAGAAGCCGTCGGTGCTTACGCATGAAGTGTCCACAATGTTGTGTATACGAGTGACCAAAGGATTAAAAAATGTACTTCGTCTGATTCTCGTAACTTCAAGCGAACAATCCATTGACGAGGCAGTCATGCGAAGGTTGGAATCACAGTTTTTTTTCAAAAGCATAAGACATTATCTTTGTCGGCCTAGAGCAATTGCAGTTGATGGCTCCCAAGTTCGACAGAAAAAGACGATACACTTACGATGGAGTAAGAATGGGATAATTAGATAGCATTCATCGATTTTATTGGTTGTCGTGAAAAAATTCGGCGTTCGGAAAATCACGATACTCAGAAAAACGACGAGTATCATACAAATACCAAAGAACATCGATCAGCGCGCAGAGAAGCAATACGGTGCTTCGGGGTAACAATCGGGAGAGGGCCCCAAAAATAATACCAGCCAAAGCAATATCATCTGTGGTTCGGCCTTAATTCCATGGGACATAAAGAAGCCTGAGAACTTTCCCTGTCTCATGTTGTGGAGACCTATCCACTCTGACGTGAAATTTGCGCTTGAATAATTTGCATTAATGTACGCAGAATGTTTAAAGAAAATGTTCAACCCCATGCCTTGTGTCTCTGAAATCCTGGGGACCGCTGTCTGACAGTAATGTCGGCCAGCTGTCTGTAACCGCGGAAGTACTTTGAAAATCACGACGATGTTAGTGGAAATACGAAGCGCGAACCATGCATCAAAAGCGTGTTCCGGAGTGACTCGCGATGATAACCGAAAGTAAGTATGGATCCTCCCTCCGCCCGGTAAACCGAAGAGATGTGTTGTCAGCTTCCTCTGTGTTATCTGCCTGTGATAGAGCGGTATAGTTAAGCTAAACCCGCGATGATGTAAGGATATATTACCAAACGCCATCGTGAATGACGCTGTAAGACAACAAAAGGAAGGAATTTTTTATTGAGCCCCCGTGCGATAGACGTTTCTCAACTTTCCTAGGGTACGCTGGCGTAGAGTAAGCCGCATACCGACTACTGCGGTCGCTCCTCAGCTGTGGAAGCTGAAGTCGAGGTCGATAAAGCAAGGATCGGTCTACAGCGATCGCTTCTCAACTGTTTGAGGCTATGATAGTGTAAGTGAAGCAGCATGCCGATTGCAGGTCAGATGAAACAACAAATATGCAAGGATAATACCTACTCAAAAAGCTATAGTAGGTATTCTTTATATGTAACATGTTTGGAGGCCCTTTCCCGACTGTTACCCGTAAACGCAACAGGTTTTCCAAGTCCACACAAGGTCAAGACCTTACTTTGGAAAATGCGGAGGACAACAGGGGATAGCACTTGAGATCGAAATTGTCGTATAATCAAAAAATATCGGCAAAAGCTGGTGATGAAGACTCGAGCAGAGACAGTCTCCAGATAGTTCGGCAAACGTTTCCAATGCTAAGTATAAATATTTCCAGTGAAAGCTCCTAAGTGTTTGATTAGCAAAGTGGAAGGCGCAAATTTGAGTCCAAAACATCGTGGATATGAAACTCGTGGTTCCGAAGTCAAGTTTTCCTCTTCTTGTTATTAGGGAGGTTGTGAAAAAACTGACGAAAAATAACACCGAAAACCAAAAAGGGGCGATTTCCATAAGGGCAGCTGAAAAACATATTACTGCATTTTATATATATCGACGGATAAATTATTTTCAGTATTTCACTTACTTTGTAAGTCTCGTCATCACTTTCGAAGGAATCGGACTCATAGTAGTGGGCTTCGCCAGTACAGCTGTTGACGCCAGGTTCCAGAGAAGCAGTATCATCATATGACGCAAGAAAGTCGGTCTTCATCAATTTTAAACCTCCCAAATTTGAGTTACCTTTGATAATAAGGAAAATCCTCCTTCTTGCGTGCACTGTGACATTGTACTAAATTAGTCATTAGAAAAGAGAGTTAGCGTGGAGCAGAAGATTAATGCTAAGTTAAAATAAGAACGGAATGTAGATTATGGACTTCAAACTTGGTATTGTTTTGCAGAATAAAGCAAATCATAAGGTTGCACAAAAAGAGAATATGGTTCGGAGCTGTAATGGTTTGCAAGTCTGACCCGTACTTTACTGCCTAGCGATGTCCAGGAATCCAATCTCCAAAGTGAAGAAGCAGTCCTTAACTTGACAAATATAACGCAATTGAGGAAAATGCGGTCACACTGAAGAAGTCTTGGAATAGGATGTCGAAACGTGAACTAGCTGTCGAAGGTCGGACCTTAATTCATAAGTAGTGATACATGTGATCCTGGCTGGCCACGAGTTTGACTCATTTCTGATCCAGATCGCGGGCGGGAATGGTAACCGTAAGGCAAGGCAGTCCCATGAGACGTGATTGTTAGGCGCCTGTCGAGTTATCCGTGATGTATGCGAAATCGCTCCGTCATCTACCGGAGGACTAACGTCACCAGAAGATAGGGCGTAATGTCCCTTTCTTCGACTTCCAAGCCTCACAACAGAGAACGAAGGCGTGAACTCAGAGACCATATCAGATCTGGAGGGGCCAACTCTCAGAGGGGGTTGGCAGCAAATACAGTCCACCTAGGATGACGTCATGGGCTTGGGTGTTGATGTCTCCAATCAGCAATATACGTGCACCTTTCAGGGGCCTGAGTGTCATTATGGGTTAACTGAAATCTTGCTGTCATAGCAATGTCAGCTGCCCACTAGTGGAGTGGGCTTGCTAGACTCCCTAAAATTCACTACGGTTTCTACCCCGACAGTTGAGGCGTGAACGCGGTGCTTGGACATTGTCCGTTTGTTTTCACTGTGATAGACGACGACCTCACTCCAGGAAGGACTAATAGAGAAAATGTTTAGAAAAGGCGAAGGAGGTTTGTTGGTATAGCATCCTTTTCAAGGGGACGGATTCTGTCATGCACGTAATTAGCGATCTCCAACGAGATGCGACGTACTAGCGTGAACACGGACAAAGAGACATGACAGCTACTATTTCTGTGGAAAGGTTTTAGCCTAAAAAGGGATGATTCGAGTGCAGTCACTTAGCACTGGAGGCGTTGGGATAATATCTTAGTCGTCCTACAGTGACAAAGAGGATAGCCAACGGTAGTGTTCGTAAATCGGACGTCCAGTGGCCAGCTGGACTGCAAAAGCGCTCAGCAAGAAGCTAATAAATGATGACCAGATGAAGTATTAACATAAAAAACACGATGGAAAGACTTATAATTATATTCTGTTTAATTTCCTGCCGATTTTTGTTTGTGAGCAAATAATTTCAATTAATACGAGGCAGACAGAGGTTACAACTACAGTGGACGAGAACATGCGCGTTTTACGGTGACGAGCGAGCCACTTGAGTCCTATAATATGCTACTGTGATTCCTCTGTGCGACGAATGCATCAAAATGAATTATCAACAAGGCTAACTGGTACCGATTTCCTTTAGCAAATATTTATGGCCTCCGTCTTAATAACACAGCCTGGGTTCAGCGAGTTTACTTCAATGACGGTCGCTTGATGAGACAGGCAGGACGCTCTACGTTTCTCGTGTTGCCCCGGCACTCGTGGTAGTGCCCCGCGCCTTGACATTTTTAAAGGTTCGTTGTATGAGCCAAGAGACTAATAGAGAAACTGTGGAGCCCTTTATTCGTCTACAACTTAGTCCGATTTTGGGGCTCTTATTTTGGTAAGGGCCTACAGTGGTGGGTAACCAAACTTAAAAGGTCGTACATCAAACTTGGGGCAAAATGACCAGGACATGCAACTATAACAGTCCTTTGGCAGCTCGGTCTCCCTGTCCGGTTTAGATGCACTGTTATTGTGATATTTGTGTGTTATATATATTGCATACTGCGGCGTGGTGGAACGCTTAGGCATGAGTTGTCGCCACGCCAGCCACCTGTGACTTCTTCCGTCTCAATGTTTGTTCAGGACACCGGGTTTACATGAGAGAGGCAAAGAGGGTGCGGTAAATGCCGCGCAAGCCATCTACCACCATAAGCTAGTCTACGCACAAGTCACTGTGCCAACGACTACATTGCTGTGAAGCATACGGAGTACCCCACTGAAATCGACATTCAAACTCCCTAGTAGCATTAAATAGCTGACCGATGCATTCTTATTGCGGAAATCTCGCGGTTGGTGTATTTCGTTATCTGTATGGATAACGGGTTTATCGATTTCCCGCAATCATTGGCTAGCATGTTTGCATTAGCAACGATCGCGTGCGCATCGCGTGCTGCGTGTGCTATCAAGTGCTCTCTGGTTTTCTGTTATCTCTTTGTTTTATATACTAAGCCATCTGTCTTTTATGTTTGAAATGTTTAGGTACGAATGTAAACGTACGTGAAGAAGAAGATCGGAGAAATGTCAATAGAAATAGGCACAGAGGTAGATTTGACTTCTAGCGACAGCAAGCGTTATCGAACGGACTATTAAGACCAGGAGTCGTCAGCTGACAGCTCAGTGGATGTCGGCAGTGGGCGTCTAGGCCACCAACGTCTGTGTTAGGTGATTTTGCATCTGAAGACTGTATTACTTGCGCACACTGTCATCCATGTTGATGACTTGCCAATGAATGAGCGCATGAGGTCAAGACTGCGTAATTTGGCTTTGCAGTCCAATATTGCACACTGTAATTTGCGAAGTCTGTTAGACATAGTTCGGATGGCAGTCCCGCAACTATCCGAAGACCATCGCACACTTTTGGGGGCATCGTATAATTTGCAAGTAGCCCCCATGAGTTGTGGGAGTACGTTCATGTTAGACTGCAGAAACAACTGCGCGGGTTAGTAGAGTGAACTGGTAGTCGCAGACAACGAAGAGATAGTTGTGAGTCTAGCTATAGATGGTTTGCCTCTTTATCGCAAGATGAGGACTAAACTGTGGCCCATTCTGGTCGTATCGTGACGCCGTTCGTTAGTTATGTATTTGCAATTTCCATGTACTGTCAGAACGGCAAGTCTTCTAATGTAGAAACGTTCTGTAAAGACCTGATGGACGAACTAATTATCCCTCAAGAGGAAGAATTGCTATTCAGTAATCGCCCAGGCAGAATGCGAGTCCGTATAGCTAGTGTTATTTGCGATGCACCCACGCGAACCTTCGTTAAGCAGATTAAGAACGTTGATGCCTATGACGGCTGTGAGCATCGTACGACCGTTGTAACATATGAAGGAAAATTTGTTTACTTTGAAGAAGGTGAGAAGGAGAGGAAGGACGGTGACTTTATAGAACAGGAAAGTAATCAGCATGTAGTCGGGCCGTCGACACTTGTCCGTTGCAAGTTAGGTTGGGCGCCTACTTTTGCTCTAGATCCACTGCACCTTATATACATAGGTGTGGTGCGGAAGCTAATCCGTCTGTGGACTAGAAATTGCCGGCCTAAGGTGACTTTTCAGACGGATTTGTGCATACTGCGTTCAATGCGAGTTGAAAAAGTTAACTGCAGATGACGAGGCTTAAGCACATACCTGCCCATAGAGTTCTCTCAAATATGTAGAAGCCTAACCGACTTAGGCTCCAAGAAGAGCAAAGAGTACAAAAAAGTTTTGCTGTACACTGAGATAATTGTCCTGAAGGATATTCTACCGCCAGGGCACTTAAGTGTCGCAAATTTATGACACTGTCATGACAGCTGCAGCTGTCATCCTAGAACACACGAACTCAGATAACTCTGAGTACAGTATGGGAACTGTGTGTGGAATTCCAGGTTTTTTTCGCTGAAGGAATATGAAGCATGTTAGTGTCTGTTGACTCTGAATTAATACATCGAGGTGCGTGCATTTTCAGCAAGACAAATTTTGAAAAAAGATTTTAGGAATAAAAAGAATAAATTAATGGCAGAACCTTCACAGACGTAAAACGCATTGTCTTAGCGGTGTTTTAGTGTCGGGGATGGAAGATGCGACAGTCTAAATGTTATGTCTAGATGTTTAACTCCTACTAGCACATACGGGCCCTCCGCACATTAATTTAATGTAACGCGCACGCGGTCAGTTTCTGAGGGAAATACAACATGATGGATTTAAACAATGCCCCAGTCGTTGAAGTTCTTAGTTTCAAAGAAGGGACGGAATTAAACATTACGACCTCCACCCCGCAAAAAGTGTCTTTTTAGTACCTCCATGTTAATGACCTGAAAGAGGGCTGACTATTTGAACAAGAACCTGAGTTGGAAAGGAAATGGCAAAAGACACGATAACACCGATATTTTCTCGAAATTTTCTATGCGGTTGTGGAAAACAAAACCTTGGTTGACACCAGGTAGAATGTGCGGTTAGAGCTTCTAAATTAAGAACTTCGCCATGTCAGCAGGTGGCCCAAAAGGGTACCCACTCAATACACAGACTGACTGCTTGCTGCAGTGTAATTACTTAAGTAAAAAGGGAAGCTTTCGCCATTAGGTATTCCGAAAGTTTCGCCCACTGGTTAAATAACGGCGCAGAACTAAATGGAACTTTCGGTAATTCGGTTCATATGGGAGAGGAATGGAGTATGAAGGAGGAAATTACTGAGATTAATCTCATGTAGATGATAATTTTGACAATGAGGTTAGAATCATTAAATTTTCCACATCGCTGAATTGTTTATGTAAAAAGATTTTCATAAAGGTCGAAGCTGCGACTGTAACTCTTCGCTTATCGGTGGGACCTGGTGATGGGAGAGTTTCCACTCTGACTCTTTGCTACTTCAAACTGGTGCCTAGGCCTAAAACTCAGGAAGGTAATGCGAACTAGCATATAGCTGGTGTATAGTAAACGATAGCTGCAAAGGCATTTGTAGGGATTATGAAAAGTTTTGCTTACCACAAGCGAGCTGCGCAGGCCTTATCTTCCGCCCTTCGACCGCGAAGCGTTGTTTCAGTTTGGCAAGGAATAGGGAATTTGATCGGTACGAGGAAATCGTATCTAGTCTTGGTCATCGTCACCATCGAGTTGCATCGCTGAAAAAAGAGGTATTTTTGCGGACAACTTACCCTGGCATTTTGTAGGAGAGAAAACAGCCAACTTCGTTGAGTGGATTTCCCGAAGTCTTCTTTTCTAATAACACTGCGCCATAACCTGCCCTAGTTCGTTGTGTCTGGGAAATGTCCGTGTTCTTTGACTCCTGTATGCACACTATCGGTCAGGGCGACTCTTTTACTTATTTTCGACTGTCATACATCTTACTTTCATGCATAAAATATGGAGCGTCAGTCCGACCTGAGTCGGAAAAGGGAAGCCTTCAAGCATAATTTTAAGAAGGCCAAGATGAAGCTTAACAAGAAAGACCACTGGGGGTCTGGCATTTCTTCTTGCAGCGTTTAGCTGAAATCACATATCGCGCGATCCGTGAACAACTTCCTGAAAGGTCAACTGCAATTCGCAGGTCACGGATCGACATGTAGTAATTATTTCGCTTATTGATCCCAACCCTTAGCCCCGTAGACAGGACAGTGCCCCCTCTACACTACCTTCTATGCCACACTCAAATGACTTGCCTTTTTGCAGTTTTTACAAACGCCGTAGGAATTTCAATGATTCCGACTTTCTGATTTCCTTTGGAGCCATGCTGTCAACCGTCCCTTCCAGTAGATAGTATTGTGAGGAGCTTAGTACGTACTTATCGATGACGACTCTTCTGAAGTGTCCCCTGTTGCGGAACCGCAAACATGAATCCCTGACAAACTGCAATTAACTGGGTGGAACCGAAATAAAATTACAACCTAAAACTGGTTAATCAGGAAAGCCAGAAATTGTTCTCCAGGGCTTGTCAACATATTAGGCAAGAGCGTAGACACATAAGTTAGTAATGTAGATGCACCAGCAGGACTGTCATCAAGCAATTTGCACAGTCTGCAATGTGTACCTATGTAAAAGATCACGATTTGAAACATTTCCACAATTCGACTCACAATATGCCCCACTTCCACCTTAGACTTCTTAAACTGATCTAAACTGTTCATAAGCAGTTGCATTTGGCCGGCTTGTGCAGCCCCTAATCAATTTAAATTTGTCTGTTATGTTCACAAGATATGACTCCATATCAAAAGTGTATATACACAGAACTGCCCATTGAGACGACCTTAGACGAAGTCTGAGCTCCCCATTCCGTCGGCAGAGCCTAGATCATATCATACAGAAACTGGTTAGGCAGACGCAGCAGCGGTATTAAGCACGGATGAGATGTGTGTCAGGTCAAAGTCCACAGTATTCATTCCCATTGACAATTTCCGGTCAAAATTTGCTTTGTTCTTCAGAAAAATTACGTACATAAGGCCACAGTTCCCCAATATTCGTTTTTTTTACACGAGAGTATGTACTTCGATGTCGCCGGACGTGGAATTACAGTCGCGCCGTGAAGACTACGAAGACGAAGAAGCCTTGCCGTTTATACTTTTTCACACCAACTCAATATATTCATTTAACTATTCGCAATACGCACATTCCGAAAAAACTGTCGTTATTCTCATCGCATACTAATAGTAACTGTTTATTAAAGACCCGTCGGGGTCCCATCAAAGCGAGTAAAAATAAATTAAAATGCGAATTTTAGACGAGGTAGGCAAGACCTGTGCAAAGTGAAATTCATAGTTTTTGAATTATTAGTCCGTTAAGAAAAATGATTAGCGAGGGGTGAAAAAAAACCACGCGAAAATTTAAAAATGATTGGATTAATGTTACAGGAGAAAAAAACCCCCTGATGAAAAAGCAATAACAGAAAAATGCGGGCGGGACTGGCCTGCATGTGGCGGTATATAATGGATTATAATCGGACATCGACAGGGCAGAAATAAATGTCAGCTGCATATGGCATTGTATAACGGATTTCATGAAGAGGTAAGTAGACGAGTCAGTCAGGACTGGCCTGTATGTGGCCTTGAATAAGGAAAATAAGGGGCAAAATTGAAAACCAGTCTCAAGGCGATCAGTTACATTCATCCGAGTCCATCCGAGGATGGGGCAAGGGAGATGCCACCGGATTACTAGTATATGGCACAGAAGGCTTCACCAAGATCGTCGATGGAGCGCATTCTGTAAGGGCACGATGAAAACCAGTCTCGAGGCGATAGGAACTCAGATGCGGTCGGTTACATTCATCCGAGTCCATCCGAGGATGGGGCAGGGAGATACAACCAGACTACTAGTATATGGCGAATACAGAAGGTTTCGCCAAGAGCGTCGATGGAACGCATTCTGTGAGGGCACGATGCATGAACTGAAAAAATTGGAAAAATTAACATTTCTGGTGAGAGAACTTAGGAGGCTATACGAGTCACAAAGGAAGGAAATGTGAGCAGATACGGAAAGTTAATGGCGGTGTCCTAAATTCCTGGTGGTCCTTTCTCAGTGCAATAGAGAATGTTGTCCGGGAAGGATGAGGAAAATAAAAGTTTGATCGAGTCAGTATTCAGATAAAGGCGTAGCCTTCTCTTAAAGGTGTGTAGATTTTCTGAAGATCTTATATTTAGTGGAAGGTTATTCCAGAGGAAAGTATACCTGGAAGCGAAAAAAAAGGGAGCGCTTAGAGGTGGAGGACGCTGGAAGAGGTATAATTAGAGACGAGTTGCGAAGATTGTATGGGCGACTACTAGGGGTAAGTGCTGAAATCCGAGGAAGATTTGAACTATTATAAATGCGAAAGAGGAGACAGAAGTCTGCTTCTAGTCTTCGAACCCATAAGTATTTTAGGTTAATTAGTTGGCATCTATCTGAGTAGGAGATATTTGGATGTTCCCTATCTAAAAGTTTTTTAGAAAAACGTCTTTGTACATTTTCAATTTTTAAACGACTAGCCTCATTCATAAAACCAAAGAATGGGCAACAATACTCGAGAATGGGAAGTACAAACATACGATAGAGCCATAATTTAATTTTAGGAAGATAGAAATTTTAAGAAATAAAGCCACAAATCTGGGCAGCTTTGGCTGTAATTCTGTCAGAGTGCGACGAGAGATCAAGATTACTAGTGTAGCTTAAACCTAAATCCTTGATGGTGGTACATTCAGTCATAGGTGTGCCTTGAAAGACCACTGGTTGGGGTAACCTGTCAGGTCCAAAACACACATAGAGAAATTTAAACGGAGAGAATTCCATTAGCCATTTTGAGCTCCAATCTGAGAGAGCAAGTAAGTCAGCGTGGATTTGCTCCAGGCAAAGAAGACTCGTAGATTTATTGAAAGAATATACAAATTTGAGATCATCGGCATAAATAAATGATTGATAATGTTTAACTGCCGCCGAGATATCATTTACGTAAAGCAAGAACGAAAGAGGACCTAAAACGGTTCCTTGTAGGACATCAATGACAACAGGGCTTTCATTGGAAAGTGAAGATCTCACCAAAATCTTTTATTTACGATTAGACAGGTATGACTTGCTAAAGTCTGTTAGGGGACTGCGAATTCCCATAGCTTCTAATTTAACCAAGAGTCTTTTATGTGGCATTTTATCAAGGGCTTTACTAAGATCAAAATAAATAACAACAGATAGATATTCATTACGAAGAGAAGTAAGTAGATTTAGAAACGACAAATGACATGTTTCACAAGAGCGCTCTGGTAAAAAACCATGCTGGGAAGGTCTAATAACTTGATTGGCTAGGCAAAAGTCAGTAATTTTTAAGGCGATAATTTTTCAAAGGTTTTAGCGAGAGAAGGCGTTTTATGGACACCTCGATAGTTCTGAACGTCAGAACGGCAGCCAGACTTAAATACAGGAATAATAATAATGGAAGTTTTCCAATAGTCAGGAAAGAAGCCATTTACGAGGAACACTGAAAAGAGTTTGCTAAGCAGAGGAAGAAAATCTCTTAGCCGTTTTATAAGAGAGTTTGTGATATTGTTCGTGCCTACTGAGTGAGAGTTGGGAAGATGGTTTTTCAGTTTTTGAATATTTTCAGGAGAAAAATTAATGATACTGAGAGAAGCATCAGACAACGGAGGAATTAAAGGGATTGGGTCAGTTTCGATGGTGAAATGTTTGACAAAGAAAGAATTTAACATTTCTGCTTTGCTTGACTCATCTGTAATGAAGGTATCGTTGGTACTAAGCAAAGGCGGAATGACTTGGTGGGACTTAGCTGATGATCTTTGACGGAAGATCTGAGCAATTGATTTAGAAGCATTCACGTCATTAATAGCTAAAGACTCACTACGCCTATCTCGCGCGAGCCTCATTTTCGAAGCTAATTCAAATATTTCGACGATTTTTATATGAACTGATAATGAGCTCACAGAAGGATCATTAAGCTGCTTCCGTAGCCTTTTAAGTCTGTTTTTAAGAAAGTGTGGGACAGCGGTGGAAGTGGCACTCGATTTGAACGTCTTCCGTGGAATTAGATCGAGAAGACCTGTTACGCATTGTAATAAATTGTTGAAAAAATTTAGATCATTATTTGAAAAAACATTGTGCCAATCAAGAGTGTTCGTAAAGCTGTTTACTAATTCCTTGTTAATATTAACAAAGTCAAAAATACTACTTTGTACTGTTGGTTTTGCGGAAATGGCAACTGGAAGGCGACAATGAATTAATGCATGATCACTTGCGAAAAGGTCATGATAGAGATCCATAGATAGAGGGCAGGAGCCATTAGTGAAAATTAAGTCCAATACAGTATTGTTTCTGGTCGAAGAGTGGACTAATTGAGTCAGGTTTGAAAAGTAAATGGTGTCAAGAAGCCTCTGGAATTTAGGAGAGGAAGTATGTGTGTGCCAGTCAATTTCTGGAAAATTAAAATCGCCTACGATAATCTTGACATCGAAAGGAGTCTCTGCAATTTTTTCAAAGAGTTCACAGAGTTGGCTTTCATTTCCGGAGTAACAAGGAGGATTATATACACAACGGACTAGGGCTTTCCTACTTTGCAGAAGTATTATCGAGGCGAAACATAAATTTCCAGAGAAGGAGGAAATGTTCAGGTCATAAGGCGACTGTGCAAGTGAGGTTCTGATGTAAAGAAGGCAACCACCGCCGCGTCTTTCGACACGATCCTGGCGGTATAAACTGAGGCTATCTACATTGAGTGCCGAGCCAGAAATTAGAGAGTGAGCCCACGATCCTGTAATGCACAATACGTCTGGGTCAAACTCAACAGCCACACTTCTTAGGTGTGCCATCTTTTGCCCGACTGATCTTGCGTTGAGAGAGACACTACTGAGTGTATTCCTAATATGTAGGTTCCGCTCGTTGCTTCTTATAAAAAAGGGAGAGCTGCACAACAAAAGTAGTAAGAAATAACAAGAGGATCAGAAATAAAGAAAAGACGACGTTTGACGCATAATCGACGCCATTCTTTCACACATGGCTGATTGCGGACATCATGTGGCCCCAACCAAACTTCCCTTGTGATTTATTTGATTTCACTGAACTCTTCTAAGCCACTGGGTCAACGTCTGTAATCAGAGTAGAAGCGACGACCAGCAGGTCATGTAAGCCGGCTTTGGATGCACAGGAGAATCCCACGTAAGCTCCATGTGTATCATGGCCAGAAGTCGGCTAACTGCATGCACTTTTCCGCGTCCTCCACTCTTTCCCGGGCAGGGCTCTTCCTAATCCTCACTACCTCTTTATTTCTTTTCCAGCCCCATTCCTTCACCCGACTTGTGCGAAAAAAACGGACTTGGATCGATTTATCTTACCCCACATGTTACACTTGTACCCCGTTCCCACACAAATGTACTAGTCAAAAATGATTGATCGATAGCAAACGCTTGCTCGCCAACGAGTATTTTCAGTTCTTCCGGGGGGATTCTCGCAACTCAAAAGGCAGCCGTTGATCCGAGGCGGAAATGCCACCACGGGCATGCTCAAAGCAGTCGATGCCGCAAGTATGCACTCTTTTGAGCAAATAAAAATAATCATATGTCAATCTAGGCTCTGTCTCCCCGAAGTCACCTTGTGACCGTCATCCCCCATGGCCAATCCCCGCATCAGCGAAATGCAACGCACACGATACCCTGTTAGACTACGGCCTCATTGGTTTTGGGCGATCGATACTGTTGTCGATCGGGCTCTATCCAGTGTACAGATATATACGTAATTTCCATCGTAGCTTGTGCTCATTAAGCCCGGCAAGTCGATCGGGCGACCGTCAGCATGGCGCGTCGGAGCGTTTGCGTGTGAACTCAGCCTGGGCGCTGCTCAGCTGAACGAGATATGGGTATGCCGTGTGAACAGGGCGTGCTGACTTACGCGTGGCCATGCGTCACTCAATAGGATGCTCTTGTCTTAAGACAGTCATTTCAATAGAAGCGAAGAGACGAGTCCCAGGGAGCTGTCTTGGAGAAGGGGGCACAACTGCTGGGACAAGAGCTTTATTAGCCTGACGTTTCGGATTTCTGCTTGAACCCATCATCAGAGGCAATAGCAGATAGGGGTGGTTCATGCACAAGGGGCTGCAGTATTCATAGGATACAGTCACCATGCCACCGTGGCTCCCCCCTTAACCAGGAATCGTTGCACTTGGTGTGATGACTGTTCGATGGTTGATATTCGCGCCGTTCATTGCCGCAATTTCAGCACGTGTGTTGGATGATGGTGTAATGATTGCTCGACCATCTGACCCACCGACCCTGGCGTTGGGAAGAGTGTTCACCTGTGCGCTCCCCGCTTGGTTAATTACTCCACCTAGGCGAAGTCTCAGCACCTAGTTATGGAAGGGGAAGGTCATTACAATTGTTAATGGACTGGAGGCCAGTGAACCATGACTCATGCAGCTCGCGGCTCACACGTTTGTCACCTCCAATGAGAATTTCGGCCTTGTCGAATTTGAATTTGTGGCTGGATCATGTCGAATGAGCCGCAACTTGAGAGCTGACGTCATTTCTCCGCACTGCTGCAGCGTGTTCCTATCTGCAACCATCCCTGATAGATAGATAATTTTTATTAAAGACCCGTCGGGGTCCCATCAAAGCAAGTTAAAATAAATTTACATGCGAGTTTTAGACGAGGTAGGCCGAATCTTTACAAAATGCAATTCCTAGTTTCTGAATTAGAAGTCCATTGAGAAACATGATGATTGAGGGGTGAAAAAAAAACTCCTTACAAAAAGTTAAAAATGACTGGATTGATTTTACAGGAGAAAACAAACCCCTCCATAAAAATAATGACAGAAAAAAGCGAGCAGGACTGGCCTGTAGGTGGCGGTATATAACGGAATGTTGTCGGTCATCGTCAGGGTAGCAATAAATGTCCGCCTTGATGGGTACGAATGTGGGTCAGACAGGACTGGCTTGCATATGGCATTGTATACGTGATTCACAATTGAGATCGTCTGGGCCGGATTGGTACGCCGCGTCAAAGAGGCCAGACGAGAGGAACCGAGATGCGATCGGCCACAGCACGCTTCGAGCTCAGCCGAGCAGTGAGGAAGGGAGGTACGACCGAACTACTAGTAGACAGTGAATACTGAGGGTTCCGCCGAGAATCCGAAACGTCAAGCCATTAAACTCCTTGTTCCAGTGATCGCATCTTTTTCTTCTTCTTCTTCTTCTTCTTCTTCTTCTTATCCTTCTTCTTCTTCTTCTTCTTCTTCTTCTTCTTCTTCTTCTTATTTTTCTTCTTCTTAACTTTCATTTTTTAATTTTCAAATTGAATTTTTTGATTGATAATTTTTCCCTCAATTTCCGTCATAATTTTCCGTATATAGCGGCTTTTTAGTTGTCATACTAAGCTTTAGTGCTTTGTAAACTATTTAAACAAATACATTTTCTGTGTAAACTGGTAACTGAAACAAATAGGGACGTATTCAGATTTAATGCGTGAGCACTGCTAGTCGGTGAGCTATGCGTATGAGTAAGAACAGTGTATAAGGGAGTAATTTCTCAAATTAAGCATGAACAATAATTATCAATTTGTCGGGGATATTATTGTTTAAACCTATCATTCTTACGCCTAACCGATCATTCGCGGGCAAATAAATGACACTGAAAAAAAACATGTTTGCTAAAATGGTATGCAAATCCAGGTTCCCAAAATGACTTCGTATTCTATGGCATTCGTGGAAATGCCTATTGAACACCAAGGAACAAGCACGTACCTAGTACAACCACTGAAAATTAAAGCTGTTTGTTGAAGTTAGTGACTATTTGATGTTATACAGTCGAATTCCGATATGCTACCACGTTTTATGGGAGCGCCTCAACGATCTTATTTTTAAGTGTGATGCATGCCTACCAACGCATACCTAAGAATAACTTGCAATTTATCAATCAGCCATAGTTTACGAACCGCTTCTTCATAGCAAATGAGTCGAACAAATCATTTATACACCATTGTTGAGTCTTGCAGGCGACCGCATTCAGCATCTGCGATGCTAATACATGATTGACAGAAATGTGCTAATTTGCTGATTGTTTGAAATGACTGTGAAGAAGGAGACTCGATCGCTGGGATAAGGGCTTTATCCGTTGCAGACCTTTATCTGCAACCGACTCTGACGATGGGCTCCAGTGAGAATCCGAAATGTCAAACCAGTAGACTTCTTGTCCCAATAACCGCATCATCATCATCATCATCATCATCATCATCATCATCATCATCATCATCATCATCATCATCATCATCATCATCATCATCATCATCATCATCATCATCATCATCATCATCATCATCACCACCACCACCACCATCATCATCATCATCATCATCATCATCATCTTCATCACCACCACCTTCTTCTTCTTTTTCTGAACTGCTTCCTGGAACTCGCCTGTTCGCTTCTAGCGGCAATAAAAGATAAATCAGAATTTAAATGATTGCGGTAAATTACAGCGGACAGGGATTTCCCCCTGCACGAACCCCTCAAACGTATAATGAACAAACAGGCGTGATGACCATAAACGAGTTTCAGTAAATTTACACCAATTTACACCGCAAGACTCTAGCACGACAACCGAAAAGCCACTATGTACGGAAAGCTACAGCGAAATATTACGGAGAAAAATGAAAACGAAAATCGAAATTAAAAAACAAAATAAGGGTAAAACTTAAAAAAATAGAAAAATTACGTCGAACAAGGACTTTTTCCCACTGAAAATCCTTCCTATGTGAAATGAAAAATGATATAACGATAAGCGAATTTTAGTAAATTTATTCCGTTATAGCCTACGGATTAAATAGTACCGAGCCACGGGTTTATCACAAACTAACCCATTCATTCACTCACCAAATAACCTGTTTGATATCTCTAAAACGACTGACGCGTTCGATCTTCTCTAATGTTCGGACGCCATGGCAGTCCCCACTGCCTTAAATGTAGGCCAACGACAATTTCTAAAGGCATGTTTGCGGCTAGACGTTTTTGGAAGGTGAAATCAAACATAAATCCTGTCAAGTTCCATCATGTACAGAGGGGAAGTTACGATCAGAATTTTCCCCTACGTCCCTTCCCATAAATTCGGAGCCCGTTGTTCAGTCAGTATCAGTCACTACATTTGGAGTGAATGACAAAAAGCTCTAACAACTTCATTTAAACGGTACAAGTATGCACGAGAAGTAGTTAAATTGCAAAAATCTTCATATGTAGTTATAAGGGGCAGAATGCATAAGACAACTGATGAAGCATAAATGGTAAAAAAGGTGCGGCATTTGCGAAATAAACGCGAAAAAACGTCCACTGCATTCGCACTATGAAATTTTCACCTGGATCAGAGTTAACGTACACAAAACTATCTGTTTAAATCATGTTAGTAGTATGTTTATAGTCATTTAAGTAATCATAGGGTGGCGCTCGGGGAGTTCGGGTTACCCTTTAATAGGTGATTATCGCGGGTGCCGACGGGTGAACCAGACATGGCCTCGTCATTTCCAAGATGTCGATCCACCTATAGCCACGCAGGAGACATCAAGGTATGCGATCGCCAGGTAAGTCGAATAGTGATTTGTTGTATATACCTGCTTACCGTCTCCATCTCAACAAGCAACTAGCTCAACGGCTAGCCAGCCTTCCAGTCGTCGCCGGCTCGGTCGCCGGCGAGAACGACTCAGCAGAGAACCAATGGGGCTAACTAAAGGGTAAGATCCATTCAACCGCCCTGGCTGTTCTCGGTCGCGCACTCCATCAACATTAAGACTGGTTAGACGACAATGACGCCGCTATATCCGATTTCACTTCACTTGCTGGGTCGTTTACATATATGGTGAATAGGAACGGCCCAAGAACTGACCCTAGTGGGACTCCACTCTTAACAGACATCCCTTATTAGCAGTATCCACCTGCAGTGCCTTCTTTTCTACGATCGTTGCTGGTCCAGTCAAGTGAACAATGACTTCCGAACAAACACGGTCAGAGCCTGACCACACAGAATTCTCATCTGTTTAATTTAACTTTTATAAGCCCAAATGATAATCCTACCGGGCTAGTTAAAGAAGAAGATTAATATTATTTCCCGTAGAACTCGTTGTATCCTGTCATGGCATATGGAGTTACAGGATTCCCGTTCAGTACGGTTGGGGACATTGAGTCGAGGCCTGCGTGTGGCCAAATTCTGTATGCATCTGGCAGTGGTACATTTTTAATGTGTTAATTAGTGACTAGAGCCGACTAATCATTCAGTCGCAGAGTCTTGCAAAGCCCTTAAAGTTAAGTCACTGCACTAAATTATCCAATACAGCATCCTTTTGATAAGACTGCCAACCGCTGATTTTGTAGCGTGATGGTGTCGCAGAGTTTGAGACTGGAATACGCAAATCATCAGTTATTTCAGGGTGCCTTATAGTGTGACTGGGTGGTTGTGAAATTAGTGTCCAGTGGAAGTAATCGCTGCTGGGTATAATAGAGAAAAGTGGGAGCGGATATTTTTATAAACGTCAGCTTCCACTTATGCAGGTCGATGGCACTACTAGAGTTGAGGTCCAAGCCACTGACGAGCCACTCAGACTAAGGTTACGCGCCAAAAGGGGTTTATTTCAATCATTCCGGCGGACTGCGGAACTCAACATAAACACGCCTACTGATAACAAGCAAGTACGTCAACAATCTCGACTCATAATGTCTGGTTACGAACTGCGATCTTACCTGCGACCCCTCTGTTTGACACAATATTCATGGCTATCCAATATACTGGATGAATGAATACACATCCAGCTCTTTGGATGATTCATGCTGACTAATAATCAAGCATATTACGTAAAAGGAGCTTACATCAGTTCGCGTTATTTTGGACATTACAGTCACTCTTCAGCTTTTGTCACCAGTCACCTCAGTCACGATACGATGTACCAAGAAACATATTTTTTCAGGAACTCCACCACAGA
>CACRXP010000340.1:672297-682315 GCA_902702965.1 Spirometra erinaceieuropaei | reverse complement strand
GCGACCAAAAGCAAACACGTGTACCATCATTACCACGTTATTACGTCTAAGATTCAAAGCGAGGCTGTCACATAAACGTCCGTCGATACTGCTGCAGAAGCAGACGAGGCAGGTTAATTATCCAACAGAGATTTTGAATTAACCTGAGCAACAGCAACGCGTGGCCGGGCCCAGCTAGTAATAATAATAATAATAATGGCTAGGAGTTGGAGCATGCATTTTTGATAGTGGGCATTGTCAGCTAACCGTACAATGGAATGGTTGTACCCATAGGTACGCACATGGAAATGAAGGAGGTATTGATTGCTGTGGAAGGAGAGGATTGGGACACAGCAGGTCCGACTATGACGGGGGGCTGCAGAAGCGGATTGGAAGGCTGTGGCGAGAATTGTTTCAGCGAGGCGAGGCCCAACCTTTGGATGTGTGCTGAGGTCCGTGCGTGCGTGCGTGCGTGCACACATGACCTTTGTCCGCCCACAATCCCGATCAGCAAACGACACAACGCCGATTGGTCTCAAGCTGTCTCCACGACGTGGCCATGTCACGTGCATTGCAATTGGCAGGAGGTGTTAGATAAGCTGACAGAAGGCGTCATGAGAGAACGGAGCCCGGTGGTTAAACTTCCCGGCATGGCTGGCGTAGACGGTCTAGGTCTCCGTTCCGTACAGAAGTGCTGTCAAGACGACCGTCTTGTACATCTTGAGTTTGCTGATCATTTGGCGAGCGTGGCGATTCCACACGGAAGCTTACAGCCTGGCTTTGGATAGCAGACGGGCAACCTCGTCCTCGATGTTTGTGTTGCGCGAGAGTGTGCTTCCTATATAGACGAAGTTGTCCAAGAGTTGCTGCTGGGAGCCGTTCGGGTTGACTTGGGGTGGGACGTAGACAACCGTGGGTGACGGTTGATGCATAACCACCGTTTTCTCGGTGTTGATGAGCAGGCCTAAGTAGTCGCAGGCGGCTGTGGCGGCGGCGGCGGCGGCGGCGTCGAAGAGATCCATGCCCCTCTGAATGTCCCTTACTGCGGTCGCGTTGAGAGCACAATCGTCAGCGAAGAGAAGTTCATGGACGGTAGTTGTGGGTACACGCGACTGGAAGTGCATCCGCCAGTGATTGAGGAGTTGGCCGTCCGTCCTGTAGGCGATGCGGATCCCAGGGCGTTCGTCACGGTAGGCGTCCATCAGCATGGCAAAGAACGTAAGGCTGAGTAGTGTGGGAGCGAGGATGCAGCCCTGCTTCACTCCGTCCGTCATTGTGAATGCATCTGAGAGAGTTTCACTGTCCTTTATTCGCGCCATCATGCCATCGTGGAGCAGCGTAGACTTCCTGCCACCAAGCTCCTCTTCGAAATCAAACGAAGCAGACGTTTTTGCGTTGATAAGCAAATGCGGCATTTGAGGGCCTAATTTAAGGTCGCATTCGGGGCTTCTGTGGGCGGACAATCTACAATATCGCGAAGGTGCGCATCGATATCCATTGGCAGTGTTTCCACAGCACAGTGAAATTTCGTATCCTCTCCTGTAAGTCTAGCGCAGGGCGAGACGGCGTTCCACAACGCGCAGCCACAATGCAATATCACCAGTCCGCACGGTCAAGGAAGATCAAATATATGAATGTCGGTTTTCGGCTGGCTGGAATTCGGAGTCGTTGGACTTGATTAAACGATGCCGTTGTACTTGAGGTCGGATAATTTGAGCAGATGACTGGGGCATTGACAGAGAGTGAAGGATAACACTTGTATTGGTTGAAAATGTGAGGCAGAGTGCATAGCCAATAAGGTCAGGCTAAAATACTGTGATAATAAACCGGCCAATTTTTGGATAAATACGCACGGGTGTATAGACGAGCAGAATTAGGAGAAACAAAGTAGCCACGAGAATACAATTTGGTGACAAGTTTGTTATTGAAATTGACACTGGGAGTGAAGGATAGCACTTCTATTGGTTGAAAATGTGAGGCACAGGAGCAGGTGATGGAGTCTCTGCAGTTGCAACAGGCGCTGGCCAAGTGATAAATGACGGGACCTAGCAAATCACCCAGAAGGCCTGCCCGGCATCTACGCCGTGGTCCGCGTCTATCATGTGCGCAAGGATAGACCTGTTAGCGTTCTTTATTTGACCCTCCTCTAACCATGCGGAAGGTGCTCTCCTATTCCTTTTGACAAACGTCGCATTGTGCGATCACTATATTCTGCTCCACAGGAGCAGGTGATGGAGTAAATACACGTAGAGGTGGTCCGGCCTGGCAGTTTGTCCTTGTCCTCTCCACATGTGATGGGACTAATGGAGCAGAGTACGTGGGCGTCGAATGCTGGGAAGGTGCGTGATATAGCTTGAGTTAGGCGCCTTCTTAGAAGTTTGCTTGGCGCGTCGCCTTGAAACGGCACCCTGATGAAAAGCTTATTCCTTTCTGCCGTCAGTCTCGGGGGCTTTGGTAGACTTTCGGTCATGTACTTAGTAATGAATCGATCGAGGTACCCTTGCTGACGAAGGCGATTTTCGACAATCTGATGTTCCACCTCAATGCTATCAGCTGATCAGATCCGCCTTACTCTTTGTGCCAAGCAGCGGACTAAACTGCGCTTCAGGTTTAACGGTACGAACTACCTAAAATTGGTGTATTGTCCGGACCACGTCTTCTTACAATAGACGCTACGTCGAATACTACCATCAGGCCTTCCGCTAAAAAGCATATACACAAAGAGGAGCGATCCGGACTGTATTCCTTCAAGCGTGAATCTGATTGATGGGTGTGCCTGATTGATTTCGTCCGGTGGGACTCAAACGTAGTTTTGTTTAGGTGCAATCGCGAATCTATCATGCACATAGCGTTCATAATATCTCAGACCATCGATCTGGCGACGAAGTTCGAAAGGTTTTAACTTGCCCATGAACATATTCGCCAAAAGCGGACGAAGGGGCGGGCCTATAGCTACTTCGTCGATTTGTGTATACAGATTGTAGTCAAATAGAAGCTGTACGTTTAAGGTACATCTCAGTGGCAATTCTTTGAGAGCATTCACCGGAATTCCCATATCATGATGATTGGAGACAATGGATTCACAGAGGTAGTTGACGATTTCTGTGACCGGTATGTTCGTACAAAGAGAAGAGACGTCTAGCGAAAACAAACCCTTTCCGTTTAGGTCGAGATTATTCATGCCGATAAAGAATTAAAAGGCATACCGATAGCCATGTGATGCTAGCCGGTACTGTATGGGCCAGCCATTTCGCTATAGCATGGGGCGGCGAGTTTCTCATGTCTAGAGCCGGTGTACCATTTATGTGGATCTTGGGCAAGCCATATAACTGAGGTATATGTGTGTCGACGGGTCGGAGACGCTTTAGGTCGTATTCACCTCGATCCACCAGCACATAAACCACACAGGAACTCACTCCACATACTCCGACACACGGATGGGACATGCAGCGTTCATGCATGCGTGATGCATGTTCTTTCACACAACCCGATGGTTTACCAGATCGCGTCAGCGAACGCATGGGCAGACTGTTTGCAGCTTTGTCCGCCATTGCACCCGATTCCACCTCCGGTCATCTGGACATTGTCTTTCCATTGGAGCCCTGTGGGTGTGGGAGGGAGGGAGTGGGGTAGATGTTGCGCAGGTCTGCCTCACAATAAACGGATTCACGTGAACCTCGCCTGTGCTGCCTTCAGTCTGTGCGGTATACGGTGGAGTTCGCCAACGGCTGCAATTTCCTTAACCAGTCCGCAGGTCGCCCGAGACTCTGAAACAACTGCTCGGCCTATATGAGCCAAAAAGTGTCTCCGACGATGATCCACAAACAGAACTATTGTCAATGACTGATGGGACTGGCGGTGGATTGTAGTCCGTTGTGAATATTGACGTGGCGTTTTAGACAAAACTGTGACATGTCCTTCGCTCCGGATGATCCAGAGGACGATCAGCATTGCGTCCATGTCCAGTTTTCCATTGGACATGTGCTATAAAGGCATTGGACCAGTTAGGATACAGATCCTCGTGGAGCTGCAGGGAAATCTGTGGCTGCAGTTGTTTGACTTTGGCATAAACTGCACTCTTCCGTACAGGTTTCGTGTGCACAGTCAATTGCGAGCATGAGCTAACAGTTAGTCATCTCTCAGTCTCGTAGGGGCACATTCAAATAACCGAAAAAGCCATTGTCTTGATGGAATAGATGACGGAGTGCCGACAGGCAGGGGGAGTGGGCGTGGACTAGTAGCTAAGATGACGTGACGTCTCTGTCTAACGTGCGACACACATGGAAAGCTGTGCGAAGAATGCTTTGTAGTATACACTGGTGGACAGAGAGGACAAATGGGAGAAGATTAAAGCAGGCAAAGTAACTTGCAAACACACCCATACACACACTGCCTCCGTCCAACCCCATATGGGGACTAAGTGTTTGAAAGTCAAGGGACAATCATGTGTATTGGCATTGGCGCGTTCTTTTTAGAAAGACGAAGAAGCAGACGCCATTGTGGAAATACTAATTTTTTTAACCTGACCCCTCGAATTCACAGCATCAGATAATGATGGATGATGCAACCCTTGTGCATTCATGGTATTCTTCCTTCAGCCTTTGCCAGAACACTCATCTCTTGCACTGTGACACTCAAAAAAACCGGACGAAATATCCCAAGAATGGCGACATAGGGTTAGTCGGAGAACATTTGCTGGGGCAAGACAGTTTCGTTTGGCCAACTCCTGAATGGAATAGACTTGATGGTGTTCACTAGCCCCTTTATCCACAAACATCAGGCGTCCTTCTGATGTGCCTGAAAGTCCACCCGCAGACATGGGAGGACTTCGTTCAAGGGCGATAACAACAACGACTCACCTTCGCCATCCCTTCCGATTGGCCACAGAGGTGACCACGTAGATCAATTATTTGGTGAATGACCTTTGTCCGCCAGCAATCGATCAGCACGTGACCGTGTCACGTCGGTTGTCGCCAAATCAGGGCCAAGTCATGTGCGCCGCACGCATTCGACTAACATGAGGTTTTAGTCTGAGCGAAGTCCTTTTATTTGCTCAATGAATTTTAGTGAACGCTGAAATTCATGTTTGATGCTGTATGGAATCTAGCTTGATGAAGAGACGGCAGGCGTAGGGTTCGTTTCTACTGTCAGTTTCCTTTCCTCAAGAAGGCAGCTAGTTACGAGCAGATTGAGTGGAAAGTACTCAAAAGAGATTGGGTGCAAATAGATGCTCATTTGCGTCTAGGTTAAACAGTTCTACTTAGAAATGGAAGAGCTCGACTTATCAGGCAAATACTATTGCGGCACAAAACACATTTATTCGCTTCCACAAGTAATTCGACCATCGCTTCTATTCAGTCTGAAGCACGCGCCTCAAGCTCCATTAATTTCTCCTTATGAAACGGATCGTATATGCAGACATGTAATATCTATCGGACAAAGTGTTTTGGCGACCAGGCATGTTGGTTATGTAGGCCGCCTTTCGGCCATACATCTGCGGGCGCGTTTCAGGCGAATCGGAATTGGCGTTGCCAAAGTTAGCATTGAATTCCTAGAACTGCTTTGCCCCAACAGTGATGAGGGCGTACTCGTGCGCATGCTAATCGGTGACCAGCAAGATGCCTTCCGGTATGCAGGGAGGTTGACGCCAAAGGCACTGTCGACGATAGGCAATACATTTCAGACCAGATGTGTACTTTTGAGAGTTGGGACACGGGAATAGGCACACCCCTCCTACTCCCCCCGCCCTCATCCACGTTGCAGATGGCCAAGCGCTAATTTCGGGGAGGATACAGATTCCCCTGTCCTAAGTCTACCACCACTTGGAATATAGCGCAATCTCAACCGTAATATACTGGCGTTGGCCAATTCCCTTGCCCTAATCCTGACGCCTGGCGTACAGTGAGTATGCTGATGACGTGGTTGTTGGACACTCTCTCAAAACCCGGACACGTCTCCGGTCTCTGAAGAATGGACTTGACTATGTCATAGTATGGGTCGGAGATAAATGGTCTCTTAATGAACAACCAAAAATCTGTCCAGTGTATTTTCCAACGGCAGCCATCTCCTAGTCCTGACTCCCTTAACATCCTTCCTAACGAGGTCTCCTTTTTCAGGTACCTTGGCTTTACTTTGTCATCAAATCCTTCATTTTCCCTCCATATTGAGACCCTATTTACTAAAGTTCGTTGTTTACATTCCTACCACGCAACTCAATCCGTAATATGACGATTCATAAATGCCTGCATCCTGCCTCTTATTTTATATGGCTCTCCAGTCATTTTTCCAGCTTTGCTTCAAAAAATATATGTTAATTTTAAAACGAGTCCACCGAATGCTCCCTTCTGCCGCTAGTGTTTCTTATGTCTTTTGAGTCGATATTATCATACGACGACATTTTAAAACGGTCAAGCAATTTGCTGGTCTAATTCTGGATGGCGCAGCCCAAAGCTTGCATTCTGATCTTATTTCTGCGAAGTCTTCACGCCCGATGTGCCACGGCTTCCGGCTTATGTCTTGTCGCACATCGGCATATCGAGATTCTGTATTGGCATTCCTGACGCCCTATCTTACGTGTGAAGAGATGGAAGTACAGAAGCCAAGACTTCAACTGTTCTCATAGTAATCATTCTTTGTGTGTTAAATAGGCTGACTCTCGAGTAATCTATTAACATATTTGCTGCCCATAGTGAATGTAGTCCATTTTTTTGCTGAAAATTTTGAATTTATAGTTTCAAAATAAAGCGAATTTCTCTCTCTCTCTCTCTCTCTCTAAAATGCCGGCCGTAGTTAGTTACCTCGGGGGAAGTAGAATGAAGCGCTAGTCGATACAATCTCTAAAGCCCACAAGTGTGAGACGCAGCCCTGCATGTAGCCTAGAGCACCATTCTTCGGGGACGGGGTAACCATTCAGTCATCGACTGAGAGGTACTACCCTTATGACAGTTCGACCGTCACATCCGACGAAGTCCACCCTGTGCTCCACAGCGAGGTGGGAGCAGGCACGGTTTACGAGACTCTCGATCTGAAAACGGAGAAAGGGCAGAAAAAGACGTTAAAGTTGCTCTCTGCAACCATCTGTTTGAGAGTATGTGCACAGTCCCAGGGTTTTCAAATAGCAGTTGAGTCATTATGCCGGAAGTCCACCGGGGCAGAGGTACGACGCCAGATTATGAAAGCAGGTCCTTCGTTTAGCGTAGTGTGACGTGTGGTAGTCTCCATGCCTGATTATTCTCTGTCAGCCTCCAAGGCAAACTACAATGTTGAAAATAGGAGGTGTACTGAGTACGAGAAACAGCACAAGGGTGGGGTCTTGTGGAAACGGTCGGGTATATGGCAGGGGTGGACTGCCATGGGCTGATTGGTAGCCAATTATCACAAAGAAGGCGTGAACAGGGAACTCACACGTTCCGTTGTGCCTTAGGTCTCTCTCTCTCTCGTCCGATCCGGCATTCGTGGTAGAGACGGTGGTGGTGGTGGTGGTGGTGGTGGTGGTGGTGTTGCTGGTAGTGGTAGTGACGGCCACTTATCACAAAGAAGGTGTGAACAGGGAACTTACACGTTCCATTGTGCCTTAGGTCTCTCTCTCTCTCGTCAGATCCGACATTCGTGGTAGTGACGGTGGTGGTTGTGATGGTGGTGGTGTTGCTAGTAGTGGTAGTGGCGGCCAATTATCACAAAGAAGGTGTGAACTCATGGTGGTGGTGGTGGTGGTGTTGCTGGTGGTGGTGGTGGGTGGCGGAGCCTCGGTGGTGAAGGCGGCCGCCATGGTGGACGTCGTGGAAGTTGGATCAGGTGCGGTCGGAGAGGGAGTGGTCGATTTTCTCGGACTGACGCATTGAATCCGGTGATGTCCTACGTGCCTGATTTGTGCCTCTAAATCAGCTGGGCCGGATGGCATACCGCCCAAATTGTTGAAGGAGCTCCCTAGAGAACTATTTAAACCGCTCTACATGCTCGTCCAAGCTTCGTTCGAGGCAGGCTATTTGCCCACCAATTGGAAATCTGCATGGATCACGCCAATTTATAAAGGCGGCAGCAATGTCTTAGCAGTCTGCTACAGACCAATCAGCCTTATTTCAATTTGCTGCTAAATTATTGAAAATATAACCAAGCTCTAACTACTGCACTTCCTAGAAGAGCATAATCTGCTATGCGATGTCCAGCACGGATTTCGTAGAGGCAGACCATGCGTGACGAACCTACTTTATTGTTTAGATCGCTGGACCCGGACAGTCGATGTCGGCAATGCAGTGCACGCAGTCTACGTCAACTCTAAGAAAGCATTCGAGAGTGTACCACATCAGCGCCTCCTGTACATATTAAGCCGAACAGGCATTAGGGGTAATCTCCTGAGGTGGATCCAAAGCTTCCTGACCGGTCGCTCTCAAATTGTCCATCCACGTCGGTGACAGGCAGCATTCAAGTGCAAGCACCATAACACTCAGCTATTAGCGGAGAGAGGCATAGGTTGACACACAGACAGTCGCAGCAGGCATCGAGAGTTTCATCTAGCTATTAACAAACAGACTAACATATAGTGGGCAGGCAGCAAGAGCAGCACGCGGCACGGAACTTCAACGGACACAAGGAAGAAACAAAGTAAATTCACTTACCTGAAGAAAAACTTACCTGGTGGCCTCCTGCCATGGTCCAGGCAGAGCATCGTCTCGACGAAGTCGACGCGAAGATCCATCCGGCCAGCGCAAACCACATTACCGCACGTGCAGGTGCACGCAAGGATACCCTCACCTGGTTTAGCCCGCCGGTCGAGGCGGCTGCCCGGGGTGTGGCCGCTGAGCAGAGCCCAGCTACGTGGAGCCACAGGACGCTAGGCGTAGTCTCACCTGCAAGCAAGTGAGCGACCAACACGACCATCACGTGAACCCACCGCTGACACCCCTACACCCCACACACACACACACACACACGACAGTTCGACCATCGATTTCGATGATGTCCACCGTGTGCCCAACAGACTGCATTGTGGGAGCAGGGACGGTGACTTACGCAGGGGTTTATAGTGCTGGTAGACATGCGTAGCATCTACCTACACTCTCTCCTCCTCCCCCACCTGGGCCCGGTGTCAAGACCAAGTCAAGAAGACCGGAGACGAGGGAGGCCGCAGGTGGATGGCTCGGACGGATCCTCGCCTTGGCGCTCCACTCCGCACCCCTGGTACACACACAAATGACCGGGATTGTGACCAACACAACAGAGATTTGGAGGCTGGCACGGCCGAAGCCGCACCTGGGCGTGCCGCCGACGCCTGGCTAGGATCCCACACTGTGGTTGGAGTGCCATAAAGGCCACATTAAAAAGGAGCCATTGCAGCCTGACTCTCAGACCGCCTCCCGTTAAGGAGGAGGTCCAAGGTACCCCGTCAGTTGGCAACCTTCCAAGCCACGGCTTTTAGCGCACCGTGATAGCTTCAAGCGCGTCAGATTGTTTATAGTGAGGAGAAAGTGCGCTGAGTCGTCGACCTCGCTCGCCCTTCCCATTCCCACACCCCATCCGCTGTCCGAGCCGGTCAGCAGACTGGAGTGGGAAATGGACGCGGTGGCTGACACGGTCGACGGACCATGACTGCGCGCGCCACAGCACGACCTGGCCCCCCATACTCACAAACATCAGGATTTCACACAACGAGGGTTGAGCGGCTTGTCTCTCACTTGCGTGAGAGGGCCGTGGAAGGTGCTGTTTCAGCCCATCCCCAGCCCACCAGTCCGCCACTACACACAACACACACACACACACACACAACGCGACGAACTGCGTGGACCGAGAGCGGGCGGCAATTATCAACCTTCCTATCCACGACGCATGACGTGTCGGGATAGTCTCGGGCTTGAGTCACCCGTGCAGCCGAAGCCGCATGGGGACCGAGTCGAGATGCACACTTCTCACTTGCGTGGGAGTTGGCAGTTGAGTGCATGAGGTGTGTGAGTGTTGATGTCTGGTGGGATGATGGTGGAGGAGGGTATGGAGTGTGTGAATGTGTGGTGTAACCGGCGGTGGTCTACCGCAGGTCGTCGTGGAT
>CACRXP010000340.1:627652-650008 GCA_902702965.1 Spirometra erinaceieuropaei | reverse complement strand
CCCCCCCCCCTCCCCGCTTTAGGTTTACCGCGATAGCCTTCGATCCGCCAGGCTGCGGTTTCAGCACTCCCCCCACCCGCGATTGGAGTGATTCCGAGGTTCTGCTGCAGGATGCCAGAGTTGGCGTGAATTTGATGCGCCAGCTGGGTCATCTGCCCTTCTCCTGCATCGGCTGGTCAGAGGGCGCCCTGTCAGCCATCGAGCAGCATCGGAGTTGAATATGGACGGTCAGTCACATTTTAAGTGGCTCACTCTGCTGCTGCTGCTGGTGGCGCATTTGCTTATTTGTTCTAGAATGCGCATATTGTGGACACTGTCAAATGGCCAGTTGCCTGGCCTCATGATTTGATTACCTGTACTCCTTAGACACACACACGCACACAGCGCGGTGAATGCAACCAAACTAGTTCAAATTTACTTCTGACTACTGTGAAAACCTGAAAGGACACATCAAGAAACAGCCCTTTCAGCCTGACCTTCCGTTCTGGGAAGTACCGAGGTGCCCCGTCAAGCTACCACTCCTAGTTCGTCATGGCACATCTAAGTGTACCAGTTTTATTTTAGTAAGGAATGCTCCAGTTTCAACACCAGTTCCTCTGTTTTACCTAGTCGGCCAGTATTCCAAATACCTCCACAAATTACCACATTTTAAGGGATTTCTCCTGTCTACCGATTTTTCACTTCAATGGGTCACTGAATGCCCTCCTAGACAATTAATTTTGCCTGAACATGAAAGCGGAATGATGGGAAATGCTATCATTATTATTTCGTGTGTGGGTGTGTGTGTGTGTGATCAGCGTGCTACCGTCAAGTCTTTTCCATTTGCTACCTGCTTATTGTACGCCGACATGCGAAGGAAGCTTAATTCATGCATTCAGGCTCGATTGAGGGCTTGGTGGTCTGGGAGCTGGAGGAAGATATTGGCGCAGAGGACGGATCGGGGAATGGTGGTCAGATTATGGGAGGCACCCCCGGTTCGGTGGACTTCTTGCCAGACAGCCGTCGTCTTCCGCTGCAGGCTGTCTATGGTAGAGCGTACATGCGGGATAGTTGGCCTGCCTACGTTGAGACGAAAGAGATGCGACGTATGGGTCCTGCCGATCTCCGCTGCCTGCCGCAGCGTCTCCTCGGGATGCCACTACTGCACATTGCATCCCGGCACTCTGAGGCAAGGCGATACCAGAATGCCAACAGTCAATCGACTGAATCGGCTCTCCTCGCCTGTTCGGGCTGCTGTTCAACCCTCTGGCCCGCCAGGTCTGACGCGGATCAGAAGGCTAGCTGGCAGCTGCCACACAAGTTGCATGCTGATTTCTTTCAGTCCTCTGTCGAAAACTTTATTCTTAAATCTATTCACTGAAATAAAATGATTCACTGCAAAGTATCTCGGCGATGGGCAAGATCCTATTTCGTAGCCGTACATGTTGGAGGTTAGGGTTAGGGACTGCGATTAGGTATCAGGGTTGTGGGTTGGAGTTGGGGTTAGGGTAATGGGGTTAGGCTGGGGTCTGTATGCTGCAGGTAAGGCAACGAAATGAGATCTGACCCGGAGATTGTTTTCGTTTATTCTGAGTGGCAAATAAGCGGATTACTGTGTGTGTGTGTGTGCGTGTGTGTGTGTGGGGAAGAGGGAGGGGGATAGGGTGGGTACTGCCGACGCAATTGCCCTGAGCATAGGACCCGAGATAGTTCGAAAAGGGTGGAACTCCCTTGCTGTTCGCGTTATCTGCGCATGCAGAACTGTTATACTGATTGTTAGAAAAGTGCCACGCAACGGGTTGGAAGAGGCTAGGTCTGAGAGCGCAGCCCTGATTCACTCTGCTGTTCTCAGCGAATGCCTCCGAGACAGCTCCATTGTCCGTGACTCGCGCCATCATGCCATCGTTCAGCTGACACACCATCTGACACCATCGGGACAGACGACTTTCTGCATAATTTTCCACCCTCTGTCACGATGCACCATGTCGAAGTCTTTCATCAGATCCACGAGGGTGGAGTAGAACTAGGTCGGCATCTCGTGACGCTTTTCCTGCAGTTGACGGGCGGCGAAGATCATGTCGGTGATGGCGGAAACCAAACTCTGCCTTTTTTTGAAGGTTGGTCGTTCGTTCGAGCCAGTGTAACCTTCGTGGATGCAGGGTGGGTGGTTCCTGCGTTACAAGGACTCGAGTGCGCAGTTTATGGTTATTCATCATCAGATAGGTCAGGAACCGTATCTGTCATGATCACACAGCCATCGCATCGTGTCTCGAAGTCGGTGATGATGATCAACTCGGATCACACGTGAACAACAAGACACCCTGAAACAATGAATTCTCAGCAATCTGGAGGCATAGTCTCCTATCAAGTTCCGAAATGTGTTAGTTATGTGTCTTACTTCCTCAGTCTCAATCGCACTCCGAGCTGGTCAGGTGGGAGTGGACGCTATGACCGATAAATCTAGCCGCTTTGCGTGGACGTGCCACACACATGACCTGACCCCCCTCTCCCTCCCCAGACACAACCGTCAGGATCTCACACACAAGGGAGTGGGCGACATGCATTTCAAGTGTGTGTGAGAGAGTGTCAGAGGTCCCGTCGAGAAGGAGGCATTCCAGCCTGACTCTCAGTCCACCAGTCGACCATTGAGCACAAACGTACCTTGGGCTAAATGCAAGGTCTGAGTTCCAACGGTAGTTGGCAGTCTTGCAAGTCATCACGGAGTTTAACGCATCGTGACAGTCTCAGGCTCGGATCACACATGCACCAGAGGGACACATGGAGAAGGAGCCGGGAAACACTTGCAGCTTTCGAGGAGAGATGTGCCAATCACGTGCCAGCGTGGTGTGGTGTTGAGTGTGGTCATGTTTAGAGTAGATGCTGGTGAAGAGAGATGTGGTAGTATGGTATGGACGGCGGTGCCTTCTGGGTTGGGCGCAAGAAATTTCGTGCGCCTGGCGGGACACAAGTGAATAATAATATGTAATAATAATGGCCAGGAGTTGGAGCATGCATTTTTGATAGTGGGCATTGTCAGCTAACCGCACAATGGAATGGTTGTACCCAGAGGTACGCACATGGAAATGAAGGAGGTGTTGCTTGCTGTGGAAACAGACGATTGAGACACAGCATGTGACGGGGGCTGCAGAAGCTGAATGGAAGGCAGTGGCGAGAATGGTTTCAGCGAGGCGAGGCCCAACCTTTGGATGTGAGCCGAGGTGCGTGCGTGCGTGCACACATGACCTTTGTCCGCCAACAAACCCGATCAGCAAATGACACAACGCCGATTGGTTTCAAGCTGTCTCCACGACGTGGCCATGTCACGTGCGTAGCAACTGGCAGGTGGTGTTAGTTAAGCTGACAGAAGGCGTCATGAGATAACAACCAGACTGGCGACCAGGAGAACGGAGCCCGGTGGTTAAACTTCCCGGCATGGCTGGCGTAGACGGTCCAGGTCTCCGTTCCGTACAGAAGTGCTGTCAAGACGACCGTCTTGTACATCTTGAGTTTGCTGATCATTTGGCGACCGTGGCGATTCCACACGGAAGCTTACAGCCTGGCTTTGGACAGCAGACGGGCAACCTCGTCCTCGATGTTTGTGTTGCGCGAGAGTGTGCTTCCAATATAGGCGAAGTTGTCCACGACTTGCAGTTGGGCTTCGTTCAGGTTGATTTGGGGGGCGACGTAGACAGCCGTGGGTGACGGTTGATGCATAACCACCGTTTTCTGCGTGTTAATGAACAGGCCTAAGTTGTCGCAGGCGGCGGCGACGGCGATGAGATCCATGCCCCTTTGTGTGGTCGCGTTGAGAGCACAATCTTCCGCGAAGAGAAGTTCATGGACGGTAGTTGTGGATACATGCGACTGGAAATGCATCCGCCAGTGATTGAGGAGTTGGCCGTCCGTCCTGTAGGCGATGCGGATCCCAGGGCGTTCGTCACGGTAGGCAAAGAACGTAAGAAGCGAAGAGCCGAGTCCCAGGAAGTAGTCTTGAAGAAGGAGACACGATCCCGGCGATCGTGTCTGCTTCGTCAAAGAACGTAAGGCTGAGTAGAGTGGGCGCGAGCATGCAGCCCTGCTTCATTCCGTTGGTCATTGTGAATGCCTCTGAGACAGTTTCATTGTTCTTTATTCGCGCCATCATGCCATCGTGGAGCAGCGTAGACTTCCTGCCACCAAGGTCCTCTTCGGAATCAAGCGATGCAGACGTCTTTGCGTTGATTGGGAAATGCGGCAGATGAATGCATAATTTCAGGCCGCATTCGGGGCTTCTGTGGGCGGACAATCTACAATATCGCGAAGGTCCGTATCGATATCCATTGGCAGTGTTTCTGCAGCACAATGAAATTTCGTATCCTCCCCTGTAAGTCTAGCACAGGGCGAGACGCCGTTCCACAACGCGCAGCCACAATGCAATATCATCTGTCCGCACGGTCAAGGAAGATCAAATATATGAATGTCGGTTTTCGGCTCGCTGGCAGGTGGAGTCTTTGGACTTGAGTAAACGATGTCGTTGTACTTGAGGTCGGATAATTTTAGTAAATGACTGGCGAATTGACACTGAGAGTGAAGGATAGCACTTGTGTTGGTTGAAAATGTTAGGCAGAGGGCATAGCCAATAAGGTCAGGCTAAAATAATGTGATCAATGAAGAGAAGGGCGGGGATGAATCAAAGTGGAAATAGTTAGAAACGGAACGATACGGAGTCACGAATGTTTTTAATAAATCGGTTAATGTTTGGATAAATATGCACGGGTGTATTGACGAGCAGAATTAGAAGTAACAAAGTGGCCACGAGAATACAATTTGGTGACAAATTGGTATTGAAATTCCTGTCCAAGTTTAACGTCAGGCATTTTGACGCATTAAAACAAAACGCCTTTTCCAGCCACTACAAACCATTGTTAATTTACTTTATAAGCCCTAGGAGTCAAGGTCACTGCATGCACGAAGACATCTTGCTGACCACTAGCGAATATCCGTACGAGCATGCTATCATCACTGTTAGGACATCCGCAGTCCTGACAACTCAATGCTAACTTTGGTACGGTTAATTCCGAATCGCATGTAACCTTGGCCGAAAGGCGCGCTGCATAACCAACATGTCTGGTCGCCAAAAGTCTTTGACTGAAAGGTATTACTTGTCTGCATGTAAGATTCGTTTCGCTAGGAGAAATGCTTGTGGCATGCGCTTCAGACTGAATAGAAGCCACGGTCGAATGGTTTGTAAAGGCTAATAAATGTGTTTTCTGTTTCAATAGTCTGTCAAAAGACAATTTGGTGTGCATACGTCTGCTTTCAATAAATTACCTTCAGGCCTACACATTTATATTTCTTGAAAAGTCAAGTTGGCGAACACGCGTTTTCGGTAATTCTTCGTCAGGCCAATACAATTACATGAAGGGATGAAAATGTACAAAATCAACAGTGTTTATAGGTGACTCAAGAGCTATTAAGTCATTAACACTCATCATCCCCACGCCGCCCGCATGACAAGGTCGGCGGGTGTTAGTCGTCAGAGCTAGGGAGGGGAGGGGGGTAAGAGAATCTTTGAGTGATGTTCTTGGATTGAGTACACGGAGTACCCATCATCGTGATTAGGGATTTGAGGCGGCATGGCTTTATCACTTGGGGTTGGCGTTGGCCACGGCAGATAAAGCGCTTGTGTCAGAGTTTTCTGACAGCATAACACCGGAGTCGCTGGCCGTATAGCTACTGCCTCGGCCGTTGCTAGTATCCGTTGGCGTAGGCCTTTAGAGAATCATGTTGGTGTCCGGTAGACAATCAGAAATGCTTTCTTGGCATCGACTCGGCGGTTCGTATCGATTAAATGTGCGAGGATAGAACTCGAAATCGACCGGGTCTCACCTCGCCAACCCCAAGTGATAAAGCCATGCCGCCTCAAATCCCTAATCACGATGATGGGTACTCCGTGTACTCAATCCAAGAACATCACTCAATAATTCTCTTATCCCCCTCCCCTCCCCTAGCTCTGACGACTAACACCCGCCGACCTTGTCATGCGGGCGGCGTGGGGATGATGAGTGTTAATGACTTAATAGCTCTTGGGACACCCATAAACACTGTTGATTTTGTACATTTTCATTCCTTAATGTAATTGTATCGGCCTGACGAAGAAGTACCGAAAACGCGTGTTCGCCAACTGGACTTTTCAAGTGTAACATGGGAATATTTGCGGAATTTATATTTCTATCAAAATGATTAATAATAAAAAGCGGGCAAGTAGACGTTATTCTGTAGTAGGGGTTGGGTGAAACGAAAAACAATATTGCCCTCAGTGTCAAGGGGGAGGGGGAATAGTGGACACTGGGACGGGTAATTATAGGCCGGTGGCTGCCTTGGTGACTTTGGCCAATGTTAACTGCGAGGCATGCATGAAGATCTCAGCGTGCATAGGATTTGTTTGTGCAACCTGAATGCAGCCGTCTCTGCCGCTGCCAACAGACGCTGTCCAAGTGATTTTGGATGGCTTGACGGAACCTTGTAAATCACCCAGACGGCCTGCCCGGAATCTACACCGTGGTCCGCGTCTATCATGTGCGCGAGGATAGACCTGTTAACTTTCTTCATTTGACCCTCCTCTAACCATGCTGGAAGGTGCTCTCTTATTCCTTTTGACAAACGTCGCATTGTGCGACCACTATATTCTGCTCCGCAGGAGGAGGTGATGGAGTACTTACACATAGAGGTGGTCTGGCCTGGCAGTTGGTCCTTGTCCTCTCCACACGTGGGACTCAAACGTCGTTTTGTTTAGGTGCAATCGCGAATCTATCATCCACATAGCGTTTATAATATCTCAGACCATCGATCTGGAGAAGAAGTTCGAAAGCTTCTAACTTGCCCATGAACATATTCGTCAAAAGCGGACGAAGGGACGGGCCTATAACTACTTCGTCGATTTGTCTATACAGATTGTAGTCAAACAGAAGCTGTACGTTTAAGGTACATCTCAGCAGCAATTCTTTGAGAGCATCCACCGGCAGTCCTATATCATGATGATTGGAGGCAATGGATTCACAGAGGTAATTGACGATTACTGTGACCGGTATGTTCGTACAAAGAGAAGAGACGTCTAGCGAAAACATAACCTTTCCCATTAGGTCGGGATCGTTCATGCCGTTAACGAATTAAAAGGTATACCGATAACTATGTGATGATAACCGGTACTGTATGTGCTTAAGTTTCTTCGCTAGCCATTTCGCTATAGCATGGGGCGGCGAGTTTTTCATGTCTAGAGCCGGTGTACCATTTATGTGGATCTTGGGCAAGCCATATAACTGAGGTAGATGTGTGTCGACGGGTCGGAGACGCTCTAGGTCGTATTCACCTCTATCCACCAGCACATACACCACACAGGAACTCACTCCACATCGCCCGACACACGGACGGGACATGCAGCGCTCATGCATGCGCGATGCATGTTCTTTCACACAACCCGATGCTTTACCAGATCGCGTCAGCGAACGCATACACGGACTGTTTGCAGCTTTGTCCACCATTGCACCCGATCCCACCTCCGGTCATCTGGACATTGTCTTTCCATCGGAGTCCGGTGGGTGTGGGTGGGAAAGAGGGAGGGAGGGAGTGGGGTAGATGTTGCACAGAGCTGCCTCACAATAAACGGATTCATGCGAACGCCGCCAGTGCTGCCTTCAGTCTGTGCGGCACACGGCGGAGTTCGCCAATGGCTGCAATTTCCTTAACCAGTCCGCAGGTCGCCCGAGACTCTGAAACAACTGCTCGGCCTATATGAGCCAAAAAGTGTCTCCGACGATGATCCACAAACAGAAATATTGTCAATGACAGAAGGGACTGGCGGTGGATTGCTGTCCGTTGTGAATATTGACGTGGCTGCAGTTGTTTGACTTTGGCATAAACTGCACTCATCCTTAGAGGTTTCGTGTACACAGTCAATTGCGAGCATGAGCTAACAGTTAGTTATCGCGCAGTCTCGTAGGGGCACATTCAAATAACCGAACCAGCCGATGAGGCTGACGGAGTAGCGACAGGCAGGGGGAGTGGACGTAGACTGATGGCTAAGATGACGTGACGTCTCTGTTTTACGTGCGACACACATAGGACTGTGTGTGACGAATGCTTGATATTGTGCGCTGGTGGACGGAGAGGACAAATGGGAGAAGATTAAAGTACGCAGAGTGACTTGCAAACACGCCGGAAAATCCTGCTCGGATTAAGAACGGGCTTGCGCGCATATGAGGGGCTTATTTGAAGGTTCCTTTTTATCAAAATTCCAAAGGAGTCCAGGTCAACATGAAGAACCAGCGTATATGACCGCAACAGACACGCTGAGATATCACATTTGGCCTTGATTTTAGGCAACAAGCCATCATGATGCGGTGTAGTCGTGCTGAAAAATACTTGGCATTCGGGATATATGCTTTGTCTAGTTTCCTCCAGACCAATGTGAGACATGGCAAGACGATGATTGTTATAGTAGGAGCATATTGAGAATCGAGCGATGTGCGTAGATGTGATGCACATCTTATTCCGGAGTTGTCTAGGTCAGTGCAGAGCAAAGACAGGTTGTGGCTGTCCCTGTACATACACGCTCGCTGCTTCCTCCCACCTCACTATGAGAACATATATTTAAAAGCCGAGGTCCAATCATGTGTTTAAATATTTTATTTCAGGAAGGCGGAGGAGACGCAACCGTGGAAATACGAATTGACCTTTCAGGTTCACATCAGAGACAGCATCAGATCATGGCGAATGATGCAATCCTTGTGCATGCTTTCACTCCCTGCCCGCAGGCCGCTGAGCCAGATGGCCGAGAAATCATCCCGCCAGCATGCAACACGAGTGATGAGATTTCAGCAATTGACAACTTGCATGCAGTCCATGAAGCAATTAGCGCACCAGCGGGCAACAATCCCCGATGAGGGGGGCGGGAGGGCGATTAATTATCATTGGCATGCAGTGGCATAGCGACTGCATCCTATAAATACTGCAACCTCCCGTGGACGAATCACCCGTTTCTGCTACTGCCTCTGATGATGGCTTCGAGGGAGAATCCGAACCGTCGGGCGAATAAGGCTCTTATTCCAGCGATCGCTTCTACTTCTTATCAAATGACACAACGCCGATTGGCGTCAAGTCGTCTCCACGACGTGGCCATGTCACGTGCGTTGCAAATGGCAGGAGGTGTCAGGCTGACAGAAGGCGTCGTGAAAGAATAACAGACTGTCGACCAGGAGAACGGACTGCCATAGGCAAACAAGCTCGCCTCAAGCGCTGACTGTCCTACCACACAACATCCCAGCCACCGCCATCGTCACAGGGCAGGTTAGTTATCTTTTTTTTCTACTCTTCAGTCACATGGGAGTTTTCTTATATGTACATCTGTTGGCCTATTTCGCGAATTATATACATACATTTTCCCCTCTTTGTTTATCTGAAGTACAATAATTAGGTCATCGTTGCTCCTTAAATTTCCTTAGAAATTAACTGCAAACCTGGAGTACATCTGCATCCTTAAGGTCTGTAGGCTCACACCAAAATCTGTATGTATGAATATTTCGGCCGAAGTCCATCAGCCACGTCGGTATACAACGGTGGCAGACTTCTGATCTTCTGTTCACCACAGTGATTGACCGATATCATGAAATATTGGCGGAAATGCTTCGATTGGGAAGAATTACTTGGGTGGGATTGTAACACTGATTATCATTCAGCATAACGCTATTGAATTTCGTACTCGACAGAATGTCGCCATTTGAATGAACTTGCTTACAATCTTCTGAAGAAACCACGCTGGTTGAAAAATGACTACTTATTTACTATGAATTATTCACATCAATTTTCGCTGACAAAATAAATTTAAATACATTATATAGAAAAGGCGCAAAAATATGCTTTCTTTTAGTAGTTTGGTAGAAGGTCACATCCTCTTTACATTTTATACCCCAAGCAATTTTATCCTTCGGTTTTAAAAAAAGTTTTGCATTACGAGATTTCTAAGACCGTGCGATGACCATACATACAGCATGGCACATATAAGTGTCACAGTGCTCCTCATCAAATGTACAACATAGTCCACATCCATTGCAGAAGTTCATGAAATCCATATAGTATCTTCTTAAAGGCATAGAGGAGTATGTGATTTTCCTTGCACGGAAAGCGTACACCGTGCAGACTGCAAACGACTAGCGCTAATGCAGTGGCAGATCAGGCTCGAAATGATTCGGGAATTGGGAAACATTTTCAAAACTGAAATACACACTTTCGGGTAAAAAATGTGAGCACAATGTGGTTACCGACCAAAGGTTTAAATGGTGTATATTTTGTGCACTTCTTCTACAAAATATATTTGAATTTATCGGCAGAGACGAAAATTAATTTGAAAAATGCATGCAGAATAAGTGATCATTTTTACAGATTGTGGTTTCTGCATGAGGTCGAAAAGGAATGCATTCAAAAGGCGACATCCTGGCGAGTCCGAAATATATAGCGTTATGCCGTACGATAATCAATGTTACAACCCCACCTACGTAATCCTTCCTAACCGAAAACTCCATTCAGAATTTCGATCAATATTTCATGAGACCGGTCACGAGCTGTATCTGCTTTGCATGCCCCATTTTTATCCACTGTGGATGGAGGCCTATTTGCTGAAAATTTTAGAATGACACTTGCAAAATGAGATCTATCGTGCTCCCTCTCTCCCTCTCCCTCTCTCTAACACAGGCGAAAGAACGAATGATGTTATATAAATGCGACTGACAAGCAGAGAAGGCCTCGATGATGCCGGCTAGATCAGGCATTATCGCAGCCGTACCATGGAGAAGAAGAAGAAGAAGAAGAAGAAGAAGAAGAAGAAGAAGAAGAAGAAGAAGAAGAAGAAGAAGAAGACATGAGGGACAGCCCTACACACTTCCTGTCAAGCTGGGTCACACGAAATCCATAGATCTGAGATCTCAATTAAATCACCATGAAAATATCAGACTGAGCCCCGAAGACGAGACTGAACCTTTACGAGATCGTGCTACATTTGGACACAAGATTGCATTTTTCATCAACCGTGACCGACCTGGTACGCGAACCTACGAGAAGAGACCTGCATTGGAGTAGGACAAAATCCAGAGCGCTCTTAATATTGGGCATGTCTTCATTGATTTTGCATCCACAGTTAAATAGTGTTACAGGCCGATGCGCCCTGTCTTTCTGGACAAATTGCACATTTATCTGCATTTATGCTGTACCAGAGAATACAGACACATTTGTACGGGCATTTTGCAATTTTAAAAATCCACCTACAGATTCTCCTATCGGAATCATTGTAGAAAGTGCATGTTCAATCCCCATGGACCTGGTGGATGCTGAGGACCGCTCGTCTCCTCTCTCCTTCCGAATTGGCCGCAGGGCTCGCCGCAAAAATCAAATGTATGGTACCTACGAGGAGGCCCTTTCCGTCAGAATCCGCTATCTGCGCCAAGCGCCAAGGAGTCAAGAATATCCTGCTCATTCCCTCCCTCCCATCCTCGTCTCCGCCATCACTGATTACGACGTCATAAGCGAAATGCTTGCTCTCCATGGCGGCTTCGTGTAGCGTATATTTACAAACTGATGTAGATATAGATCTGGACACACCATGAAAGTCGCATGCGGAAATACGATATACAACTGACGCAGATGCCGTCGACCACAATACGTAGCCAATTTGTACACACTGAAGATTGGGTGGGGATGCTAGCATACAGAGACCGCTCATTGGCACACACGTCAGAAAAGTATTGCTTTTAAGGCACGTCTGGAGAGTGAACTGTCTTGCACACACCTATGTCCCACAAGGTCCTGGGATTCAATAGCCTTCGATGTTTTCATTGATCATTGATGGCGGACCGGAGTGAGAGTTTGAGACGTCGCAGTAGTATCATGCTAGATCTGGGTCTTTTCTTCTGCGAATATCTTACCTAGCTTGCAGTTAGTTACACATCACACGCCTGTAGATAAGGATAAAACGGACAGTCAATCTGTCGGCCGTATTCTCCAGAATGACTGCCCGCAGTGGACCCTGTCCCGATAATGACAGGCAGTGATGCACTATCTGGACTTCCTGCGACAATTGCAGCAAAGGGCAGTTTTTCGGAATGATGGAAAGCAGATCAGTGCCGTACATCAGTATGAATGTAATCTTAGAGCACTTTATGTAAAAGGAGGATTTCGCCCGATCGTCGCTCACGATCATTCATTTCTAGATGCTTGCTTGCGATGATAATGCTGCATGAGGGTACTGTGTGACGGCTACACGACAAAGCCTTCGTGCTGTGTGCACACTGGTGTAAACTATGCATGACAATGGTGTCTGACGTCTGTTGACAACGTAATTCTCTCCGTCCCCATCTTCCATCCCTTCCTGCCTGCAGGTTTACCGCGATGGACTCTCATTCGTCAGACTGCGTTCTCAGCATTCCACCCTCAGCCCGCGACTGGAGTGATCCCGAGGACCTGCTGTAGGATGCCAGACATGACGTGAATTTGATACAGCAGTTGGGCCAATTGCCCATCTCCTGCGTCGGCTGGTCAGAGGGCGACCAGTTAGCCATCCAGACAGCATCAGACTTGAATTTCGACGGTCAGCCGCGTTTTCATTGGCCAGTTCTGCTGGTGGCGCATTCGGCTATTTGTCCTCTGACACCAACCTCGTGTCACCTGACATTGCGATTCAATGATCTGTGTCTGTACTCCTCATACACTGTTTCTGTTAATGCTGACGAGTACTAAAATAAAAAGCGCGATAAATGCACCGAAAGATGTGCTATTTTTTTCCAAATATTGGGATGTGTCATCTGGTTGAAACGGTTGCTTATGTGGACTTGGAAGAGGCGATTGCAGAATGCGCATTCTGCCACGTTATCTCATTGGCTGTGGCCTGCTGATTTGCAAAGTCACCTGGATATCGTTTGAAAGCAGGACGAAATACGTTCGAGACCGTTTTGCTCAGAGCTGCCAGCTAGAGCGTCCACAGATAGTCGCACAGCAACCCACCTTCATATATCAGACCTCTTCTGATTGTCATTGGGGTGTTTCTGTTTATTAAGGGAAAAACCATTGAAGATGAAAAAGGAATTTTGTACATAACGCCGGACAGCTGCCAGTTAGCCGAGAAATAGTAATCATTAACGCTTACTTCCTAATTGCAAGTAGCACAAATGCACACGTTAGTGTCGGGTTACGTGAGTGGATGTGAGGCTGGTGATTGGGAAGCATGATAAGCGTCAAGTCTACACTTCAAAGAATTCACACAGGAGGCAACTACAACATCGGTAGGCAGGGCATTCCACGCTGCAACTACTCTGTTACTGAAATATAACCTTCGTCCATTGATCCTTTCTTTCCCTGCGCGTAGTTTTACGGGATGACCGCGCAAAGTGGGCGTGTTAGCTTGAGTAAACTAATCAGTGGGATCTAAACAACTGTCTATGCCGTTGATAATGCGAAATGTTAATATAAGGGAAACAGGTTGAGAGTTGACAGTCTGGTTTCATAGGGCAGTGCTCCCAGACCTCGTGCATGTTTGTTCTTGACTAATGAAATACTACTTTGTCATTTAAATGCAACTCTGACTTTGGACTTATGTGTACGTCGGTGGAGATACCAGCTAATAATAATTGGACGTGGTCATAGCTATGTGATGAATTAGAATATTGGATAATAGTGGAATAATGAAATATTTTTAGGAAGAGGTAGGCACATGGGAATGAAGGAGGCATTGGTGGTAGCTGTGAGAACTGAACTATGGCTAGGTCACGGGTTACCCGAAAGGGGCGAGGTGTGATGGGCAGGCGGGAGGTCGGAAGTGAGCGTTGACGCACTGACGCAGAAATATGCACAGCCCATCCACGTGAGCCACACAGGACCAGTTTGAATTCTGTTTAAAGTGGGAAACAGAGAGTTGGGGCTGAGCATGACAAGCATCGCGCTCACTTCTCCAACCCGATCTCAGTGTCACACACACACGCACACACACACGACCAGTTGAAATTCGGCAGGAACTAGAGGAGTGGTAGATGATAATCCACAATTAGTTGGAAGCTAAGCCCCATAAACTGTGTGGAGGGAATGTCACATAAAACGAAGAACTATATATACATGGGGATAACAGTGGATGCGTTGTGAAATCAAGTCTGTCAGGACATATGGCGTTGATTGTTGCGGCGTATTTCCCTGTCGTGTTGGCAATCATGACGTCGAAGATTCGTCTTTGGTGCCATTTCGAATAGATTTTGTCAGTCCACATCAAGATCAATTGGCCGTAACAACAGGAACGTGAGTAAAAGCTCACGGACGTCTTGTCGATATTGGAGACGATAAACGTTTAAGGCTGTCAGGCGCTATTCGTACGTCAAGTATTTGAGTTCATGGACAAGCTATCTAGCACGTCCTTGCACACCACCTTCAAGATGAGCTATGCCCTCCCGAAGTAACGGACGCCAAGCCTGTACCGCATATTCCATGTGTGTCCACACAAATTTTCCCCATACCTCACCGATGATATCCGCATCCACGTCATCAAAGTTGACGTTGTCTGCACTGCGATTTTACGCTCACATCGCCATTACTGAATTCTTCACGCACATGTATACGGTGAAGGCTGATCTATTCCGTAAGTTGCTGCCTATCAAACTATGTGGGTTGTGAGATGACCAAGTGCATGACGTGAGATTGGGGAAGACAGCAGTAGAGGCCGGATCTTCTGTGCAGAAATTCGGTAGTGGTCAGGGCGCTATCCGCCCCACCGACAAAGGCGCGGTCTCATCTGAGACTGTCCGCACGCAAGTCTGTTCGTTAGGGTGCTTTACCTAAAAATCAACCCAGAGACATCGAAGGATGTCGCTGAAGGTGAACAGGAGTGACGCATTAGCCTAATGACTGGATTAGCAATGTAGGAAAACAAGGAGGGTGGCCGGCAACACTCAAATGCTACGGATGAATACTGTCAGCCCCCATCATCCGCTTCCTCCTCCTCCTATCTAAAATCCACCGCCAACACCATTACCGCTCGATGCTTGACCAGGTCGCGTGAGGGAATGCATAGACGGACAGTTTGTAGCTTTGTCCACCACTGCGCCCGATCCCACCTCCAGTCATCTGGACATTGTCTTTCCATCGGAGTCCGGTGGGTGTGAGAGGGAGGGAGATGATGCGTAGGTCTGCCTCACAGTAAACTGGCCCCCACGAAGGTCACCAGTGCTGCTTCCAGTCTGCCCGCAGCCGGTGCAGGTCGTGCCTCGTGGCGATCAAATGATTCCACCTAGAGGACCCAGTTCACAGATTAGCTCATTGTATCACAATAGCGGCGGCCGAAATGAAAACATGGCATCAGTAAGCGTGTTGATAGCAGCGAATTATGTGGTCATTCTCCTTATCAACCTCATCTGTTCACTGATCAGGCTGACCACATCCGTACAGATCATATACGCCCGCCACACACTACCAATTCCCTAACTGCACACCACCTTCCAGACTCCACTTGGGGAGGGGGGTGAGGGAGATATCACCCAGTCGAGCGTAATCCGAGGTCCACATCAACAATGAGGCACGGAGTCTGACTCTAGGTCCTGAGAAGGGACGTGTTACACCGCCAGTTTTCACATCGTTAAGAAACAATTGTTGGCCAGTCCTAATCAAGGCAGAGCTCATTGTTCCGTGTAAAGTGAAAACATTAAGAGACGGGGCCGACTTTGACAGACATCACCCTCGGTGGCTTGCTCGAGTCAGGCGGTCTGGGAATGAGGAGACTGCGTACAGTGGCTGATATAACGTGACGGGCCTGTTTATGGTGTGGGATACATGGAAAGCAAGAAAACCAAATGTGACAACACATTCAAATATTAAATAAAAATTGGTGCACTGTCTCGGTGCATTTATCGCGCTTTTTTGTTTTAGTACTTATCGACCTTAAGGGGGTACAGATAATTAAATCGAGACGTCAGACGAGAGGTCGGTTGACAGGAGGTTGATGTCAGCACCCATAACTCCGATGCTGCCCGGATGGCTGACTGGTTGCCCTCTCACCAACTGACACAGAAGAAGGGCAGATGACCGTGTTGATGCATCAAATTCACGCCAACTCGGGCATCTTGCTGCAGGACCTCCGGATCACTGCAGTCGCAGGCGGGGGAAGTGCCGAAACCGAGGCCCGGTGGATCAGAGCCTATCGCAGTAAACCTAAAGGAGGGAGGGTGGACAGACATATCTTGTCAGCCAGTGGACTGGGGGAGGGGCGGGCAGCTCGCTGGCATTTCTGCCGTGCATAGTTTGCGCACATGTGCTCATGGCCTGGGGGGATGATGCGCTATCGCTCACACGGCACCGTCGTGCAGCGTTATCTCCGCGACATTTGCCCCTGAAACAAACCACGCAATGGATGCGCTGCATAAACAGCGGGAACTAGATCGCAGTCTGGCAGGCCTAATTGACGATGCTCACCCATAGCACATGCCAACATTCGGTGTGTGGCGGCACGTCCAGTTCGTAAAAACACACAACACCAAACCCCATGGAAGAAAAGCATTTATGTTAAGACGTCGTAATCAGTGATGACAGAGACAAGCGGGGAGCGGGAAATAGGAGAATATTGTTGGCACCTAGGCGCCTGGAGCAGATAGCGGATCCCGGTGGAAAGGACCTCCTCGTAGGCGCCAAACATGTGATCTATGTAGTGATCCCTGAGGCCAATTGGGAAGGAGGGAGGAGATGCGTAGTTGCTGAAACTGCTGACGAAATGCCGCAGTTGTCGGCCACAGACGAGCAGTCCTCGGCTTCCACCAATTCGATTGGGCTTAAACATGCACTTTCTTCAATGATTCTGATAGGAGAAAATGTAGTTAGATTTTTTAAGATTGCAAAATGCCAGCACAAATATCTATGCACTATCTGGTACAGTATAAATGCGGATATATGTGAAATTTTTTTCCGGATGACAGGAGACCTCGACCTGTAGCATTGTTTAAATTTGGATGTAATATCAATGTACACATGCCCGACCGTAAGAGGACTCCGTGTTTTGTCATACTCCTGTGGCATCCGCTTCAATGCCCCCTTCCCCCCTCCCCTCCTTTGCGGTGCCTCGTTGTCAGCCGATGACCGCGACAACAGGCACTCCGCTGACGCACGGCCATCCCTCTGGTCTGTTCTGGGCCGCCTCTTGCTCGCCTTCAACGGATCACGTGTGCGCACGCAGTCTCTCACCGCCTCACTCGCTTCCAACCTCCCCGCTTTTTACCCCTGCGCGCCCTTCTGAGCATGCACCCCCGACTCCGTCCAATCACATGTCCTGCACTCACCTACACATTCCCTCATGATGTGCTCACGCCCACGCAATAAACCTCACATCACGACTTCCGCTCACCCGAGCGGACGCTTTCCTCTGACCACAAGCAAACAGCCAACGCGCGGCAATACGCCCTGTGTACAGAATAAGCCAGTTCTCACTACCTCTTCACTTCTGACATTAGACAGAACGAACTTATTGTGTGCGCCGGCTTATGCTCTCCAACGTAAGTAAGTAAAACTTTGTTCAACACGGCAGCTGCAGAGACTCCGAGCCCAGGAATTACTTTCTAAACTGTACACCATTGCAGCATGTTGATAGGCAGAAGTAATTGGGTGTGTGGATTACATCCTCATTCTAGCCAATACTGAACTGCGCGAAGGCGGTCAAGTCGGCCATGTATATATTGCAGCTAATTAGGCAAGTCTTTATGGCCTTTGAGGCGGAGAAGTTCAGAGGGCTTGCGGTCGCCCAAACCTTCTTCTTCTTCTTCTTCTTCTTCTTCTTCTTCTTCTTCTTCTTCTTCTTCTTCTTCTTCTTCTTCTTCTTCAACTTCGTCTTCTTCCTTTTCTCCTCCTCCTCCTCCTCCTCCTCCTCCTTCATCTTCGTTTTCTTCTTTTTTTCTTCATCTTCTTCTTCTTTTACGAGAGCATGGTAGCGTTGACGATCAGAAAGTGGAGTGGGTCGAAGAAGCTCGGTGTAAATAGCATCAGTGTGAGGGTCGCATAAGAAAGTTTAAACGTCTGAGGGAATGTTGGGTTGGGGGAAGAGCCTCAGTTAGACTGAATTGTCTACGCAGAGTAAATGGTGGCCGCGATACGGAAAAAAGTAGAGTTCTGAAGCTTGCTGTCAAAATTCTAGAAGGGACACAGTGACTCTATGGAGAGAAATAGCAGCATCTGTGTATCCCATCGTTAGGGGTACAATCAGAGATAGGATATAGAACACAGAGAATGTCAGAAGGTAAATGTTAGAAGGGTGGACGTCGGAGGTCACCACTGGTGCGATTGGAGGCTGACTCGAAAGTTCACAATGGTATGGTCGACAGGACAAATGTTGCCTTATCAGAAGTCATTGAAGACGAATAGGGTTGGACAATCTTTACTGCTGAGGAGGTGCGTACTGAAGGCCCTGCAAGTAGTCGCCGTGAGCTGTCAGTCCAGGCAAGTTGATTGTGTTGGTGTCCAACGTTGAGGTTGTTACCCCCGCCCCCGCCCTCATAGGGCGTGTGTGTCCCTTTCGCTCTGTCCCAGTTCTCGTCCACCAGCCAATCAGGGAATAGGCAGTGTTGATTGGCTTCGAGCTCTCGCGAGGCTAGTGAGAAGCCTCGCGCGGAAACCATCTTCGCGGCCGACGAGGGCGGGGACGATTTAGGTCACGGTGACATGCGGGTCAAATGCAGTCACACAGGCGGCATTGCCAGACCACGCATCAAACAAAGTGCCCTATATAAGGAGAGCTGTGCAAATCGCTTCCCAGTCTCTGAAGGTGGGGTAGACGAAGTAACGTCAGACCTATAATAAACCCCCTCCCTGTCCATGCTGATCTGCATGACACCTTCCGAGGTGGCGTTGAGAGCGCAGTCGTCGGCGAAGAGAAATACGCGATTGAAAGTACATCAGCCTAGGACTGAGTAGGTGGCCGTCCGTCCTGTAGGCGATACGGATCCCAGTGCGTTCGTCACGGTAGGCGTCCATCAGCATGTCAGAGAACATGAGACTGAAGAGAGTAGGTGCGAGAACGCAGCCCTGATTCACACTGTTGGTCACAGCGAATGCCTCTGATACATCCCCATTATCCGTGACTGGCGCCATCATGCCATCTTGGAGGTGATACACCACCTCAGCGAATCCCTCGGGACAGACGAGTTTCTGCTTAATTTTTCACCGTCTGTCACGATTCACCATGTCGAAATCTTTCGTCAGATCTACGAGGGTAGTGTAGAAGTGGGTCGGCATCTCCTGACACTTTTCCTGCAGTTGAGGGGCGGCGACGATCATGTCGGTGGTTCTACGATGACGGCGGAAGCCAAACTCTGCCTTCTTTTGAAGTGGGTCGTTCCTTCGACCCAGTGTCACCTTCATTGATGCAGAGTGGGTGGTTCGTGCTTACGAGGACTCGAATACGCAGTTCGTGCCTATCCACCATGAGGTAGGTCAGGAACGGTATCTGACATACTCACACGGCCATCGCATCGTGTCTCGAAGACGGTGATGATGAACAACTAGGATCACACGTGAACAAGAAGGACCCTGAGATTATTAATTATCAGCGAGCTGGATGTATAGTCTCCAGTCAAGTTCCGAAATTTCACAAGTTGGCGCAATTAATGGTGCACTTAATCACCTGTAATGTGGTAGTTATGTGTCGAAGGTAGCTCGAATGTTAGTCAGTCGATACGGTAGGAGACCTAACTAATGAAGGTTTGCGGAAAGCGTTGTCCTAGATACAATAAAGCCATTCTCGTCCAGTTTCGCAGATCCTCTACGATTTGCATTTAAAGCCAAACGTTGTACTTTAGATGCTGTTGCTCATGTGTTCCACTCTGCCCTAAAAGAATTAGATAAGCGTTGCCGCTTGTACGCATGTGGGTTTGCTTGACTACTCCTCCGCTTTCACTACCATCCCGCGCCCTCTCCTCCTTACCGAAACATCTGTGTGCGGCTCTCCAGACTGGGTCGTCTCTTGGCTTAGCGATTATTTTACTTCCCGCACCCATTTGGTTCAATCTGGCAAGCGGAAATCTACGGTCCTTCCTAATAACTGCGAAGTTCTTCAAGGTTCCATTCTATCCCCACACCCATGTTCTAAGATCGCCTAACGACTGTCTTTTGGTTGAGTATGCTGATGATATGGTTGATGGACACCCTCTCAAAAACCGGACACATCTCCAGTCTCTGAAGTATGGCCTCGACCACGTCCTAGTATGATCGGAGGAAAATGGTCAAGTGTATTTTCTGACTGCGGCCAACTCCTAGTCCAAAGTCCTTTGGCATCCTGCCTAACGTGGTATACTCTTTCAGGTTCCTTTCCATTACTTTGTCATCAATTCTTTCATTTTCCCTCCATATTTAATCCCTATATACTAAAGTGCATGAACATCTTTATTACATTCGTCGTTTACGTTCCTACCACATACCTCAACCCTTAATCTGGCGATTCATAGGTGAATGCATCCTACTTCTTATTCTATATTGCTATCCTGTCATATCGAGATTCTGTATTGCCATTCCTTGCGCCCTATATTACGTGTGAAGAGATAGGAGTACTGAAGCTAAGACTTGAACTGTCCCCATAATAATCGTTCCTTCCTTGTTAAACATGTTGACTCTTGAGTAATCTATTAACATATTTGCTGCCCATAGTGAATGGAGCACATTTTTGCTGAAAATTTCGAATTGATACTTTCCAAATAAAGCGAATTCCTCTCTCGCTTTCTTCTCCCTAATTCTAGTGTCTGGCTTTCGCAGCCGATGGGCCGGGAATGGACCAACGCGGTCATGAAAGTCGAGTGTAGTTAATAGACGGAGGCGCCAATCGACACAATCTCTAAAGTCCACAAGGATGAGACGCAGCCTTGCATGTAGCCTAGACCAATATTCTTCAGGGACGGGTAACCATTCTGTCATCGACTGAGGGGTTCTACCCTTATGACAGTTCGACCATCACATCCGATGATGTCCACCGTGCGCTCCACAGCGAGGTGGAAGCAGGAACGACTTACGAGTCTCTCGATGTGAAAACGGGTTTTCAACTAGCAGTTGAGTCATTACGCACGAAGTCCACCTGGGCGGAGTTAGGCTTGCAATTGAGGCGATAGTAGATTATGCAAGCAGGTCCTCCGTTTAGCGTAATGTGACGCCTGGTAGTCTCCATGCCTGACTATACTCTGTCAGCCTCTAAGGCAAACTACTATGTGTTATGTATGCAAAAGAAAATGTTAGTTGTAAATTGGATGCGTGCTGAGTACGAGAAACAGCAGAAGTGCGGAGGCGTGTGGAAACGGCTGGGTATATGGCAGAGGGGGGAACTGTCATTTGCTGTTGGGTGGCCAATTAGCACAAAGAAGGTGTGAACAGGGAACTCACACCCTCCGTTGTGCCTTGGGTCTCCCTCTCGTCAGATCCGGCATTAATGGTAATGACGGCGGTGGTGGTGGTGGGGGTGGTGGTGATGGTGGTGGTGGTGGTGGTGGCGGTGGCTAGTAATCGCAAAGAAGGCGTGAACAGGGAACTCACACCCTCCGTGTTACCTTAGGTCTCCCTCTCGTCAGATCCGGCATTCGTGGTACTGACGGTCGCGGGCGCCGCTGGGCATACCGCTTAATGAATCCAACGCTGAGAGATAGGTGTTCGCGTCTGTCTGCCAGGATGGTGTGACATTTCGACCCTCGTGATCCACGGTGCCCAGTGTGCGTTCCACAGCACGGCCGGTTCGAACTCAATGACTTATGCGTGATTATTTTGATAGTCATAGTGGACGATGAGGTATTGATTTGACCCCAGATATCGAGCAAGCTCGGGGACTGGTCGAAGCGCTGACTTATGCCCTCCAACGTAAGTAAGTACAACTTTTGTCATGTCGGCTACTCCAAAGACTCCAAGGTTAGGACTTACTTTCTAAACGGTACACCATTGCAGATGGTTGGCAGTCTGGAGTACTTGGGTGCGTGGATTACATCCTCATTCTAGCCAATACTGAACTGCGCGAAGGCGGTCAAGTCGGCCATGTCTATATTGCAACTCATTAGGCAAGCCTTTATGGGCTTTGAGGTGGAGAATTTCAGATGACTTGCGGTCGCCCAAACTTTCTTCTTCTTCCTCTTTTACGAGTTCATGGTAGCCTGGACGATCAGAAAGGGAAGTGAGTCGATGAAGCTCGGTGTACGGAGCATCAGCGGAAGGGTCGCATAAGAAAGCTCAGACATCTGAGAGGATGGACCTGGCAGGTGCTAGATGTCTGGATGTCCACCGACTGCTCTGTCAATCAATCTTATTTGAAGGTGAATCCTTTCTTCAATCCAGTATAGCCTTCGTGGATGCAGGATGGGTGGTTCGTGCGTT
>CACRXP010000340.1:461138-471880 GCA_902702965.1 Spirometra erinaceieuropaei | reverse complement strand
AGCGGAAGACATCGACAAATTGGCAACCGTAAGAATGCGAATCGGTGACATAGAAGTCGGTAACCGCTGAGTTTTCTCGTATTCGCCTTTGCTTTTAAAAGCAAACGCAGCTCTCATAAACGTGGAACACTACAATTTTGGGAAATGAATTAGGTACATTTGTAAGTACGTGAATAAAGGCAATGACATGCCCGTTTTCGGCCTGCAACACGAAAGGAGATAAAGGGATGCGGACATACAACACAATGAAATCGCACAGTATTGGGCTGGAAAATGCGTTAACGGTAAGAAATCCATGTGGCGAATTCTTTAATTACCCGTCCATGAGCGAAGTCCAGGTGTTGTTCGCTTGCAGTACAGTTAGAGAATGGGCAATGCGTTTACTTCACCGCTGCAAAATGCGCAACAGGTTGCCTTAGGTCCACGGGCAACAATATCAACTGCGTTCTCCACGTTAAGCCAAAGTGACGCGTTTGCGAAACCACTGCCGCATTCGGAAGTGCTTACGCATTACACAGGGAATGTGCGTAAAAAATCATCCGAACAACGCAAACGAGGAGAGCGAGTGGACGGACACCCCGGCATACTCAAAGGAACTGCGATTGGCAGACTGCATACCGTGCATCCCAATCTTACTTCGCATGGTGTTGGTGAATGTGCCCGGTCCACCGTCTTTCCAGCAATTGAAATCTGTCAACACATGCCACTTTCAGCAGTGTGTATCAGGCTTTTCAGTTACTGGATAACGATCAACAGCGGGACGTATGTATTAATGACGCCTGCAACACGTCCCATCCACATTAAATTCATGCATTGTTTGCAGTCATATTGAGCACATTCTCTCCTCATCTCCAACGGATTTACCGGAGAAATAGAATTTGCAAATGGCTGAAGATACCGTCCGTCAACTATGCAAGGAAAATTCAAATGTGGCTTGCACAGCAGGAATCTACAGCGAGGCGTTAATATTGATTGAGGATATGTACGCCGAAATCGCGAACAAAGTTCTTAATCAACTGGGAATGTCGCCGCAAAACCAATCTGCAGCTGCTTCGTTAGATGTGGATTGGCTCCATGAGCAAAAATAAAAACACGGTTCAACTTCTGCCATGCTTGCAATCAAACATTCACAAGGTAAAACTGGAGCAGAATGGCATTTACGATCAAATACTGTGGAATGTCAGTAACGGGGTTGGAGGAATCTTCTTCCTAGATGCGCCAGGAGGGACCGGGAAAACGTTCCTACTACGACCGATTTTGCCGGCAATTCGATTCAATAAATGACCTAGCCCTAGCACTTGCATCCCCGGAAAAGCTGCAACTCTGCTGCCTGGCAGAAAATCCGTTCATTCAGCTTCGAAATTGCCTTTGAATGCGCAATTCATTGAAACTCCCGCGTGTAACATTTCCAAAGCATCCGGAACGGGAAGAGTACTGCAGAAATGCAAACCTATTGTTTGGGATGAATGCACAATGGCGCAAAAAAGCGCTCGAGGCCCTTGGTCTAACACTGCAGGATTTACGAGGAAACAGCAGATCATTTCTGATGCACTGCTACTGCTTGCAGGAGACTTCAGGCCACCACTGCGGAGTTCGACACCGGTGAACGAAATAAATGCCAGCCGTCACCACTTTCTCCGGAATTCTCGAGCGCGACTGGGTGCAGCAAACAATTGCCCTGCCTTCAACAGCGGCTAGAAGGACAATCCTGGGTTTCGCACACAATACTTACCGCCAACCGGTGGCCCTTACATTTTTCTTAATTGGGAACGTGTTCCTTCCTCTTTCCCTTATTTCCCAATTAATCAGATTGAGTCACAACAACGCGTGGCGGGGTCCGGCTAGTGATTAATAAGAAAAAGCGGTCGAGTAGGCGTTATTCTGTAGCTGGGGTTGGGTGAAACGAAATACAATATTGCCCTCAGTGTCAGGTGGGGGAGGGGGAGGGTGGACACTGGGACGGGTGATTAAATGCGGGTGGCTGGCTTGGTGACTTTGGCCCATGGTATGGCCTGTATGAAGTTCTCTGCGCGCATAGGACTTGTCTGCGCAACCTGATTGCAACCGTCTCTACCGTTGCCAACAGACGCTGTCCAAGTGATTTTGGATAGCTTGACGGGACCTTGTAAATCAACCATAAGGCCTGCCCGGCATCTACACGGTGTTCCGCGTCTATCATGTGCGCGAGGATAGAGCTGTTAACGTTCTTTATTGGGACTTTTCCTAACCATGCTGGAATAGCTCTCTTATTCTTTTTGAAAAACGCCACTCTAACCACTTGAGCTACGAGGTCCAGCCGGACGACACGTGGGTTCGAATCCCACCGAGGTGCCGAGTTTTTCACAGTTGGGTCAATATGGATTATTCAAAATCTGCCAAAATATCTATGAATTACGTTAGCCTGGTAGTCATCTGGTGGATTCTAGGTGAATTACTTAGGAAATCCTGCGTGGACAGTCAACTTACTGTATCAGATTTGGTGGCTTCCAGACGTTGCAGTAAGTTGGGCGGGTTACTTGATCCAAATGTGATTAAACTCGCGTCGTCCGGCGGGGCCTCGAAGCTCAAGTGATTAGAGCGTTGGCTGTACTAAAGCCTTCCCCTTACTGCGTGGGTTCGAATCCCACCGAGGCGCCGAGTTTTCACATTTGTGTCTATATGAATACCATTAATAATAATAATAATAATAATAATAATAATGGCTAGGAGATGGAGCATGCATTTTTTATAGTGCCCTTTGTCAGTTAACCGCACAATGGAATGGTTGTACGCAGAAGTACGCACATGGAAAGGAAGGGGGTGTTGATTGCTGTGGAAACAGAAGACTGACACAGAGAATTGGTCGAGCAGCTCTTGCTGTGACAGGGGACTGCAGATACGACTCAGAAGACAGTGGCGACAATTGTTTCAGCAAGGCAAGGCCCAACCTTTGGAGGTGCGCCGAGGGCGGTGCGTGCGTGCTTGCCCACATGACCTTTGTCCGCCTAGAAGCCCGATCAGCGAATGACACAACGCCGATTGGCGTCAAGCTGTCTCCACGACGTGGCCATGTCACGTGCGTTGCAACCAGCATCCAATTGGAAGGAAGTGTTATTTAGGCTGCCAGAGGACGTCAGGAGAGAATAATCAGACTGGCGACCAGGAGAACGGGTTGTAACAAGCACACAATCTCGCCTCAACCGCTGACTGTCTTACCACACAGCATCCCGCCGCCACCGCCACAGTCTCAGAACATGTTAGTTATCAGTTAAACGGTCTTCTTACTCAACGCATATATGGGTTGGACGAATGGCATTAAATAGAAGCAACTGGCTGAGCGCCAGCCAGGTGCCAGGGACTGCCCCAAATCCCACCTTTCGCCTCGACCGATCGTAGCCCTAGGCGGCAGCCCAGTCAGCCGGATGACTCGCAAACCACATCTTTGAGGTGCATCTGCGACGTCAGTTAATTCGGCATCTCAACTCCTCACTAATTCCCGCGAGCAAAAGTGGAGCTTCACGAGGCGATACCTTTCGTCGACCTGACACTGCTCTTAGCACCCATCTCACCGGATTTGGTGTACAAGGCTATGCGGTGAAGTATGCATTGAAGTATGGTAAATCACGGGCATGTCTTTACCGAGATTGTCATCAATATATTTTCTGCCCCACAGAAGCAGGTGAGGGAGTTAATAAATTCAGAGGTTGTCTGGCCCGACAGTTTCTCCTTGTCCTCTCCGTATATGATGGGACTAGTAGAGAAGAGTACAGCGGCGTCGACTGCCGGGAAGGTGTGTGATATAGATTGAGTTAGGCGCCTTGTTAAAAGTTCACTTGGCGCGTCCCCTTGAAACGGCACCCTGAGGAAAAGCTTATTTTTGTCTGCCGTCAGCCTCGAGGGATTTGGAAGTCTTTCGTTCATGTACTTAGCAATGAATCCACCGAGGTACCCGTTCCGGCGAAGGCGATTTTCAACAATCTGAAGTTCCACCTCAATGCTATCAGCTGATCAGATCCTCCTTACCCATTGTGTCAAGCAGCGGACTAAATTGCGCTTCATGTTTAATGCTACGAACCTCCTATAATTCTTGTTATGTCCGGACCACGTCTTCTTACGATAGACGCGACGTCGAATACTAACTGCAGGCCTTCTGCTCAAAAGCACATGCAGAAAGGGGAGCGATCTGGACTGTTTTCCTTCGAGCGTGAATCTGATTGATGGGTGTGCTTGATTGATTTCGTCCCGTGGGACTCAAACGTCGTTTTGTTTAGGTGCAATCGCGAATATATAATCCACATAGCGTTCATAATATCTCAGACCATCGATCTGGCGACGAAGTTCGAAAGTTTCTAGCTTGCGCATGAACATATTCGCCAAACGCGGACGAAGGTGCGGGCCTATAGCTACTTAGTCGATTTGTGTATACAGATTGTAGTCAAATAAAAGCTGTACGTTTTAGGTACATCTCAGTAGCAATTATTTGAGAACATCCACCGGCAGTACTATATCATGATGATTGGAGGCAATGGATTCACAGAAGTAGTTGACGACGGCGAGTTTCTCATGTCTAGAGCCGGTGTACCATTTATTTGGATCTTGGGCAAGCCATATAACTGAGGTATATGTGTGTCGACGTGTCGGAGACGCTCTAAGTCGTATTCACCTCGATCCACCAGCACATACACCACACAGGAACTCACTCCTTATCGCCCGACACACGGACGGGACATGCAGCGCCCATGCATGCGAGATGCATGTTCTTTCACACAACCCGATGCTTTGCCAGATCGCGTCAGCGAACGCATGGGCAGACTGTTTGCAGCTTTGTCCGCCATTGCACCCGATCCCACCCCCCGTCATCTGGACCTTGTCTTTCCATTGAAGCCCTGTGGGTGTGGGAGGGAGGGAGTGGGGTAGATGTTGCGCAGGTCTGCCTCACAATAATGGGATTCACGCGAACCTCGCCTGTGCTGCCTTCAGTCTGTGTGGCACACGGTGGAGTTCGCCAATGGCTGCAATTTCCTTAACCAGTCCGCAGGTCGCCCGAGACTCTGAAACTACTGCTCGGCCTATATGAGCCAAAAAGTGTCTCCGACGATGATCCACAAACAGAACTATTGTCAATGACTGATGGGACTGGCGGTGGATTGCAGTCCGTTGTGAATATTGACGTGGCGTTTAGACAAAACTGTGACATGTTCTTCGCTCCGGATGATCCAGGGGACGATCAGCATTGCGCCCATGTCCAGTTTTCCATTGGACATGCACTATAAATGCATTGGACCAGTTAGGATACAGATCCTCGTAGAGCAGCAGGGAAATCTCTGGCTGTAGTTGTTTGACTTTGGCATAAACTGCACTCATCCGTAGAGGTTTCGTGTACACAGTCAATTGCTAGCATGAGCTAACAGTTAGTCATCTCGCAGTCTCGTATTGGCACATTCAAATAACCGAACCAGCCGACGAGGCTGACGGAGTAGCGACAGGCAGAGGGAGTGGACGTAGACTGATGGCTAAGAGGACGTGACGCCTCTGTTTTTCGTGCGACACACATAGGATGGTGTGTGAAGAATGCTTGATATTGTGCACTGGTGGACGGAGAGGACAAATGGGAGAAGATTAAAGTATGCAGAGTGACTTGCAAACACGCCAGAAGATCCTGCTGGGATTAAGAACGGGCTTGCCGCATATTAGGGGCTTATTTGAAGGTTCATTTTATCAAAATTCCAAAGGAGTCCGGGTCAACATGAAGAACCAGCGTATATGACCGGCAACAGACACGCTGAGATATCACATTTGGCCTTGATTTTGGGCAACAAGCCATCATGATGCGGCGTAGTCGTGCTGAAAAATACTTGGCATTCGGGATATGTGATTTGTCTAGTTTCCTCCAGACCAATGTGAGACATGGCAAGACGATGATTATTATAGTTGGAGCATATTGAGAATCGAGCGATGTGCGTAGAGGTGAGGCACATCTTATTTTGGAGTTGTCTAGGTCAGTGCAGAGCAAAGACAGGTTGTGGCTGTCCCTGTACATACACGCTCGCTGCTTCCTCCCACCTCACTATGAGAAGATATATTTAAAAGCCGAGGTCCAATCATGTGTTTAAATATTTTATTTCAGGAAGGCGGAGGAGACGCAACCGTGGAAATACGAATTGACCTTTCAGGTTCACATCAGAGACAGCATCAGATCATGGCGAATGATGCAATCCTTGTGCATGCTTGCGCTCCCTGCCCGCAGGCCGGTGAGCCAGATGGCCGAGCAATCATCCCGCCAGCATGCAACACGAGTGATGAGATTTCAGCAATTGACAACTTGCATGCAGTCCATGAAGCAATTAGCGCACCAGCGGGCAACAATCCTCGATGTGGGGGGGGAGGGCGATTAATTATCATTGGCATGCAGTGGCATAGCGACTGCATACTATAAATACTGCAACCTCCCGTGCGCGAATCACCCGTTTCTGCTACTGCAAACCTGGAGTACATCTGCATCCTTAAGGTCTATAGGCTCACACCAAAGTCTGTATGTATGAATATTTCGGCCGAAGTCCATCAGACATGTCGGTATACTACGCTGGCAGACATTTGATCTTCTGGTCACCACAGTGATTGACTGATATCATGAAATATTGGCGGAAATGCTTCGATTGGGAAGAATTACTTGGGTGGGATTGTAACATTGATTATCATTCAGCATAACGCTATTAAAATTCGTACTCGACAGAATGTCGCCATTTGAATGCACTTGCTTACAATCTTCTGAAGAAACCACGCGTGTTGAAAAATGACTACCTACTTAGTATGAATTTTTCACATCAATTTTCGCTGACAAAATAAATTTAAATACATTATGTAGATAAGGCACAAAAATATGCTTTCTTTTAGTAGTTTGGTAGAAGGTCACATCCCCTTTACATTTTATACCCCAAGCAATTTTATCCTTCGGTTTTAACAAAGTTTTGCATTACGAGATTTCTAAGACCGTGCGATGTCCATACATACAGCATGGCACATATCAGTTTAACAGTGCTCCTCATGAAATGTACAACATAGTCCACATCCATTGCCGAATTTCATGAAATCCATATAGTATCTTCTTAAGGGTATAGAGGAGTATGTGATTTTCCTTGCACGGAAAGCGTACACCATGCAGACTGCAATCGCTAAGCGCTAATGCAGTGGCAGATCAGGCTCGAAATGATTCGGGAATTGGGAAACATTTTCAAAACTGAAATACACACTTTCGGGTATAAAATGTGAGCACAATGTGGTTACCGACCAAACGTGTAAATGATGCATATTTTGTGCATTTCTTCTACAAAATATATTTGAATTTATCGGCACAGACGAAAATTAATGTGAAAAATGCATGCAGAATAAGTGATGAATTTTACAGATTGTGGTTTCTGCATGAGATCGAAAAGAAGTGCACTCAAAAGGCGACATCCTGACGAGTCCGAAATACTATATCGTTACGCCGTATGATAATCGATGTTACAACCCCACCTAAGTAATCCTTCCTAACCGAAAACTCCATTCAGAATTTCGACCAACATTTCATGAGACCGGTCACGAGCTGTATCTGCTTTGCATGCCCCATTTTTATCCACTGTGGATGGAGGCCGATTTTCTGAAAATTTTAGAATGACACTTGCGAAATGAGATCTATCGTGCTTCCTCTCTCCCTCTCCCTCTCTCTAACACAGGCGAAAGAACGAATGATGTTATATAAATGCGACTGACAAGCAGAGAAGGCCTCGATGATGCCGGCTAGATCAGGCATGATCGCAGCCGTACCATGGAGAAGAAGAAGAAGAAGAAGAAGAAGACATGAGGGACAGCCCTGCACACATCCTGCCAGGCTGGATGAGACGAAAACCATATTTTGATGTGGAGGCGGTTCTCAGACCTGAATTAAATCAACATAAAAATATCAGACTGAGCCCCGAAGACGAGACTGAACCTTTACGAGATCGTGCTATCTTTCGACACAAGATTGCATTTTTCATCAACCGTGACCGGCCTGGTACGCGAACCTACGAGAAGAGACCTGCATTGGAGTAGGACAAAATACGGTGCCCTCTTAGGTTTGGACATGTCTTCATAGATATTGCATCCACAGATAAATAGTGTTACAGGTCGATGCGCCCTGTCTTTCTGGACAAATTGCACATTTATCTGCATTTATGCTGTACCAGAGAATACAGACACATTTGTACGGGCATTTTGCGATTTTAAAAACCCACCTACAGCTTCTCCTATCGGAATCATTGTAGAAAGTGCATGTTCAATCCCCATGGACCTGGTGGATGCTGAGGACCGCTCGTCTCCTCCCTCCTTCCGAATTGGCCGCAGGGCTCGGCGCAAAAATCAAATGTATGGTACCTACGAGGAGGCCCTTTCCGTCAGCATCCGCTATCTGCGCCAAGCGCCAAGGAGTCAAGAATATCCTGCTCATTCCCTCCCTCCCATCCTCGTCTCCGCCATCACTGATTACGACGTCATAAGCGAAATGCTTGCTCTCCATGGCGGCTTCGTGAAGCGTATATTTACAAACTGATGTAGATATAGATCAGGATACACCTTTAATGTCGCATGCGGAAATACGATATACAACTGACGCAGATGCCGTCGAATACAATACGTAGCCAATTTGTACACACTGAAGATTGGGTGGGGATGCTAGCATACAGAGACCGCCCATTGGCACGCACGTCAGAAAAGTATTGCTGTTAAGGCACGTCTGGAGAGTGAACTGTCTTGCATTGCACACGCACCTAAGTCCCACAAGCTCCTGGGGGTTCAATAGCGGTATGTTTTCCTTGATCCATGATGGCGGACTCGAGTGAGAGTTTGAGACGTCGGAGTAGCATCTGGGGCTTTTCTTCTCCTTTTCTTCTGCAAATATCTTACCTAGCTTGCAGGTAGTTACACATCACACGCCTGTAGATAAGGATAAAACGGACAGTCAATCTGTCGGCCGTATTCTGCAAAATGACTGCCCACAGTGAAACCTCTCCTGATTATCACAGGCAGTCATGCACTACCTCGACTTCCAGCGAAAGTTGCAGCAAAGTGCAATTTTTTTGAATGATGGAAAGTAGATCAGTCCTGTACATCAGTATGAATGTACTTTTGGAGCACCTTATGCAAAATGAGGAGTTCGGGCAGTCATCGCTCACGGTCATTCACTTCTAAATGCTTGCTTGCGGAGATAATGCTGCATGAGGGTACTGTGTGACGGATACACGACAAAGCCTTCCAGCCGTGTGCACATTGGTGTAAACTATGCATGGCAAAGGTGTCTGACGTCTGTCGACAACGTATTTCTCTCCGCCCCCATCTTCCCTCCCTCCCCCCCTCCCTCTCTGCCTGCCCGCATGATTTTCTTCGATAGAATCTCATCTGTCGGGCTGCGTTTTCAGCATTCCACACTCACGCTCGCCCGCCCGCGACTGCAGTGATCCCGAGGCCCTGCTGTAGGATGCCAGACATGACGTGAATTTGATACAGCAGTTGGGCCAATTGCCCATCTCCTGCGTCGGCTGGTCAGAGGGCGACCAGTTAGCCATCCAGACAGCATCAGACCTGAATTTCGACGGTCAGCCGCGTTTTCATTGGCCAGTTCTGCTGGTGGCGCATTCGGCTATTTGTCCTCTGACACCAACCTCGTGTCACCTGACATTGCGATTTAATGATCTGTATCTGTACTCCTCATACACTGTTTCTGTTAATGCTGACGAGTACTAAAATAAAAAGCGCGATAAATGCACCGAAAGATGTGCTATTTTTTTCCCAAATATTGGGATGTGTCATCTGGTTGAAACGGTTGTTTATGTGGAGTTGGAAGAGGCGATTGCAGAATGCGCATTCTGCCAAGCTATCTCATTGGCTGTTGCCTGCTGATTTACAAATCACCTGGATATCGTTTGAAAGCAGGACGAAATACGTACGAGACCGTTTTGCTCAGAGCTGCGAGCTAGAGCGTCCACAGATAGTCGCACAGCAACCCACCTTCATATATCAGACCTCTTCTGATTGTCATTGGGGTGTTTCCTTTTATTAAGGGAAAAACCATTGATAAGTGAGAAGGTAAAAAAGGAATTTTGTACATAACGCCGGACAGCTGTCAGCTAGCCGTAAAATAGTAATCATTAACGGTTACTTGCATGTAGCACAAACATACATGTTAGTGTCGGGTTACGTGAGTGGATGTGAGGCTGGTGATTGGGAAGCATGATAAGCGTCAAGTCTACACTTCAAATAATTCACACAGGAGGCAACTACAACATCGGTAGGCAGGGCATTCCACGCTGCAACTACTCTGTTACTGAAAAAGAACCTTCGTCCATTGATCCTTTCTTTCCCTGCGCGTAGTTTTAGGGGACGACCGCACAAAGTGGGCGTGTTAGCTTGAGTAAAATAATCAGTGGGATCTAAACAACTGTATATGCCGTTGATAATGCGAAATGTTAATATAAGGGAAACAGGTTGAGAGTTGACAGTCTGGTTTCATAGGGCAGTGCTCCCAGACCTCGTGTACGTTTGTTCTTGACTAATGAAATACTACTTTGTCATTTAAATGCAACTCTGCCTTTGGACTTAGGTGTAAGTCGGTGGAGATACCACCTAATAATAATTGGACGTGGTCTTAGCTATGTGATGTATTAGGATATTGGATAAGGACCTTTATCAGTTAATGGCATAATGATATATTTTTAGGAAGAGGTAGGCACATGGGAATGAAGGAGGCA
>CACRXP010000340.1:415919-432137 GCA_902702965.1 Spirometra erinaceieuropaei | reverse complement strand
CACTGTGAGAGCGAATCAATAGCGCCACTGAAGGTCACTCCCGAAGGAGGATGTGTTTGAAGTTCACCTGAGCAAAATGCATCCATTTGGCCTTCGTGGTGGACACGAGGGAGAGTATTGAATGTCGGAGTAGTAGCATGTTTTACTAGGGGGCTTGTCTGCCCGCTTTGATTCTGCAAATATCCTACTCCACGGACTTAGCCTATAGATGGTTGCTACAGGACAACCCCTTAGTGCCGTTTGTCCATTCGTCTAAACTATACACGCAGAAATGCCTACTCACAAAGCACTACTGTCCGCCCTCCCTCCCCCCCCCCCTTTAGGTTTACCGCGATTGGCTTTGATCCGCCGGGCTGCGGTTTCAGCACTCCCCCCGCACGCGATTGGAGTGATCCGGGGATCCTGCTGCAAGATGCCCGAGTTGGCGTGAATTTGATGCATCAACTGGGTCATCTGCCCTTCTCCTGCGTGGGCTGGTCAGAGGGCGCCCAGTCGGCCATCCGGGCAGCATCGGAGTTAAATTTTGACGGTCAGTCACATTTTGAGTGGCTCATTCTGCTGCTGGCGCATCTGCTTATTTGTTGTTCTAGAATGCGCATATTGAGGACGCTGACAGTGACATGATGTCAAATGGCCCGTTGCCTGGCGTCATGATTTGATGACCTGTACTCCTTACACACACGCACACAGCGCAGTGAATGAAACGAAACGAGTTCAAATTTACCTCAGACTGCTGGGAATACCTGAAAGGACACATCACGAAGCAGCCCTTTCAGCCTGACCTTCCGTTCTGTGAAGAACCGAGGTACTCCGTCAAGCTAGCACTCTTAGTTCGTCATGATAGATTAAAGTACGCCAAATTTATTTTAGTTAGTAATGCTCCAGTGTCAACGCCAGTTCCTCGGGTTTTACCTAATCGGCCAGGATTCCAAATACCTCCACAAATTTCCACATTTTAGGGGATTTCCCCTGCCTACTGAATGCCCTCCTGGACAATTAATTTTGCCTGAACATGTGTGCGGAATGCTGTGAAATGCTATCAGAATTTCGTGTGTGTCTCTGTGATCAGCTTGCTACTGCCGAGTGTTTTCCATTTGCCACCGGCTTATTGTACGCCGATATACGAAGGAAGCCTAATCCATGCATTCAGACTCGATTGAGGGCCTAGTGGTCTGGGAGCTGGAGGAAGATATTGGCGCAGAGGACGGATCGGGGAATGGTGGTCAGATTATGGGAGGCACCCCCGGTTCGGTGGACTTCTTGCCAGACAGCCGTCGTCTTCCGCTGCAGGCTGTCTATGGTAGAGCGTACATGCGGGATAGTTGGCCTGCCTACGTTGAGACCAAAGAGATCCGACGTATGGGTCCTGCCGATCTCAGCTGCCTGCCACAGCGTCTCCTCCGGATGCCCCTACTGCATATTGCATCACAGCTCTCTGAGGCAGGACAACACCAGGATGCCAACAGCCAATCAACTGAATCGGCTCTCCTCGCCTGTTCGGGCTGCTGTTCAACCCTCTGGCCCGCCAGGTCTGAAGCGGAGCAGAAGGCTAGCTGGCAGCTGCCACACAAGTTGCATGCTGACTTCTTTCAGTCCTCTGTCGAAAACTTTATTCTCAAATCTATTCATTAAAATAAAATGATTCACTGCAAAGTGTCAAAGTATCTCGGAGATGGGCAAGATCCTATTTCGTAGCCGTACCTGTTAGAGGTTAGGGTTAGGGGCTGTGGTTAGGTGTCAGGGTTAGGGGTGAAGGTTGGGGTGGGGTTAGGCTGGAGCATGTCTACTGTAGGTAAGTCAACGAAATGAGATCCGACCCGGCGATTGTTGTCGTTCATTCTGAGTGGCGGATAAGCGGACTACTGTTTTTTTTTGGGGGGGGGGGGCGGTGTGGGGTGGATACTGCCGGCGCAATTGCCCTAAGCACTGGAGCAGGGGACCCGAGATCTTTCGAAAGGAGTGGACCGCCCTTACTGTTCACGCTATCTGCGTGATGCGTGTTGAATGACAGGCAGGAATGTTATACTGACTGTTAGAAAAGTGTTACGCAAACGGGTTGGAACTCTACCCCGAGACCGTTGCATGCACTTATAGACTCGAGCGAGAATAGTGAAGTTGACGCCAATTTTCGTGAAACATTGAAGGAGATTCCTAGATGCAAGGGATTACCTAGGTTGTTTGTGATGATTGTAGGGGGGGGGCATTTGAAATAACGACTTCCTTCCATGCACTACTAAAAATGTTATTAGCTATAAGTATAGGGTTCGGTAGGGGGCAAAACCTGGATGGGGGTCTGGGGGGGTCGCTGATAAAGGATATAAGTAGACTTCCGTTTGCTTGAAAATTTTGAGTTACGATAGGTTGGAGTCGATTCGCCACCGTTTTGCTTGACAAGCACGTATTCGATTCGCGTCCGGTCCCTCGAAACTAAGGATACGAATCACATCCGATGCAGATTGTATTCGTAACTCGTTGGTAATATTAGCATTAATATTTTTTAGCAGTGCATGGAAGGAAGTCGTTATGTCAAATGTAAACGAAATTGTTAGAAATGCAAAACTGTTAAAATGTACAAAGATTAAAGTTATGACTGCGTTTACGTACCCGCCTCGCCATTGGGATTGTGCGAATCTGCAAAAGAAACATGTATACGAGTAAGGCGAAAGAAGCTAACTAACAAGTAACGTTTCAATTATATTAAGTAAACTGCATTTATGCCACGCAATCTTAATAGGTGATGTTAAGAATAGACGCACTGTTTGCATTCAACGTATTATTTCGTTTAGGCAAACGGTCGTATGCCCGTTTAAAGGCATTTTTCAGCGCCCTCTCAAGCTGGTGACTGCCGGAGCACTGTCCTCTGTTCCACTGGTCGAAGACCTCTGTAATAAATTCCATCAGCATACATGCATAACAGGTCTTACCAAGAACGAAATTATACAGAGGTGTTCCGAAGAACGACCTCTTTCCCTGTTGTCGACCATAGAAGACGACGACGGAGGTGATTTCTTCGGAGAACAGCGCTCCGAAAACTCGGTCAACGAAGGACACAGCAGCGTCCCCGTCAAGAGAGCACAAGTACGTCACCTAACAAAGTAATGAACACCGTAGTTACGTAACATGTCAGTTGTTGGCGATAGGTGTTGTCGCCGAGAGCATTGACGAGGGCGTCTAGCTGCTCCGGAGTGTCCATCTGCCTCAAGTTGAATCCGGAGGACTCAGATGGGCATATGGACATGCTCCTGAGGCCTTGGAGCAGATGTATCATTGCTGCGTGCTATTGACGCAACTCAGAGACCAGATGTATAAGCATTGCTAGTGATTGCATCATCCATCGAACGCCTTGCCTCATACTAGCCCGCCCTCGCTGGCGATGGTGTTGGTACTCTGGGCGTCCTATCCGCCGGAGGGTGCTGAACAAACGGTTACTACCTACGCAAGTCGCATACGGGACCGCGAAGTCTACCCGCGTAAGGAGGGGAGGCACAACCTGGTATGGTTGCACTGCAATCTGCTGCTTCGACCTCAGATCCCTGAAACAGAAAATCGGTAAACAACAGATAACCTTACCGACGTTGATGCCACCTCCGGTATCTTCCCCAGGGCCCAGAGGAGAGGGTCCTACAGATTTTTTGCCTTCCTCTTGTTTTGATAATTGTCATCCGGCGGTAGTTCGCCGGACATTACTATCTACAACCCAACAGGAAAACAGCGCCAGCATTTTTCGTCGAGGAAAATTCCTCAACAAACCTACGTAGCAAATGCCTACAATAGGAAACCCACTGTTTGCAGGACTGAGGCCTAACCATACAGCCAACTGCTACGAAAAGTAATAAAACATGCTTCATATATCTACGAGGAAGAATGTCCCGCATGATCGCTATGCCTGTGTAAAGCAGAAACTGACGCAATTCCGTGCCCTTTCATGTGTCTACATCATTAAGAGACCTGGCACGCTGCGAAAATTGCCGTGGGAGGTACGCATTCAGCCATTTCGGCCTTTCATTAAGCGTACGTACTGCAGCCCTTGACAACCTAAAGGAATTCTCCCTTGGGCTTCGAAGCCACAAGTTCAACAGCCTCCTCATTACACCTAGTCAAACTAAAGGAAGGCAGTCTAAAGGAAGTGAACTGATCATTCCAAGATTACAAGCTAGCAAAGGAGAAATGCCAACTGGATGACTGCCATCAGCAGGAGACAAGAACTCCTCATCCGTCCTAGCAGGCGCAGAGACACTGTCGTAGATTACTTTCTCAAGGTATTCGCCTTTTACATAGCATCCTTCACAACCGTAATATGCATTAACGTTCTTAATTTGCTTAATGAATGCCCTAGCAGACGCATCACAGATAACGGCTGCCAGGCGGAACTGAAGAGTTCTGTCGATGACGTCGACACGCAGACCAGAACTTGCAAGGGTTCCAAGTTTTCCTACTAGCGGTCTGCAAAATGCCTGAACATCGGGCGGCTTTCCCTGTCCACAATAAATTCCTACTGCAAACATTTGACTAACAAAGGGCTGGATAATTCTGCCTAAAATTGGCCAAAATTTTCTTTTGGTCCTCTTATGAATAGGAAGACCGTCGATGGCTAAGTACGCTACTATCTCGTCACCTACCACCTGCATGGAAGAGGCACTTAACTGCTCAGTCAACTACCTTACGAGTCCTAAGTGAACGTACTCACCGCTGTCAAATGCCGTTACCGGTGGCAGATCGCCGGCTTCGCCGAGAAGTGTTCGTGCGTCCAAGGGCATATTTGACACGTCGGCTGGCTTCATCTGCCTCAAAATCTTCAGCAGCTTTGTCAAGTGCTGGTGGGGTATTCGGGAACGAACTGCCCAGGTTCGCAGCAGGTCGCGTGCGGTCACATCCACCCCAGTTGGGAAGGACATCGGACGCTCTTCAAAAGAACTGTGCCACTGTTCAGTCGTCGAGGTCGATGTGTCCTCCGAAGAGGACGTTGGGGCGTCTCTTGACAGCAACGACTCATCTTCTCCTTCCTTCCCGATTGGCCTCTGGGATGACCACGTAGATCAAATATTTGGTGCCTACGAGGAGCACCTGTCTGTCAGGATCCACCATCTGAGCCAAGGTGTAGGGACTAGCAATTGTTTCGGCGTGCCGAGCACCGGTCGTCGAGGCTGATGGTCCCGACGCAAGAGCCTCGAGTGCGCATATCGCGAGTGCTAAGGACAGAACCGTCAATCCCAGACTACGGAAATCAGGATAAGACCAGAGTTATGAAGAAATTAACAATCAAAAGTCAAACGACCTGACAATCCAACACATGCCAAGCGCGTCGCGTCGTGTGTTGTGTTCCTTCCATTGAGTTAAACAACCAGTAAGTTCAAGTATGAGGAACAGGTAGGGAAAGGCAAGATAGTCTGGCGCCTCGGCACAGTACCCCCCTCCGAGACCGGAGGGCGGCGAAAACGACGCCGAAGGATGTGTACAGGTCAAAAAGAAATGAGTGACCAACCGATCAGGGAAGTGTACATGACGACCACTGCGAGTGATATATACAGGGTCCGTAGAAAAGTGAATACATCTGGTGGCGGAAGTGTTGGAGTAAGCGGTGGCAGTCGGAGGTAGCGGACAGGAGGGCAGAGGGAAAGGAATCGTATACGCAGACATGTAATACCGATCGGACAAAGGACTTTGGCAACCGGGCACCGATGATCTAAGATCCACAAACGGATGTCTATTGGTCAGGCATGCTGTTGATGTGGTTGTTGGACACCCTCTCAAAAACCGGACACATATCCAGTATCTGACGTATGGCCTTGACTATGTCCTAACATGGTCAGAGGAAAATTATCTCTTAATGAACAACCAAAAATCAGTCCGGTGTATTTTCGACTGTGGCCCTCTCCTGCCCGGAACGAACCAACGCGGTCATAAAAGCCGAGTGTATTTAGTTTCCTCACGTGCGTTGATCGCTATACCCGTTGGCCGGAAGCCATTCCTTTACCGATTGTGCAAGCTGAGACCATTGTGAAAGCCTTCGTCAGTCGTTGGGTCGCCATATTCGGTGCGCCATCCATGATTACGACTGATCGAGGCGCGCACTTAGAGTCCACACTTTTCCTAACTCTCTTCAACCTCCTTGGCTGCACACGTATTCGGACGACGGCCTACCACCCAGCTGCCAACGGCATGGTTGAGCGTTTCCACCGCCAGCTAAAAAGTGCACTGCGTGCCGCAGAAGATCCCGAAAACTGGGCAGACAATGTACACGTTGCACTTCTTGACATTCGTGCGGCACTGAAGTCAGACTTGGACTGCAGCGCAGCCGAATTGGTTTTCGGCACTACCCTCCGACTCCCTGGTGAGATGGTCACCCCAACCTCTCGTGGTGCCGAAGAGACCCCTAAAATTTTGTGCATCGTCTGGGACAATTCATGCGCTCGCTCTCCCCGGTTCCACCTCGAGCCCCATCGACCGAGCCTTATGTTGAAAAAGGCTTAGCCAACTGCACTCATGCGTTCGTTCGGTGTGATCGTGTGCGAAAGCCGTTAGAATCATCATACGAAGGCCCGTTCCGTGTGCTTGCACGTAACAGCAAGACCTTTCGGATCCTGCGAGGTGACAAAGAGGACGTAGTCAGCATCGACCGGGTCAAGCCTGCTGTTGTGGAGGAGCCCCAGGACGTGTCTCAAGGACAAGCATGTGCTGACCCCATACCTCCTCCCACTCCTTTTCCACTTTCCCCACCTATCCCTCCGTCCCGTATACTTCCTCTTCCTTCTGGTTCGCAGCATCAAACTGCCACCTCTTCCTCCACCCTTAACTTGTCCACTACAACACCTACTCAGCTGTCTCCAACAGTGCCTCCCGCATATATCACCCGCAGTGGACGTCACGTTCACTTTCCCGATCGTCTAGTTACTCATTTCTTCTAGACCTTTGTATGTCCTCCGGCGTCGTTCACGCCGCCCTCCGGTACTGTGCTGAAGTACTTGACTACTTGACCTTTGACAAACTTGTCACGTTTGTTTTACTGTAGCATTTGTTTTAACGTGACGAGGACTCCACCGCTTGTAAGCTTCGCGCCGCTTGCATGCTCTCCGGTCAGGTCGTTCAACATTTTGAATATTAACTTTATTCACTTACTGGCCTTCCTTACCTCTCTCCGTTTATGAGGTTAGTAAGCCGTAGTTCGTTAGTTCGCGGGAACGACATAACTTACGTCAATAATAATAATAATGATAATAATAATTCATAGATATTTTGACAGAATTTGAATGATTCATACTGACCCAACTGTGAAAAACTCGGCGCCTCGGTGGGATTCGAACTCACGCAGTAAGGGAAAGGCTTTAGAACATCCAACGTTCTAACCACTTGAGCTACGAGGTCCCGCCGGACGACTCGAGTTTAATCACATTCGCGTCAAGTTTACCCGCCCAACTTACTGCAAAGTCTGGCGGGGCCTCGTAGCTCAAGTGGTTAGAGCGTTGGCTGTCATCAAGCCTTCCCCTTACTGCGTGAGTTCGAATCCCACCGAGGTGCCGAGTTTTTTCACAGTTGGGTCAATATGGATTATTCAAAATCCGCGAAAATATCTATGAATTACGTGAGCCTGGTAGTCATCTGGTGGATTCTAGGTGAATTACTTAGGAAATCCTGCTTGGACAGTCAACTCACTGTATCAGATTTGGTGGATTCCAGACGGTGCAGTAAGTTGGGCGGGTAACTTGATCCAAATGTGATTAAACTCGCGTCGTCCGGCGGGGCCTCGTAGCTCAAGTGGTTAGAGCGTTGGCTGTACTAAAGTATTCCCCTTATTGCGTGGGTTCGAAACCCACCGAGGCGCCGATTTTTCACAGTTGTGTCTATATGAATAACACTAAAATTAATGATGATAATAATAATGGCTAGGAGATGGAGCATGCATTTTTTATATTGCCCTTTGTCAGTTAACCGCACAATGGAATGGTTGTAGGCAGAAGTACGCACATGGAAAGGAAGGGGGTGTTGATTGCTGTGGAAACAGAAGGCTGACAGAGAATTGGTCGAGCAGCCCTTACTGTGACAGGGGACTGCAGATGCGACTCAGAAGACATTGGCGACAATTGTTTCAGCAAGGCGAGGCCCAACCTTTGGAGGTGCGCCGAGGGCGGTGCGCGCATGCGTGCATGCCTGCACACATGACCTTTGTCCGCCTAGAAGCCCGATCAGCGAATGACACAACGCCGATTGGCGTCAAGCTGTCTCCACGACGTGGCCATGTCACGTGCGTTGCAACCAGAATCCAATTGGCAGGAAGTGTTATTTAGGCTGCCAGAGGACGTCATGAGAGAATAACCAGACTGGCGACCAGGAGAACGGGATGCCACAGGCACACAAGCTCGCCTCAACCGCTGACTGTCCTACCACACAACATCCCGCCGCCATCGTCACCGTCTCAGGACATGTTAGTTATCAGTTAAACGGTCTTCTTACTCAAGGCGGGTATGGGTTGGACGAATGGCATTAAATAGAAGCAACTGGCTGAGCGCCAGCCAGTTGCCAGGGACTGCCCCAAATCCCACCTTTCGCCTCGACCGATCGTAGCCCTAGGCGGCAGCCCAGTCAGCCGGGATGACTCGCTAACCACATATTCTTTGAGGTGCATCTGGGACGTCAGTAAAATCGGCATCTCAACTCCTCACCAATTCCCGCGAGCAAAAGTGGAGCTTCACGAGGCGATACTGTTCGTCGACGTGACACTGTTCTTTGCACCCATCTCACCGGATTTGGTGTACAAGGCTATGCGGTGCGTCTTGCATTGAAGTATGGTAAATCATGGGCATGTCTTTACTGATATTGTCATCAATATATTTTCTGCCCCACAGAAGCAGCTGAGGGAGTTAATACATTCAGAGGTTGTCTGGCCTGACAGTTTGTCCTTGTCCTCTCCGTATATGATGGGACTAGTAGAGAAGAGTACAGGGTCGTCGACTGTCGGGAAGGTGTGTGATATAGATTGAGTTAGGCGCCTTGTTAAAAGTTCACTTGGCGCGTCCCCTTGAAACGGCACCCTGAGGAAAAGCTTATTTTTGTCTGCCGTCAGCCTCGAGGGCTTTGGTAGTCTTTCGGTCACGTACCTAGCAATGAATACATCGAGGTACCCGTTCTGGCGAATGCGATTTTCAACAATCTTAAGTTCCACCTCAATGCTATCAGCTGAGCAGATCCTCCTTACTCTTTGTGTCAAGCAGCGCCTTATGTTTAATGGTACGAACCTCCTATAATTCTTGTTATGTCCGGACCACGTCTTCTTACGATAGACGCGACGTCGAATACTACCAGCGGGCCTTCTGCTCAAAAGCACATACAGAAAGAGAAGCGATCTGGACTGTTTTCCTTCAAGCGTGAATCTGATTGATGGGTGTGCTTGATTGATTTCGACCCGTGGGACGCAAACGTCGTTTTGTTTAGGTGCAATCGCGAATCTATCATGCACATAGCGTTCATACTATCTCAGACCATCGATCTGGCGACGAAATTCGAAAGCTTCTAACTTGCCCATGAACATATTCGCCAAAAGCTACCCCGTCGATTTGTCTATACGGATTGTTGTAAAATAGAATCCGTACTTTGAAGGTACATCCCAGCAGCGATTCTTTGAGAGCATTTACCGCATTCCTATATCATGATTATTGGAGGCAAGGGCTTCACAGAGGTAGTTGACGATTTCTGTGACCGGTACGTTCGTACAAAGAGACGAGACGTCCAGCAAAATCATAATCTTTCGGTTAAGGTCGAGATTTTTCATGCTGTAAACGAATTCATAGGTATACCGAAAGCTACAGTACCTGTGCTAACTCATGTGATGCACGCCGGTATTGTATGTGCTTTAGTCTCTCCGCTAGCCACATCGCTATAGCATGGCGCGGCGAGTTTTTCATGTCTAGAATCGGTGTACCATGTATGTGGATCTTTGGCAAGCCATATAACTGAGGTATATGCGTGCCGACAGGCGGGAGACGGTCTAGGTCGTATTCGCTAATGAAACCATTCGTTTGAAGTCTTTTCAAACAGTCGGTCGGCAGAGTTTCAACCTCATCTGTTCGATACTTTTGGTTTTCTGCCTTCCTGAAAAGTTCCTGGTCCGACAGGACTGACTGGATTTTACAATTTAGTCGGCGCTGTCCATCAAAACAACACCAGTTTCCTTATCTTTGTCCTGTCGGAGTTGCTTTAACTCCTCAATATGTGACTTCGTCAGCATGCCTCGATATTTCGGGACAGGAATCGCTCACGCCTGTGTGATGCATGTTCTTTCACACAACCCGATGCTTTACCAGATCGCGTCAGCGAACGCATAGACGGACTGTATGCAGCCTTGTCCACCATTGCACCCGATCCCACCTCCGCTCATCTGGACATTGTCTTTCCATTGGAGCCCTGTGGGTGTGGGAGGGAGGGAGTGGGGTAGATGATGCGCAGGTCTGCCTCACAATAAACGGATTCACGCGAACCCCGCCAGTGCTGCCTTCAGTCTGTGCGGCACACGGTGGAGTTCGCCGATGGCTGCAATTTCCTTAACCAGTCCGCAGGTCGCCCGAGACTCTGAAACAACAGCTCGGCCTATATGAGCTAAAAAGTGCCTCCAATGATGATCCAAAAACAGAACTATTATCAATGACTGATGAGGCTGGCGGTGGATTGCAATCCGTTGTGAATATTGACGTGGCGTTTTAGACAAAACTGTGACATGTCCTTCGCTCCGGATGATCCAGAGGACGATCGGCATTGCGCCCATGTCCAGTTTTCCATTGGACATGCGCCATAAAGGCATTGGACCAGTAAGGATACAGATCCTCGTGGAACAGCAGGGAAATCCGTGGCTGCAGTTGTTTGACTTTGGCATAAACTGTACTCTTCCGTACAGGTTTCGTGTGCACAGTCAATTGCGAGCATGAGCTAACATTTAGTCATCTCGCAGTCTCGTAGGGGCACATTCAAATAACCTAACCAGCCGATGAGGCTGACGGAGTAGCGACAGGCAGGGGGAGTGGACGTAGACTGATGGCTAAGATGACGTGACGTCTCTGCTTTTCGTGCGACACACATAGGATGGTGTGTGACGAATGCTTGATAGTGTGCGCTGGTGGACGGAGAGGACAAATGGGAGAAGATGAAAGTACGCAGAGTGACTTGCAAACACGCCAGAAGATCCTGCTGGGATTAAGAACGGGCTTGCGCGCATATTAGGGGCTTATTTGAAGGTTCCTTTTTATCAAAATTCCAAAGTAGTCCAGGTCAACATGAAGAACCAGCGTATATGACCGGCAACAGACACGCTGAGATATCACATTTGGCCTTGAGTTTGGGCAACAAGCCATCATGATGCGGCGTAGTCGTGCTGAAAAATAGTTGGCATTCGGGATATGTGCTTTGTCTAGTTTCCTCCAGACCAATGTCAGACATGGCAAGACGATGATTATTATAGTAGGAGCATATTGAGAATCGAGCGATGTGCGTAGAGGTGATGCACATCTTATTCCGGAGTTGTCTAGGTCAGTGCAGAGCAATGACAGGTTGTGGCTGTCCCTGTACATACACGCTCGCTGCTTCCTCCCACCTCACTATGAGAAGACATATTTAAAAGCCGAGGTCCAATCATGTGTTTAAATATTTTATTTCAGGAAGGCGGAGGAGACGCAACCGTGGAAATACGAATTGACCTTTCAGGTTCACATCAGAGACAGCATCAGATCATGGCGAATGATGCAATCCTTGTGCATGCTTTGACTCCCTGCCCGCAGTCCGGTGAGCCAGATGGCCGAGCAATCATCCCGCCAGCATGCAACACGAGTGATGAGATTTCAGCAATTGACAACTTGCATGCAGTCCATGAAGCAATTAGCGCACCAGCGGGCAACAATCCCCGATGAGGGGGGGGGGGAGGGCGATTAATTATCATTGGCATGCAGTGGCATAGCGACTGCATCCTATAAATACTGCAACCTCCCGTGCGCGAATCACCCGTTTCTGCTACTGCCTCTGATGATGGCTTCGAGGGGGAATCCGAAGCGTCGGGCGAATAAGGCTCTAATTCCAGCGATCGCTTCTACTTCTTACCAAATGACACAACGCCGATTGGCGTCAAGCTGTTTCCACGACGTGGTCATGTCACGTGCGTTGCAAATGGCAGGAGGTGTCAGGCTGACAGAGGGCGTCGTGAGAGAATACCAGACTGTCGACCAGGAGAACGGACTGCCACAGGCAAAAAAGCTCGCCTCAAGCGCTGACTGTCCTACCACACAACATCCCAGCCACCGCCTCGGTCGCAGGGCAGGTTAGTTATCATTTTTTCTACTCTTCATTCACATGGGAATTTTCTTATATGTACATCTGTTGGCCTATTTCGCGATTTATATACATACATTTTCCCCTCTTTGTTTATCTGTAGTACAATAATGCGGTCATCGTTGCTCTTTAAATTTCCTTAGAAATTAACTGCAAACCTGGAGTACATCTGCATCCTTAAGGTCTACAGGCTCACACCAAAGTCTGTATGTATGAATATTTCGGCCGAAGTCCATCAGCCATGTCGGTATACTACGCTGGCAGACTTCTGATCTTCTGGTCACCACAGTGATTGACCGATATCATGAAATATTGGCGGAAATGCTTCGATTGGGAAGAATTACTTGGGTGGGATTGTAACATTGATTATCATTCAGCATAACGCTATTGGATTTCGTACTCGACAGAATGTCGCCATTTGAATTCACTTGCTTACAATCTTCTAAAGTAACCACGCTGGTTGAAAAATGACTACATAGTTAATATGAATTTTTCACATCAATTTTCGCTGACAAAATAAATTTAAATACATTATATAGAAAAGGCACAAAAATATGCTTTATTTTAGTTGTTTGGTAGAAGGTCATATCCTCTTTACATTTTATACCCCAAGCAATTTTATCCTTCGGTTTTAAAAAAGTTTTGCATTACGAGATTTCTAAGACCGTGCGATGTCCATACATACAGCATGGCACATATCAGTTTCACAGTGCTCCTCATGAACTGTACAACATAGTCCACATCCATTGCAGAATTTCATGAAATCCATATAGTATCTTCTTAAGGGTATAGAGGAGTATGTGATTTTCCTTACACGGAAAGCCTACACCTTGTAGACTGCAATCGCTAAGCGCCAATGCAGTGGCAGATCAGGCTTCAAATGATTCGGGAATTGGGAAACATTTTCAAAACTGAAATACACACTTTCGCGTATAAAATGTGAGCACAATGTGGTTACCGACCAATCGTGTAAATGATGCATATTTTGTGCATTTCTTCTACAAAATATATTTGAATTTATCGGCACAGACGAAAATTAATTTGGAAAATGCATGCAGAATAAGTGATCATTTTTACTGAGTGTGGTTTCTGCATGGGGTCGAAAAGGAGTGCATTCAAAAGGCGACATCCTGACGAGTCCGAAATACTATTGCGTTATGCCGTACGATAATCAATGGTACAACCTAACCTAAGTAATCCTTCCTAACCGAAAATTCCATTCAGAATTTCGACCAACATTTCATCAGATCGGTCACGCGTTGTATCTGCTTTGCATGCCCCATTTTTATCCACTGTGAATAGAGGCCTGTTTGGTGAAAATTTTGGAATGAATCTTACAAAATTAGATCTATCGCGCTCGTTCTCTCTCCCACAGGCGAAAGAACGAATGATGTTATATAAATGCGACTGACAGGCAGAGAAGGCCTCGATGATGCCGACTAGATCAGGCATGATCGCAGCCGTACCATGGAGAAGAAGAAGAGGAAGACATGAGGGTCAGACCTACACACATCCTTTCAAGCTGGATGACACGAAAACCATCTTTTGATTTGGGGGCGCTTCTCAGACCTGAATTAAATCAACATAAAAATATCAGACTGAGCCCCGAAGACGAGACTGAACCTTTACGAGATCGTACTATCTTTAGACACAAGATTGCAGTTTTCATCAACCGCGACCGACCTGGTACGCGAACCTACGAGAAGAGACCTGCATTGGAGTAGGACAAAATACGGTGCCCTCTTAATATTGGGCATATCTTCATTGATATTGCATCCACAGTTAAATAGTGTTACAGGTCGATGCGCCCAGTCTTTCGGGACTAATTGCACATGTATCTGCATTTATGCTGTACCAGATAATAAAGGGCATTTTGCAATTTTAAAAATCCAACTGCATCTTCTCCTATCGGAATCATTGTAGAAAGTGCATGTTCAATCCCCATGAAATTCGTGGACGCTGAGGACTTCTCGTCTCCTTCCTCCTTCCGAATTGGCCTCAGCAGGGCTCGCCGCAAAAATCAAATGTTTGGTGCCTACGAGGAGGCCCATTCCATCAGCATCCGCTATCTGCGCCAGGCGCCTACGAGTCAACAATATCCTGCTCCCTCCCTCCCACCCTTGTCTCCGCCATCACTGAATACGACGTCTTGAGAGAAATGCTTGCTCTCCATGGCGGCTTCGTGTTGCGTGTATTTACAAACTGATGTAGATATAGATCTGGATACACCTTGAAAGTCGCAAGCGGAAATACGATAGAAAACTGACGCAGATGCCGTCGATTACAATACATAGCCAATTTGTTCACTCTGAAGATTGGGTGGGGATGCTAGCATACAGAGACCGCTCATTGGCACACACGTCAGAAAAGTATTGCTTTTAAGGCACGTCTGGTGAGTGAACTGTCTTGCACACACCTATGTCCCACAAGGTCCTGGGATTCAATATCCTTCGATGTTTTCATTGATCCTTGATGGCGGACTGGAGTGAGAGTTTGAGACGTCGCAGTAGTATCATGCTAGATCTGGGTTTTTCTTCTGCAAATATCTTACCTGGCTTGCAGGTAGTGACACATCTCACGCCTGTAGATAAGGATAAAACAGACAGTCAATCTGTCGGCGGTATTCTCCAAAATGACAGCCCGCAGTGAACCCTGTCCCGATAATGACAGGCAGTGATGCACTATCTGGACTTCCTGCGAAAATTGCAGCAAAGGTCCCTTTTTCTGAATGATGGAAATCAGATCAGCGCCGTACATCAGTATGAATGTAATCTTAGAGCACTTTATGGAAAAGGAGGATTTCGGCCGGTCGTCGCTCACGGTCATTTATTTCTAAATGCATGCTTGCGGAGATAATGCTGCTTGAGGTTACTGTGTGACGGCTACACGACAAAGCCTTCGTGGTGTGTGCACACTGGTGGTAACTATGCATGGCAAAGGTGTCTGACGTCTGTTGACAACGTATTTCTCTCCGCCCCCATCTTCCATCCCTTCCTGTCTGCAGGTTAACTGTGATGGACTCTCATTCGTCGGACTGCGTTCTCAGCATTCCACCCTCAGCCCGCGACTGGAGTGATCCCGAGGTACTGCTGTAGGATGCCATACATGACGTGAATTTGATACAGCAGTTGGGTCAATTGCGCATCTCCTGCGTCGGCTGGTCAGAGGGCGACTAGTTAGCCATCCAGACAGCATCAGACTTGAATTTCGACGGTCAGCCGCGTTTTCATTGGCCAGTTCTGCTGGTGGCGCATTCGGCTATTTGTCCTCTGACACCAACCTCGTGTCACCTGACATTGCGATTTAATGATCTGTGTCTGTACTCCTCATACACTGTTTCTGTTACTGCTGACGAGTACTAAAATAAAAAGCGCGATAAATGCACCGAAAGATGTGCTATTTTTTTCCCAAATATTGGGATGTGTCATCTGGTTGAAACGGTTGCTGAAGTGGATTTGGAAGAGGCTACGCCAGAAGTCGCATTCTGCCAAGCTATCTCATTGGCTGTTGCCTGCTGATTTGCAAAGTCACCTGGATATCTTTTGAAAGCAGGACGAAATACATACGAGACCGTTTTGCTCAGAGCTGCGAGCTAGAGCGTCCACAGATAGTCGCACAGCAACCCACCTTCATATATCAGACCTCTTCTGATTGTCATTGGGGTGTTTCTGTTTATTAAGGGAAAAACCATTGATAAGTGAGAAGGTGAAAAAGGAATTTTGTACATAACCGCGGACAGCTGCCAGCTAGCCGAAAAATAGTAATCATTAACGGTTACTTGCAAGTAGCACAAACATACACGTTAGTGTCGGGTTACGTGAGTGGATGTGAGGCTGGTGATTGGGAAGCATGATAAGCGTCAAGTCTGCACTTCAAGGAATTCACACAGGAGGCAACTACAACATCGGTAGGCAG
>CACRXP010000340.1:397598-409384 GCA_902702965.1 Spirometra erinaceieuropaei | reverse complement strand
GTCACACATGGGGAGGGGGAGGCTGGCGACATGTATTTCATGCGTATGTGTGTGTGTTGGTGGGTGGGTGTGTGGGTGTGTGGGTGTGAAAGTGTCAGAGGTCACGTCGAGAAGGAGGCATTGCAGCCCGACTCTCAGTCCACCAGTCTGCCACTGCGCACAAACGCACGCTGGGCTGAATGCAAGGCTTGAGTTCCATCGGTAGTTGGCAGTCTTACGGGTCATCATTATCATCAACGTACCCTGACAGTCTCAGGCTCCGATCACACATGCAGCGGAGGGGCCAGAGGGAGTAGGAGCAGGAAAACACTTGCCGCCCACGAGGAGAGATGTGCCAACCACGTGCTTTCGTCGTGTGGTGTCGAGTGTGGTCGTGTTTAGAGTAGATGCTGGTGAGGAGGGATGTGGTGGTATGGTATCGCCGGCCTCACATCACGACATCCGTTCACCTGAGCGCCAAGCCGAGGGCGGTGCGTGTGTGCGTGCACACATGACCTTTGTCCGCCTACAATCCCGATCAGAAAATGACACAACGTCGATTGGCGTGAAGCCGTCTCCACGATGTGGCCAAGTCACGTGTGCTGCAAACAGCAGGAGGTGTTACTTAGACTGACAGAAGGCGTCATGAGGGCATAACCAGACTGACGACTAGGAGAACGGACTGCCACAGGCACACAAGTTCGCCTCAACCGCTGATTGTCCTACCACACAACATCTCCGTAACAGCCACCGCCACCGTAGCAGGACAGGTTAGTAATCAGTCAGTTAAACGGTCTTCTTCTGACTCAGTGCAGGTATGGGTTGGACGAATGGCATTAAATAGAATCAACCGGCAGGGCGTCAGGTAGATGCTAGGGATTACCCCAAATCCACTAGTCCCACCTTTCACCTCGACTAATCGCAGCCTTCGGCGGCAGCCCAGTTAGCCGGATGACTCACAAACCCCACATCTTCTTTGAGGTTCATCTGGGACGCCAGTAAAATCGACATCTCCACTCCTCACTAATTCCCGCGAGCCAAAATGGAGCTTCACGAGGCGATAATGTTCTTCGACGTGACACTCCTCCTTGCATCCATCTCACCGCATTTGTTGTGCAAGGCTATGCGCTGCGTCCTGCATTGAAGTATGGCAAATCACGGGCATGTCTTTACTGATATTGTCATCATATTTAAGTAGTCCTACAGGCCGATGCCTCCCCTCATTCTGAGTAAATTGCATACATATATATACATTAATGCTGCACCAGGTAATGCAGTGACATATGTGTCGATGGTTTGCAATTGACAACATCTAACTTCATTTTCTTCTCTCTGAATCATTGTAGAAATTGCATGTTTATGCTCAATCGTATTATTGGACGCAGAAGACTGCTCGTCTGTGGTCGACTACTGCGTCCATTCGTCGGCAGTTTCAGCTGCGTTTCATCTCCTCCCTCCTCTCCAATTACCCTCGGGGATCACAACATCAATCACATGTTTGGTGCGTACGAGGAGGTTCTTTCCATCCAGATCCACTATCTTCGTCAGGGCCTAGGAGCCAACAATATCCTCCTATTTCCCGGTCCATTCGGCTCCATCAGGACTGATTACATGGACTTCCTACAGCGTCTGAACATAAACGAGTACGTTCCCTGGGGCTGCTTGGCACTGTGTGTTTTGACCAACTGGTGTAGATATAGACGGAGATAGGTGTAGAAAGTCGCACTAGGATACATCATATAGAAGTGGCCCAGTAGCCGACGACTACACTATGTACGCTGTTGGTACACCCTCAAGATTGGGTAGACCAGTTTGGTAAGCGTGAATATTCGTATACAACAGTCATTGTGGTGTCTGCAATGCAGGATGTTGTGACGAAACTAGCAAATCTGCCACTACACACACAGTTATGATCATCAATGAAGGATGCTGAAGGGAGACCATCTGCCACGATTATCCATACATGCTCTGGATATGGGACACAAATCTACTAAATTTATGCTCGAAGGAAGGGTATAATTCGGTTTTAAAAAAGTTTCTAATTGTTGGACGTTTAATATCGTTGAAAATCGAATTATACCTTTCCCTCGAGCATAAAATTAGAAGAAGGCGTAATAATCCACCGAATGAGCAGAAGAATGAATACTTTTGTGCATGTTTTCCATGAAATACAATTGGACTATTCGGGGCATCGAAAGTCAATGAGAAAATTTTATGCTAAGTAAGTAGTCATTTTTTACAGAGTGCAGTTTTTGCATGCAGCCGGAAGGAAGTTCATTCGAAAGTCGGCATCCTGAGGTGACTGAACTATCATGTTGCAGACTAACTAGTTTTACAAACCTACTTAATTAATCTTTTCGAAACGAAAACGCATTTCCAAATTCCCGTTGACATTTCATCAGTTAGTCCACCTACTGTAATTCATGCATGCGTGTAGTCTGGAGAGGTTCTCTCGGACGTCACGTTTTAAAATTTAGCGGACTCGCCCGCCAGTTGTACGTCTGACGGCGATGACGACGACGACAACGACCTATGGCAATAAGTTTTAAAATATCCGAAACAAAGTTTGTTGTTTCCTCAATTGACTTCTTCAGCATGAACATATACACACGCAAGGAAGGAGGAGCGTCAACGTCTGTGATGACTGCACGTGGCCTATGAGAACATCTTCGTTTACAGTAGGCCAGATTATCTGGACACACAATAACCCTTATTGCGCGCACATTTTGATACAGGTTCCCCAGCTCATTGTCAGACTTACGGGACACACACAAAAACAGATCACCCTTTAACCCTGTTGAAGAAGTGATTCTGCAGTTGGCTGAAGCTTGCGCCATTCGCGTCAATTGCATTTCTTCATGCCCTCGACATTGGCTACACTGGCTTTCATTTGTCCCTGAGGAATTTGTGAGTGGCATCTCAACCGAGATGCCGATTGATGCAGGGCACAGTTGATTGAATTACTTCAGGAATTGACAGCGCATCCTAATTGGTAGAAGGATGAAAACTATAAGAGTGTTCTCCCATGGGCAAGATGGTCCCCCTCTCCTCATCACCGCTAACTGACGCTCATCTACAGGGTTTCAGACGGATTTCCAGTTCGGCATCAATAGACGGCATCAAAACTGGCACATGGGATCATGCATACAACGTCTATTCTTTCAAAGGGAATTAATTTACCCTGGAGAGTTTTACTAGAGAAAGAGGTTGTCACACTTGAAAAGTGGTTTTTTGTCTGATTCTAGCTATGGGAATCAGTTTGCTGTCACAGGCGTTATTTTAGAGAGTCAAGTGTTTTATCGATTGTTAAAGGTCAGATTAGCAGGTCTGTGCGTTTTCGTCCCCTAAAGTGCAGTAATGATGCATAGGGGGAATTGGTTGTTTAAAAGGGCCGACATTGTTTTGTCATTTGATGAACTCCATGTTTTGACACCAAAACGACTCTCACCGAATAGTCATGTTCAGTTTGGAACATATGAAATATTGATTGTCGCGCGGTCTAGTTTCTGCGCATGCGTAATTTAGAAATGGAAGGAGAAAATCATCGGCAAAATATCAGTGTTCTGAGTTATCGAAAGCATGTAAACACATAACGCAGAGTTTGTCTTTATATGCAATCCATGCAGTACACTGCACATTTCAAGGTATGCAGGGATGTCTCAAGGCTGATCTGAAATTCAGTGTAATCTAGAACAAACAAGACGTCCGAATTAGTTTTACGGAAGAAAAGTCCTGGCAACATGTGCTCTTATGAAAACTGTTATTCCCATGGCATGCCCGTTGGCGAAATCAAGTGAAATCCTCTAAAAGAATATTTAAATGTGAAATTTGCTAAAAGACCACTTTCAGACGTCAGTCTTCAAGTACTGCTTAATATACTCGTTTTCTGTATGAACAGACATTCCGTATATCTAGAACTGGATTTTACACGATTGCAACCATCTTTGACTTTTTCGGAATTTTCTGCTTTTCTCAAAGAATTATATTTCTAAGCAATCTACCATTATCTTTGATTAATATTGACACAGGGTGCATGCATTGGTGTCGGTTAGCGAGTAATTAGCAGTCTTTTGTATATTTCGACACCTTGCATCACTCCACCTCTCGAAGGCGCAAAGTCGCTTTCAGTCGCGTAGCCGGCAAACCAAGCACTGTCAGAACGAATCAGTAGCGCCACTGAAGGTCACTCCCGAGGGATGTGTTTGAAGTCAGCCTGGGCAACATGCATTCATTAGGCCTTGGTGGTGAACACAAGGGAGAGTTTTGAATGTGGGAATATTAGCAGGTTGTACTAGGGGCTGGTCTGCTCGCTATACTACTGCAAATATCCTACGCCAGGGAGTTAGTCTATAGATGGTTACCACAGGACGACCCCCCACCCGTCCCCCCCCCCTCCCCACCTATGTTTACGCTGATAGGCTTGGATCCGCCGGGCTGCGGTTTCAGCATTCCCCCGCCCGCGATGGTAATTATCCGCAGATCCTACTGTAGGATGCCAGAGTTGGCGTGGACTTGATGCTCCAGCTGGGTTATCTGCCCTTCTCCTGCATGTGCCGTTCAGGGGGCGCTCAGTCAGCCATCCGGGGCAGCATCGGAGTTGAATATTGACGGTCAGCTGCATTTTGGTTGGCCAGACCGGAGTTGATGACGGAGTACCGACAGGGGGGGGAGCGGGACGGAGTGGGCGTTGACTGACAGTTCGACCATCGATTTCGATGATGTCCACCGTGTGCCCCACAGCAGGTTGGAGCAGGGACGGTGACTTACGCAGGGGTATATAGTGCCAGTAGACTTGCGTAGCATCTACCTACACTCTCACCTCCTCCCCCGCCTGGCCCCGGTGTCAAGACAGAGTCAAGAAGACCGGAGACGAGGGAGGCCGCAGGTGGGTGGCTCGGACGGATCCTCACCTTGGCGTTCCACCACACCCCCTGGTCCACACAACAATAACCAGGATTTCAACCAACAACAGAGATTTGGAGGCTGGCACGGACGAAACCACACCTAGGCGTGCCGCCAACGCCTGGCTCGGATCCCACACTGTGGTGGGAATGCCATAAAGGGATGTGGTGGTATGGTATCGCCGGCCTCACATCACGACATCCGTTCACCTGAGCGCCAAGCCGAGGGCGGTGCGTGCGTGCGTGCACACACGACCTTTGTCCGCCTACAATCCCGACCAGAAAATGACACATCGTCGATTAGCGTCGAGCTGTCTCCACGACGTGGCCGAGTCACGTGTGTTGCAAACAGCATCCCATTGGTAGGTGATATTTAGGCTGACAGAAGGCGTCATGAGGGCATAACCAGACTGACGATTAGGAGAACGGACTGCCACAGGCACACAAGTTCGCCTCAACCGCTGATTGTCCTACCACACAACATCTCCGCTACAGCCACCGCCACCGTCGCAGGACAGGTTAGTAATCAGTCAGTTAAACGGTCTTCTTCTGACTCAGTGCAGGTATGGGTTGGACGAATGGCATTAAATAGAAACAAACGGCAGGGCGTCAGGTAGATGCTAGGGATTACCCCAAATCCACAAATCCCACCTTTCACCTCGACTGATCGTAGCCCTCGGCGGCAGCCCAGTCAGCCGGATGACTCACAAACCCCACATCTTCTTTGAGGTTCATCTGGGACGTCAGTAAAATCGACATCTCCACTCCTCACTAATTCCCGCTAGCCAAAATGGTGCTTCCCGGAGGCGATAATGTTCTTCGACGTGACACTCCTCCTTGCATCCATCTCACCGCATTTGGTGTGCAAGGCTATGCGCTGCGTCCTGCATGGAAGGAAGTATGGCAAATCACGGGCATGTCTTTACTGATATTGTCATCATATTTAAGTAGTATTACAGACCGATGCCTCCCGTCATTCTGAGTAAATTGCACACATATATCTACATTTATCGTGCACTAGTGACTTATGTGTCGGTGGTTTGCACTTTACAACAGCTAACTACATTTTCTTCTCTTTGAATCATTGTAGAAATTGCATGTTTATGCTCAATCGTATTATTGGACGCAGAGGACTGCTCGTCTGTGGCCGACTACTGCGTCCTTTCGTCGGCAGTTTCAGCAATGTCGCATCTCCTCCCTCCTCTCCAATTAACCTCAGGGATGACAACAGCAACCACATATTTGGTGCCTACGAGGAGGTTCTTTCCATGCAGATCCACTATCTTCGTCATGGCCGAGGAGCCGACAATATCCTCCTATTTCCCGGTCCATTCGGCTCCATCAGGACTGATTACATGGACTTCCTACGGCGTCTGAACATAAACGAGTACGTTCCCTGGGGCTGCTTGGCACTCTGTGTTTTGACCAACTGGTGTAGATATAGACGGAGATAGGTGTAGAAAGTGGCACTAGGATACATCATATAGATGTGACCCAGTAGCCGACGACTACACTATGTACGCTGTTGGTTCACACTCAAGATTGGGTAGACCAGTTTGGTAAGCGTGAATATTCGTATACAACAGTCATTGTGGTGTCTGCAATGCAGGGTGTTGTGACGAAACTAGCAAATCTGCCACTACACACACAGTTATGATCATCAATGGAGGATACGGAAGGGAGACCATCTGTCACGATTATCCATACATGCTCTGGATATGGGACACAAATCTACTAAATTTATGCTCGAAGGAAGGGTATAATTCGGCTTTAAAAATGTTTCTAATTGTTGGACGTTTAATATCGTTGAAAATCGAATTATACCTATCCCTCGAGCATAAAATTAGAAGAAGGCGTAATTATCTACCGAATGTGCAGAAGAATGAACACTTTTGTGCATGTTTTCCATGAAATACAATTGGACAATTCGGGGCATCGAAAGTCGATGAGAAAATTTTATGCTAAGTAAGTAGTCATTTTTTACAGAGTGCAGTTTTTGCATGCAGCCGGATGGAAGTTCATTCGAAAGTCGGCATCCTGAGGTGACTGAACTATCAGGTTGCAGACTAACTAGTTTTACAACCCTAATTAATTAATCTTTTCGAAACGAAAAAGCATTTCGAAATTGCCGTTGACATTTCATCAGTTAGTCCACCTACTGTAATTCATGCATGCGTGTATTCTGGAGAGGTTCTCTCGGACGTCACGTTTTAAAATTTTGCGGACTCGCCCGCCAGTTGTACGTCTGACGGCGACGACGACAACGGCGACCTAGGGCAATAAGTTTTAAAATATCCGAAACAAAGTTTGTTGTTTCCTCAAATGTCTTCTTCAGCTTGAACATATACACACGCAAGGAAGGAGGAACGTCAACGTCTGTGATGACTGCACGTGGCCTATGAGAACATCTTCGTTTACAGTAGGCCAGATTATCCGGGCACACAATAACCCTTATTGCGCGCACATTTTTGATACAGGTTCCCCAGCTCATTGTCAGACTTACGGGACACACACAAAAACAGTTCACCCTTTAACCCTGTTGAAGAAGTGATTCTGCAGTTGGCTGAAGCTTGCGCCATTGCACGTCAATAGCATTTCTTCATGCCCTCGACATTGGCTACACTGGCTTTCATTTGTCCCTGAGGAATTTGTGAGTGGCATCTAAACCGAGATGCCGATTGATGCAGGGCACAGTTGATGGAATTACTTCCAGGGATTCACGGCGTAGCCATATTGGTAGATGGATGAAAACTAGAAGAGTGTTCTCCCAAGGGCAAGATGGTCCCCCTCTCCTCATCACCGCTAACTGACGTTCATCTACAGGGTTTCAGACAGATTTCCCAGTTCGGCATCAACAGACGGCATCAAAACTGGCACATGGGATCTTGCAGACAACGTCTATTCTTTCAAAGGGAATTAATTTACCCTGGAGAGTTTTACTAGAGAAAGAGGTTGTCACAGTTGAAAAGTGATTTTTTGTCTGATTCTAGCTATGAGAATCAGTTTGCTGTCACAGGCGTTATTTTAGAGAGTCAAGTGTTTTATCGATTGTTAAAGGTCAGATTAGCAGGTCCGTGCGTTTTCGTCCCCTAAAGTGCAGTAATGATGCATAGGGGGAATTCCTTGTTTAAAAGGGCTGACATGTTTTGTCATTTGGTGAACTCCATGTTTTGACACCAAAACGACTCTCACCGAATAGTCATGTTCAGTTTGGAACATATGAAATATTGATTGTCGCGCGGTCTAGTTTCTGCGCATACGTAATTAAGAAATGGAAGGAGAAAATCATCGGCAAAATATCAGTGTTCTGAGTGATCAAAAGCGTGTGAACACATAACAGAGAGTCTGTGTTTATATGCAATCCATGCAGAACACTGAAAATCTCAAGGTATGCAGCGATGTCTCAAGGCTGATCTGAAATTCAGTGTAATCTAGAACAAACAAGACGTCCACATTAGTTTTACGAAAGAAAAGTCCTGGCAACATGTGCTCTTATGAGAACTTTTATTCCCATGGCATCCCCGTTGGCGAATTCAAGCGAAATCCTCTTAAAGGAAATTTAAATGTAAAATTAGCTAAAAGACCACTTTCAGAAGTCAGTCTTCAAGTACTGCTTAATATACTCGTTTTCTGTATGAACAGACATTCCGTATATCTAGAACTGGATTTTACACGATTGCAATCATTTTTGACTTTTTCGGAATTTTCTGCTTTTCTCAACAAATCCATATTTCTAAGCAATCTGCCATTATCTTTGATTAATATAGACATAGGGTGCATGCATTGGTGTCGGTTAGCAAGTAATTAGCAGTCACACACACACACACACGACAGTTCGACCGTCGATTTGGACGATGTCCACCGCGTGCCCCACAGCTGCAGCAGCGGTGGGAGCAGGGACGGTGACTTGCGCAGGGGTTTATAGTGCCAGTAGACTTCCGTAGCATCTACCTACACTCTCTCCTCCTCCCCCACCTGAGCCCGGTGTCAAGACGAAGTGAAGAAGACCGGAGACGATGGAGGCCGCAGGTGGATGTCTTGGACGGATCCTCACCTTGGCGCTTCACTCCGCACCCCCAGCTCCACAAAACAAATGACCAGGATTTTGACCACAAAACAATGGGGTGACGGCAGTGGTCCAGTTATGCGACGACTGCCGACAACAGGGTCTGCCAACGCACCCCGAAAGTGTTGGCATTTGTTATAGTGTGCGATCCGATAACGCCTGCCAGAATCCAATATGGCTCCCGTGTTGGTCCAGCGCATCTAACGCGTGGCTCGTTTGGAGGACACACAAACACATGTGTAGAGTAGTCGTACCGTCTGTGATGAACAATCACCACCTCTCAAATGTACTTCTGTCCGCCTTCCCCCCCTCCTCCCTTTAGGTTTACCGCGATAGCCTTTGATCCGCCGGGCTGCGGTTTCAGCACTCCCCCCACCCGCGATTGGAGTGATCCCGAGGTTCTGCTGCAGGATGCCAGAGTTGGCGTGAATTTGATGCGCCAGCTGGGTCATCTGCCCTTCTCCTGCATCGGCTGGTCAGAGGGCGCCCTGTCAGCCATCCGAGCAGCATCGGAGTTGAATATGGACGGTCAGTCACATTTTGAGTGGCTCACTCTGCTGGTGGCGCATTTGCTTATTTGTTCTAGAATGCGCATATTGTGGACACTGTCAAATGGCCAGTTGCCTGGCCTCATGATTTGATTACCTGTACTCACACACACGCACACAGCGCGGTGAATGCAACCAAACTACTGACTACTGTGAAAACCTGAAAGGACACATCAAGAAACAGCCCTTTCAGCCTGACCTTCCGTTCTGGGAAGTACCGAGGTGCCCCGTCAAGCTACCACTCCTAGTTCGTCATGGCACATTTAAGTGTGGGAGTTTTATTTTAGTTTGGAATGCTCTTCTTTTCAATCTTCTGAAGACACCACGCTGGTTGAAAAATGACTACTTATTTACCATGAATTTTTCACATTAATTTTCGCTGACAAAATAAATTTAAATACATTGTATAGAAAAGGCACAAAAATTGATTATCATTCGGCATAACGCTATTGTGCTTTGGACTCGCCGGAAGGTCGTCTTTTGAAAGCACTTCTTTTCAGTCTTCAGAAGAAACTACGCTCATTGATAGATGACTACTTATTTAGTATGAATTTTTCACATCAATTATCGCGGACCTAATATATTATATATAAAACGCACAAAATAATCTTCCTTTTACGCGTTTGGTAGAAAGTCACTTACTCTTTACATTTTATACCCCAAGCAAATTTATCCTTCGATTTTACCAAACATTTGAAGTACGAGATTTCTAAGACCGTGCGATGTCCATACATACAGCATGGCACATACCAGTTTTCCAGTGCTCCTCATGAAATGTACAACATAGTCCACATCCATTGCAGAATTTCATGAAATCCATATAGTATCTTCTTAAAGGCATAGAGGAGTATGTGATTTTCCTTACACGGAAAGCGTACACCTTGTAGACTGCAATCGCTAAGCGCCAATGCAGTGGCAGATCAGGCTCGAAATGATTCGGGAATTGGGAAACATTTTCAAAACTAAAATACACACTTTCGGGTATAAAATGTGAGCACAATGTGGTTACCGACCAAACGTGTAAATGATGCATATTTTTGTGCATTTCGTCTACAAAATATATTTGAATTTATGGGGACAGACGAAAATTAATGTGAAAAATGCATGCTAAATAAGTAGTTGGTTTTTACCGAATGTGGTTTCTGCATGAGGTCGAAAATGAGTGCATTCAAAAGGCGACATCCTGACGAGTCCGAAATACTACAGCTTTATGCCGTATGATAATCAATGTTACAACCCCACTTAAGTAATCCTTCGTAACCGAAATCTCCATTCAGAATTTCGACCAACATTTCATGAGACCGGTCACGAGCTGTATCTGCTTTGCATGCCCCATTTTTATCCACTGTGGATGGGAGCCAATTTGCTGAAAATTTTGGAATGACACTTACAAAATGAGATCTATCGCGCTCGCTCTGTCGTTCTCTCTCTAACACAGGCGAAAGAACGAATGACGTTATATAAGAGCGACTGACAAGCAGAGAAGGCCTCGATGATGCCGACTAGATCAGGCATGATCGCAGCCGTACCATGGAGAAGAAGAGAAAGACATGAGGGTCAGACCTACACACATTCTGTCAAGCTGGATGACACGAAAACCATCTTTTGATGTGGGGGCGGTTCTCAGACCTGAATTAAATCAACACTCAACTCTTGGACCGTGACACTCAAAAAACCGGGCGAAATATCCCAAGAATGGCGACATAGTGTTAGTCGGAGAACATTTGCTGTGGCAAGATAGTTTCGTTTGGCCAACTCCTGAATGGAATAGACTTGATGGTGTTCACTAGCCCCTTTATCCACAAACATCAGGCGTCCTTCTGATGTGCCTGAAAGTCCACCCGCAGACATGGGAGAACTTCGTTCAAGGTCGATAACAACAACGACTCACCTTCGCCATCCTTTCCGATTGGCCACAGAGGTGACCACATAGATCAATTATTTGGTGCCTACGAGGAGCACCTGTCTGTCAGGACCCACCACCATCTGCGCCAAGGAGTAAGGACCAGCAATTGTTTCGGCGTGTCGAGCACCAGTCGTCGAGGCTGATGGCCCCCACGCAAGTGCCTCGAGTGCGCCCATGCGCGTGTGCGTGCGTGTGTGAATGACCTTTGTCCGCCGGCAATCGATCAGCACGTGACCGTGTCACGTCGGTTGGCGCGTGGGGCTGTCGCCAAGTCAGGGCCAAGTCATGTGCGTCGCACGCATTCGACTAACACGAGGTTTTAGTCTGAGCGAAGTCCTTTTATTTGATTAATGAATTTTAGTGAACGCTGAAATTCATTTTGGATG
>CACRXP010000340.1:351298-361964 GCA_902702965.1 Spirometra erinaceieuropaei | reverse complement strand
TCGTGATTAGGGAATTGAGGCGGCATGGCTTTATCACTTGGGGTTGGCGTTGGCCACGGCAGAGAAAGCGCTTGTGTCAGAGTTTTCTGCCAGCATAACACCGGAGTCGCTGGCCGTATAGCTACTGCCTCGGCCGTTGCTAGTATCCGTTGGCGTAGGCCTTTATAGAATCATGTTGGTGTCCGGTAGACAACCAGAAATGCTTTCTTGGCATCGACTCGGTGGTTCGTATCGATTAAATGTGCGAGGATAGAACTCGAGATCGACCGGGTCTCACCTCGCCAACCCCAAGTGATAAAGTCATGCCGCCTCAAATCCCTAATCACGATGATGGGTACTCCGTGTACTCAATCCAAGAACATCACTCAAAGATTCTCTTACCCACCTCCCCTCCCCTAGCTCTGACGACTAACACCCGCCGACCTTGTCATGCGGGCGGCGTGGGGATGATGAGTGTTAATGACTTAATAGCTCTTGGGACACCCATAAACACTGTTGATTTTGTACATTTTCATTCCTTCATGTAATTGTATTGGCCTGACGAAGAATTACCGAAAACGCGTGTTCGCCAACTTGACTATTCAAGTGTAACATGAAATATTTGCGGAATTTATATTTCTATCAAAATGATTAATAATAAAAAGCGGGCAAGTAGACGTTATTCTGTAGTAGGGGTTGGGTGAAACGAAAAACAATATTGCCCTCAGTGTCAAGAGGGAGGGGGAATAGTGGACACTGGGACGGGTAATTATAGGCCGGTGGCTGCCTTGGTGACTTTGGCCAATGTTAACTGCGAGGCCTGCCTGAAGATCTCTGCGTGCATAGGATTTGTTTGTGCAACCTGAATGCAGCCGTCTCTGCCGTTGCCAACAGACGCTGTCCAAGTGATTTTGGATGGCTTGACGGAACCTTGTAAATCACCAAGACGGCCTGCCCGGAATCTACACCGTGGTCCGCGTCTATCATGTGCGCGAGGATAGACCTGTTAACTTTCTTCATTTGACCCTCCTCTAAACATGCTGGAAGGTGCTCTCTTATTCCTTTTGACAAACGTCGCATTGTGCGACCACTATATTCTGCTCCACAGGAGGAGGTGATGGAGTACTTACACATAGAGGTGGTCCGGCCTGGCAGTTTGTCCTTGTCCTCTCCACATTTGGGACTCAAACGTCGTTTTGTTTAGGTGTAATCGCGAATCTATCATCCACATAGCGTTCATAATATCTCAGACCATCGATCTGGCGACGAAATTCGAAAGCTTCTAACTTGCCCATGAACATATTCGCCAAAAGCGGACGAAGGGGCGGGCCTATAGCTACTTCGTGGATTTGTCTATACAGATTGTAGTCAAATAGAAGCTGTACGTTTTAGGTACATCTCAGTGGCAATTCTTTGAGAGCATTCACTGGAATTCCTATATCATGATGATTGGAGGCAATGGATTCACAGAGGTAGTTGACGATTTCTGTGACCGGTATGTTCGTACAAAGAGAAGAGACGTCTGGCGAAAACATAACCTTTCCGTTTAGGTCGAGATCTTTCATGCCGTTAACATAAGTAATTGACGACGGCGAGTTTCTCATGTCTAGAGCCGGTGTACCATTTATGTGGATCTTGGGCAAGCCATATAACTGAGGTATATGTGTGTCGACGGGTCGGAGACGCTCTAGGTCGTATTCACCTCGATCCACCAGCACAAACACCACACAGGAACTCACTCCACATCGTCCGACACACGGACTCGACATGCAGCGCTCATGCATGCGTGATGCATGTTCTTTCACACAACCCGATGCTTTACCAGATCGCGTCAGCGAACGCATAGACGGACTGTTTGCAGCTTTGTCCACCATTGCACCCGATTCCACCTCCGGTCATCTGGACATTGTCTTTCCATCGGAGCCCTGTGGGTGTGGGAGGGAGGGAGTGGGGTAGATGTTGCGCAGGTCTGCCTCACAATAAACGGATTCATGCGAACGCCGCCAGTGCTGCGTTTAGTCTATGCGGCATACGGTGCAGTTCGCCATTGGCTGCAATTTCCTTAACCAGTCCGCAGGTCGCCCGAGACTCTGAAACTACTGCTCGGCTTATATGAGCCAAAAAGTGTCTCCGACGATGATCCACAAACAGAAATATTGTCAATGACAGAAGGGACTGGCGGTGGATTGCTGTCCGTTGTGAATATTGACGTGGCTGCAGTTGTTTGACTTTGGCATAAACTGCACTCATCCGTAGAGGTTTCGTGTACACAGTCAATTGCGAGCATGAGCTAACAGTTAGTTATCGCGCAGTCTCGTAGGGGCACATTCAAATAACCGAACCAGCCGATGAGGCTGACGGAGTAGCGACAGGCAGGGGGAGTGGATGTAGACTGATGGCTAAGATGACGTGACGTCTCTGTTTTACGTGCGACACACATAGGAAGGTGTGTGAAGAATGCTTGATAGTGTGTAATGGTGGACGGAGAGGACAAATGGGAGAAGATGAAAGTACGCAGAGTGACTTGCAAACACGCCGGAAAATCCTGCTCGGATTAAGAACGGGCTTGCGCGCATATGAGGGGCTTATTTGAAGGTTCCTTTTTATCAAAATTCCAAAGGAGTCCAGGTCAACATGAAGAACCAGCGTATATGACCGGCAACAGACACTCTGAGATATCACATTTGGCCTTGATTTTAGGCAACAAGCCATCATGATGCGGTGTAGTCGTGCTGAAAAATACTTGGCATTCGGGATATATGCTTTGTCTAGTTTCCTCCAGACCAATGTGAGACATGGCAAGACGATGATTGTTATAGTAGGAGCATATTGAGAATCGAGCGATGTGCGTAGATGTGATGCACCTCTTATTCCGGAGTTGTCTAGGTCAGTGCAGAGCAAAGACAGGTTGTGGCTATCCCTTTACGTACACGCTCGCTGCTTCCTCCCACCTCACTATGAGAAAATATATTTAATAGCCGAGGTCCAATCATGTGTTTAAATATTTTATTTCAGGGAGGCGGAGGAGACGCAACCGTGGAAATACGAATTGACCTTTCAGGTTCACATCAGCGACAGCATCAGATCATGGCGAATGATGCAATCCTTGTGCATGCTTGCGCTCCCTGTCCGCAGGCCGGTGAGCCAGATGGCCGAGCAATCATCCCGCCAGCATGCAACACGAGTGATGAGATTTCAGCAATTGACAACTTGCATGCAGTCCATGAAGCAATTAGCGCACCAGCGGGCAACAATCCCCGATGAGGGGGGCGGGAGGGCGATTAATTATCATTGGCATGCAGTGGCATAGCGACTGCATCCTATAAATACTGCAACCTCCCGTGCACGAATCACCCGTTTCTGCTACTGCCTCTGATGATGGCTTCGAGAGAGAATCCGAACCGTCGGGCGAATAAGGCTCTTATTCCTGAGATCGCTTCTACTTCTTATCAAATGACACAACGCCGATTGGCGTCAAGTCGTCTCCACGACGTGGTCATGTCACGTGCGTTGCAAATGGCAGGAGGTGTCAGGCTGACAGAAGGCGTCGTCAGAGAATAAAAGACTGTCGACCAGGAGAACGGACTGCCACAGGCAAAGAAGCTCGCCTCAAGCGCTGACTGTCCTACCACACAACATCCCAGCCACCGCCACAGTCACAGGTCAGGTTAGTTGTCATTTTTTCTACTCTTCATTCACATGGGAATTTTCTTATATGTACATCTGTTGGCCTATTTCGCGAATTATATACATGCATTTTCCCCTCTTTGTTTATCTGAAGTACAATAATGAGGTCATCGTTGCTTTTTAATTTCCTTAGAAATTAACTGCAAACCTGGAGTACATCTGCATCCCTAAGGTCTATAGGCTCAGACCAAAGTCTGCATGTATGAATATTTCGGCCGAAGTCCATCAGCCATGTCGGTATACTACGCTGGCAGACTTCTGATCTTCTGGTCACCACAGTGATTGACCGATATCATGAAATATTGGCGGAAATGCTTCGATTGGGAAGAATTACTTGGGTGGGATTGTAACATTGATTATCATTCAGCATAATGCTATAGAATTTCGTACTCGCCGGAATGTCGCCATTTGAATGCACTTGCTTACAATCTTCTGAAGAAACCACGCTGGTTGAAAAATGACTACATAGTTAGTATGAATTTTTCACATCAATTTTCGCTGACAAAATAAATTTAAATACATTATATAGAAAAGGCACAAAAATATGCTTTCTTTTAGTTGTTTGGTAGAAGGTCACATCCTCTTTACATTTTATACCCCAAGCAATTTTATCCTTCGCTTTTAACAAAGTTTTTCATTACGTAATTTCTAAGACCGGGCGATGTCCATTCATTCAGCATGGCACACATCAGTTTCACAGTGCTCCTCATGAAATGTACAACATAGTCCACATCCAGTGCAGAATTTCATGAAATCCATATAGTATCTTCTTAAGGGTATAGAGGAGTATGTGATTTTCCTTACACGGAAAGCGTACACCTTGCAGACTGCAAACGACTAGCGCTAATGCAGTGGCAAGATCAGGCTCGAAATGATTCGGGAATTGGGAAACATTTTCAAAACTGAAATACACACTTTCGGGTATAAAATGTGAGCACAATGTGGTTACCGACCAAACGTGTAAATGATGCATATTTTGTGCATTTCTTCTACAAAATATATTTGAATTTATCGGCTCAGACGAAAATTAATGTGAAAAATGCATGCAGAATTAGTGGTCATTTTTACTGATTGTGGTTTCTGCATGAGGTCGAAAAGGAGTGCACTCAAAAGGCGACATCCTGACGAGTCCGAAATACTATAGCGTTATGCCGCATGATAATCGATGTTACAACCCCACCTAAGTAATCCTTCCTAACCGAAAATTCCATTCAGAATGTCGGCCAACATTTCATGAGATCGGTCACGCGCCGTATCTACTTTGCGTGACCCATTTATCCACTGTGAATGGAAGCCTATTTGCTGAAAATGTTGGAATGACACTTGCGAAATGAGATCTATCGTGCTCCCTCTCTCCAACACAGGCGAAAGAACGAATGATGTTGTATAAATGCGACTGACAGGCAGAGAAGGCCTCGATGATGCCGACTAGATCAGGCATGATCGCAGCCGTACCATGGAGAAGAAGAGGAAGACATGAGGGACAGCCCTACACACATCCTGTCAAGCTGAATGACACGAAAACCATCTTTTGATGTTTGGGCAGTTCTCAGACCTGAATTAAATCAACATAAAAATATCAGACTGAGCCCCGAAGACGAGACTGAACCTTTACGAGATCGTGCTATATTTGGACACAAGATTGCATTTTTCATCAACCGCGACCGACCTGGTACGCGAACCTACGAGAAGAGACCTGCATTGGAGTTGGACAAAATCCAGAGCCCTCTTTATATTGCGCATGGCTTCATTGATATTGCATCCACAGTTAAATAGTGTTACAGGTCGATGCGCCCTGTCCGTCAGGACTAATTGCACATTTATCTGCATTTATGCTGTACCAGATAATATAGGACATTTTGCAATTTTAAAAATCCAACTGCATCTTCTCCTATCGGAATCATTGTAGAGCGTGCATGTTCAATCCCTATGGACCTCGTGGATGCTGAGGACCGCTCGTCTCCTTCCTCCTTCCGAAGTGGCCTCAGGGCTCGCCGCAAAAATCAAATGTATTGTGCCTACGAGGAGGCCCTTTCCGTCGGCATCCGCTATCTGCGCCAGACGCCTAGGAGTCAAGAATATCCTGCTCATTCCCTCCCACCCTCGTCTCCGCCATCACTGAATACGACGTCTTGAGAGAAATGCTTGTTCTCCAGGCCGGCTTCGTGTAGCGACTGGAGTGATCCCGAGGCCCTGCTGTAGGATGCCAGACTTGGTGTGAATTTGATACAGCAGTTGGGCCAATTGCCCATCTCCTGCGTTGGTTGGTCAGAGGAGACGACCAGGCAGTATCAGACTTGCATTTCGACGGTCAGCCGCATTTTGATTGGCCAGTTCTGCTGGTGGCGCATTTGGCCATTTGTCCGAAATGCGCACATTATGGACGCTGACACCAACCTCGTGTCACCTTACATTGCCATTTAATGATCTCTATCTGTACTCCTTGTACACTGTTTATGTTAATGCTGACTAGTACTAAAATAAAAAGCGCCCTAAATGCACCGAAACAGGTGCTAATTTTTCCGAAATATTTGGATGTGTTAGCTGGTTGAAACGGTTGTTTAAGTGGATTTGGAAGAGGCGATGCCAGGATGCGCATTCTGCTAGGTTATCTCATTGGCTGTGGCCTGCTGATTTGCAAAGTCACCTGGATATTGTTTGAAAGCAGGACGAAATACGTACGAGTCCGTTTTGCTCAGAGCTCCGAGCTAGAGCGTCCACAGACAGTCGCACAGCAACCCACCTTCAGACCTCTTCTGATTGTCCTTGGGGTGTTGGTTCTTAACTAATGAAATAATACTTTGTCATTTAAATGCAACTGTGCCTTTGGTGTTAGGTGTACGTCTTTGGGGACACCAGCCAATAATAATTGGCTATGATCTTGGCTATGTGATGATTTAAAATTTTGGATAAGGACCTTTGTCAGTTAATGGCATACTGAAGTAGTTGTAGGAAGAGGTACGCACATGGGAATGAAGGAGGCATTGGTGGTAGCTGTGAGGCCCTAACTATGGCTAGGTCACGGGTTACCCGAACGGGGGAGGGGGGGAGATGGGCAGGCGGGAGGTTGAGGTGAGCGTTTTTACAGTGGCCAACGAATTTGCACATTCGCATCCACGTCCACCACACAGGGCCTGTTTGTATATGACAGTGGACGCTCACCGATCATGTTGCGGAACATGCTCGTTCCGTTGTGCCTTGGTGGTCATACTGGAACCCTCACAGGCAATCGCACAGGGACTAGTAGTAGACATAGATGAGATGGAGCCGACAAAGACAAGAGAGACCGGAATGGCCATTTCTGGCTTATTAGCCGTCATCAACCAGTCAAACCCAACCCCAAGTGTGGATCACTTGAGATTCGAACCCGGGATTTTCGGTCATGGAGTTTGACACTCCACCATCGACTGGCTGATGACGGCTAATAAGCCAGAAATGGCCATTCCGGTCTCCCTTGGCTTTGTTGGCACCATGTCACATATGCATATGTATACAATTGGACGGTCAAAGGCAGAGCCATTTATGACCCTATTTATGTGCAGTGCTTTCGCAGATTCGCACTCAAAATAAAATTGCAGGCATTTACCGTGTGATCGGGTCACAGTTCAATCGTAATCATAAGGAAGTGCATCAGTTCACTGTAAGAAGTCATTTGGGTAGTCATTCAGTAAAAGCCCATTTCTGTCGAAAATTAGGCGAACAAGCTTTCTGTTAAATATGCAAATTGTGTCAGCCGTCACCATCTCGCTTGGAATCGAGTTCCACGTTCGGAAAACCCGCTGGCTGAATGTAAACTTTCTAAGGTCTAACCGCGTGCGCTCATTCTTGACTTTGTAGGCATGACCGTGTAATTGGTTTGTACGGGTAAACTCAAAGACGTCCTCCGTTCTTAATGAGCAACCTTGGCCGCGGACAATCTGGAATGTCCAGAGTAGACTACAGTTTAGACCGTCGACAATCTCTGTTGCTCTGCGTTGCACCTGCTCGAGTAAGTCGATATCCATGGCGCAGCTGCTGGCATTCCATTCTCCAGATGAGGTCTTACAAAGACACCAATAAGACTTTCGAAGAGTTCGGGGGGAAACATTTTAAATGCCCGTCTGATCCAGTGTAGAGTACTAGTTGCGTTCTGGACAGTTGCCTTTAAACAGTGTTCTGATGGCGATAGATTTGTGGTCGTCCATAAACCCAGATCTCTGTCTTTCCATAGTTTCTAACGCCGTCCCGTACTGGTGTTTGGAAGAGGCATTTCGGTCGGTGTTCAGGTGCAAAACCCCGCATTTGGACACGTTAAATTTCAAAAGCCATCTGTTCGATGTGGGAAACCGAGGGTTAGAGCTGACCGTGACAAGCATCACACTCAGTTCTCAAACCCGATCTCGGTGTCACACACACACACACACACACACACACACACACACACACACACACACGACCAGTGGAAATCCTGCAGGGACTAGGACAGGGATAGAGGACAGTCCACAACTAGCAGGAGGCCAAACCCCATCAACTGCGGCGGGAGGGAATTTCACATAAAACGTAGAACTATATATACATGGGGTAAGAGTGGATGCGTTGCGAGATCAGGTCAGTCACAACATATGGCGTTGATTGTTGTGGCGCATTTCCCTGTCATGTTGACAATCATGGCGTCGAAGATTCGTCTTCGGTGCCATTTCGAATAGATTTTGTCAGTCCACATCAAGATCAAGTCGCCGTAGCGACTGGAACGTGAGTAAATGCTCACGGACGTCTTGTCGATAGTGGAGGCGGTAGACGTTTAAGACTGCAAGGCGCTATTCGTACGTGAAATATTTGAGTTCAGGGACAAGCTATCTAGCACGTCCTTGCACACCACCTTCAAGATGAGCTATGCCCTCCCGATGTAACGGACGCCAAGCCTGTACCACATATTCCATGTGTGTCCGCACAAATGTTCCCCATATCTCACCGAAGATATCCGCATCCAGTTTGACCAAAGTTCTGCCTATCGCCATCGAAGTTGACGTTGTGTGCACTGCGACGATGTTACGCTCACATCGTCTTTAATGAATACTTCACACACACCCATATATCCGCTGAAGGTTAGCCTATTTCGTATGTTGCGGCCTATCGGTTGTGATATGACCAAGTGCATGACGTGAGATGGGGGAAGACACCAGCAAAGGCCGGATATTCTGTGCAGAAATTCGGTAGTGGTCAGGGCGCCCCACCCACCGCCCCACCGACAAAGGCGCGGTCACATCTGAGACTGTGCGCACGCAAGAGTCAGTTCGGTAGGCTGCCTTGCCTGAAAATCAACCCAGAGACATGGAAGGATGTCGCTCAAGATGGACAGGCGTAGCGAATTACCGTCAAGATGGAATTAGCAATCTACGAAAACAAGGGGGGTGACCGGACACACTCAAATGATACGGATAAATACTGTCAGCACCCCAAACACTGCCATCACTTCCACACCGTCAGCGGACTTTCGGGTTACGGACCGACTTCACAATACACAACCACTACCGTCGCCGTCGCCGCCGCCGCCACTACCGACAACATAAATGAGGACGCTGCTACCCACCTGCAAAAATTACCAACACTCCTCCTTCCCATCAACCTCCTCCTCCTCCTCCTCCTCCTCCTCCTCCTCCTCCTACTAATCCATCACCAACACCATCACCACTCGATGCTTCACCAGGTCGCGTGAGGGAATGCATAGACGGACTGTTTGCAGCTTTGTCCACCACTGCGCCCAATCCCACCTCCGGGCATCTGGACATTGTCTTTCCATCGGAACCAGGTGGGTGTGCGATGGAGGGAGGGAGTGGGGTAGATGTTACGCAGGTCTGCCTCACAATAAACGGATTTCCGCGAAAGTCACCAGTGCTGCGTCCAGTCTGCGCGCAGCCGATGCAGGTCGTGCCTCGTGGCGATCACATGATTCCACCTAGAGGACCCAGTTCACAGACTAGCTCATTGTATCACAATTGCGGCGGCCGAAATGAAGGCATGGCATTAGTAAGCGTGTTGATAGCAGCCAATTATGTGGTCACTTTTCTTATCAACCTCATCTGTTCACTGATCAGGCTGAGCACATCCGTACAGATCATATACACGCCTTCCACACACTACCAATTCCCTAACTGCACACCACCTTCCAGAATCCACTTGGGGAGGGGGGTGAGGGAGATATCACCCAGTCGAGCGTAATCCGAGGTCCACATCAACAATGAGGCATGCAGTCTGACCCTAGGTCCTGAGAAGGGACGTGTTACACCGCCAGTCTGCACAACGTCAAGAAACAACTGTTTGCCAGTCCTACTAATCAATGCAGAGCTCATTTTTTCCGTGTAAAGTGAAGACATAAGGAGACGGAGCCGACTTTGACAGACATCACCCTCGGTGGCTTGCTCGAGTCAGGCGGTCTGGCAATGAGGAGACTGGGTACAGTAGCTGAGATAACTTGACGGACCTGTTTACGATGTGGGAGAACTGGGGAGCAATAAAACCAAATGTGACAACACATTCAAATATTAAATAAAAATTGGTGCACTGTCTCGGTGCATTTATCGCGCTTTTTGTTTTAGTACTTATCGACCTTAAGGGGGTAAAGATCATTAAATCGAGACGTCGGACGAGAGGTCGGTTGACAGGAGGTTGATGTCAGCACCCATAACTCCGATGCTGCCCGGATGGCTGACTGGTCGCCCTCTCACCAACTGACGCAGAAGAAGGGCAGATGACCCAGTTGATGCATCAAATTCACGCCAACTCGGGCATCTTGCTGCAGGACCTCCGGATCACTGCAGTCGCAGGCGGGGTAAGTGCCAATAGCGGCCCTGTGGATCAAAGCCTATCCCAGTAAACCTAAAGGAGGGAGGGTGGACAGACATACCTTGTCAGCCAGTGGACTGGGGGAGGGGCGGGCAGCTCTCTGGCATTTCTGCCGTGCATAGTTTGCGCACATGTGCTCATGGCCTAGGAGGATGGTACTCTATCGCTCACACGGTAC
>CACRXP010000340.1:301843-317286 GCA_902702965.1 Spirometra erinaceieuropaei | reverse complement strand
GTATCCACCATATTCACACGACCATCACATCTTGTCTCGAAGACAGCGATGATGATCAAGTTGGATCACACCATCACAATAAGACACCCGGAAACAATGAATTATCAGCGATCTGGAGGCATCGTCTCCTATCAAGTTTCCAAATTTCACAAGTTGGCGCAATTAATGGTGTACTTAATCACCTGTAAAGGGGTGGAAATGTGCAGCTCGAAAGTTAGACAGTCGGTACGGTAGGAGACCTAACTAATGCAGGCAAATGAGCCTGCATCCGACAACAGGGTGTCGCAGAGGCGGTGACATGCTGCACCAGTGACATATGTGTCGATGGTTTGCAATTTGCAACACCTAACTGCATCTTCTCCTCTCGGAATCATTGTAGAAATTGCATGTTTATGCCCAACCCTATTAATGGACGCCAAGGACTGCTCGTCTGTGCTCGACTACTGCGTCCATTCGTCAGCAGTCTCAGCAACGTCGCATCTCCTCCCTCCTCTCCAATTGGCCTCAGAGACCATCACATCAACCACGTGTTTGGTGCCTACGAGGAGGTTCTTTCAATCAGGATTCACTATCTTCGGCAGGGCCTAGGAGCCAAAAATCTCCTCCTATTTCCCGGTCCATTCGGTTCCATCAGCACTGATTACATGGGCTTCCTACAGCGTCTAAACAGAAATGAGTACGTTCTCTGGGACGGTTTGGTACTGGGTGTTTTGACCAAGTGATGCAGATATAGACCTAGATAGAGATGTGGAATGTCGCACCAGGATGCACGATATATAACTGGCTCACTAGCCGACGACTACAATGCGTACGCTGTTGGTAGGTTTGTTTGGTATGCGTGTGTATTCGTACACAACAGCCATTATGGTGTCTACAATGCAGGATGCTGTGACGACGTCTTAAAATGTAAGTCATGTTATTCATGCATGCGTGTGGTCTGGAGAGGTGCTCGGAAGTCACGTTTTAAAATTTTGCCGGCTCGGCACATCTGAGTGAATTACTTCCAGGAATTCACAGCGCATGCTTATTGGTAGATGGACACCAACTATACAGTTAGTGACCTAACTCATGAAGTGTGTCGAAAGTTACTAAGGAATGCCAATAACTCGCAAACCGACACCATTTCATTAGTCCAATGTCAATGCTACTTAAGTAGAAGTTTAAAAGAATTAAAAACATGAAAGGAATAGTAAAGGCAGTGTTGCGTTGTTTAGAAATGCCAATTTATTTTGAAATGCGCAATATCCCGAAAACGTGGGAAATGGCTCAAATTTACTAAACTTTGTTTTTAGATGTATAGAATGTATTCGCATGCCAAAAGCATAGTAAACATGAGAGTAGACATAAAATAACGTCTAGTAATAGTGTCTTAATGAAGTTTACATCTAAATATCGTTTAATGAGTAGTGTTATTTCATATATGACGGCTGGTCAACTGCCTACATTCTGAGTGTAGATTCCAAAACAGTTTTCCAGTGATTTGTGTTATTTTTGACTCGTTTGAAATTAATGAGATGGGGTTCAACAAGAGAAGCTGGAATTTGCTTGATTTCACCGATTGGGTCGTCGTAGGAACAAAAGTTTTCATAAGGTGGCATGCCATGAGGCCGGTCGGTGCCTAGTAAATTTAAAGAGATTTGATAGGCAGGATCGTAACCATACCATTTTGTGTTTAAAGGGGGAAACTTTCTTCCGTTAAATTAATTTATACATTTCCTTCGTTTTGCATTACGTTGAGTTGCAGATCAGCCTCGAAATATTGCTGAATATTTCATAATTTTCAGTGTTTTCCCCCGATCATCCATAAAGACGGATTCGGAATTACCTGTCTGTTGAGAACTTTAAAATAACATTATTCTTGAGGGCATTTACCAAATGAGTGAGTGTTCGGACGCTCCTTTTCACGAATAAGGTCGTTTGGGTAACATGTGAATACTCATTCAAACATCAAACTCCATTTTCGAGAAAAATGTCTGTCGACAACGAAAGTCAGCATCATTAAGAAAACTTTCCTTATTAAGTTACCTTTTTAAGAAGCGCTTTATTACTGCACTCCGTTGACGGATCTCTGTGTACTTTGCATTTTTGCACAGAGAGGCCAAGTAAAAATTTGACACTTTTGGCCGTTTCTTTTGCGTTCCTAGGAAATACTAATATTTTTCTACCGTAGACGTAAGAACATGCCTTTCTGTATAGATTGAGGCCATTTCCACTGTTTTTGCTCGCTTTTCGTCTAAGTTCTTCGATTATGAATGCACGGCAGAGCGCCCATATAAATACTGATGAAACTATTAATGTTTTGCTCGTTCTATTTCTGAATAAAGTATGCACAGAAGCCGAACAACACGACAAGTAGTGTTTAATATGTTCAAAACTGGAAATGACCGTTCGGCGGTGGTCATTTATGTGACATCAGGAAGAATTTCCCAAACGGCAAAACAATTTCAGCCCATTTAAACGAAGGAATCCCTATCTGCGTTATTACTGTACTTTAGGGCACCCAATCGCACAGATCTGCTAAGTTGACATTTAGGAATTGATAAAACTTCTGGTTTTCTTAAAATAACCGTTGAGTTAGCAGGTTGATCATCATCGGTTAACATAGGATATAAAATAAATTTTCAAGTTCGGCTAATTCTGTTTATTAAAACTCTCCGGGTACATTACTATGCCTTCAATTAAAAAGTCGCTCAGATGCGTAACCGGTGTCTAGGACACGTATTAGCATAGGAAATTGCACGCATACATTCCAACGTCCATTTTCGCTAAACTTTACTGATATTTTATTTGATATAATTACGTAAACACAATTTCTGCACGAGAAAGGGACATTTCATTGAAGGATGTGGATGATCGAAGAAAATGCTCAACGTTGAAGGCGTCCAAAAATTCTCTCATCAGTTTCCGTTATCAGATTTCATGAGATAGGCCACGTACTGTACGAGTGCTCTCCCATGGGCTAGACGGCACCGTCTCCTCATCACCGCTAACTGACGTTCATCTAGAGGGGTTTAGACAGATTTCCCAGTTTGGCCTCAATAGACGGCATCACAACTGGCACATGGGATCTTGCAGACAACGTCTTTTCTTTGAAAGGGAATTAATTTACCCTCGAGAGTTTTACTAGAGTTGTCACACTTGAAAAGTGATTTTTTGTCCGATTCTAGCTATGGGAATCAGTTTGCTGTCACACGGGTTATTTTTAGAGAGCCAAACATTTTATCGATTTTCAAAGGTCAGATTAGCAGGTCTGTGCGTTTTCGGCCCCTAAAGTGCTTTAATGATGCATAGGGGGAATCCCTTGTTTAAAAGGGCTGACATGTTTTGTAAATTAGTGAACTCTATGTTTTGACACCAAAATGACTATCACCGAATAGTCATGTTCAGTTTGGAAGATATGAAACATTGCTCTTCGCACGGTCTAGTTTCTGCACATGCGTAATTTAGAAATGGAACGAGAAAAACATCAGCAACTTGTTCGTATTTGTATGGATACTCTGTCGTGCATTCAAAATCGTAGAACGGAGCCTGAATGTGAACAATGGTAACAGAAGTGACCGTATTATCAGGCGAATGACATGTTCTTACGTTTGAGGTAGATAAGCATTAGCATTCTTTTTTAGCAACGTGAAATAAATGGCCAAATGTGCCAATTTTTTTGGTCTCACCGTGCATATAATTAAAATGCACTAACGTCTGTCAATGGAATGCATTATTCAGGCACTCCCCAAAAGGGTAACTTAGTAGAGAAAGTGTCATAAGTGATCGAAAGCATGTTCTTTGTTAACTTTTGTTGTGAACGCTCATTTTCATGAACGACGAGGTTTCATGGGAAAAACGCCTAAACACTCACTACTTCGGTAAATGCCTTCAATAAGTATTTTATTTCACAGGTTTCAGTAAACACATAGTACAGAGTCCCTCTTTATAATGCAATCCATCGAAAACACTGAAAATCTCAAGGTATGCAACAATGTCTCAAAGCCTATCTGAAATTCAGCGTCATCTAGAACAAACAAGACGTCCGAATTAGTTTTACGGAAGAAAAGCCCTGGCAGCATGTGCTCTTATGAAAACTTTTATTCCTATGGCATCCCCGTTGGCGAAATCAAGCAAAATCCTTTTTGTCTTTCTGGACAGCGTCTGAGTAAATGGAAAAGTGTTTAAAAAACAACGAATTCTCGGGAAACCCTTTCGGAATCTATACTCAGAATGTCGGCTGTTGGCAACCCGCCATACCCGACATTACACTAATTCTTAAAGGATATGTAAATGTAAAATTTGCTAAAACACTATTTTAAAACGTTATTCTTCTTGTGCTGTTTAATTTACTCGTTTCTTGTATGGGCAGCCATTCGGTACATATAAAAATGGATTTTACACGATTGCAACCATCTTTCACTTTTTCGGAATTTGCCGCTTTTCTAAAAAATCTATATTTCTAAGCAATCTACCATTATCTTTGATTAATATAGACATGGGGTCTACGCATTGGTGTCGGTTTGGGAATAATTAGCAGTCTTTCGTAAATTTCGGCACCTTGCATCACTTGGGTCACATAGTTTACACTATTTTCCCCGTAAAACATCTTGTCTTCATCATACACACACACATATGTGTAGAGTAGTCGTACTGTCTGTGATGAACAATCACTCCACCTCTCGAAGGCGCAAATCCGCTTTCGTTGGCGTAGCGATCTTGTGCCGAGTGGGTGATCGAATTTCGCGCCAACTACTTGGAGGCGTGACTGTTAAATGTTGACCTTGTCAGCACCGGCGCCGGCAAACCAAGCACTGTGAGAGCGAATCAATAGCGCCACTGAAGGTCACTCCCGAAGGAGGATGTGTTTGAAGTTCACCTGAGCAAAATGCATCCATTTGGCCTTCGTGGTGGACACGAGGGAGAGTATTGAATGTCGGAGTAGTAGCATGTTGTACTAAGCGGCTTGTCTGCCCGCTATGCTTCTGCAAATATCCTACTCCACGGACTTAGCCTATAGATGGTTACTACAGGACAACCCCTTAGTGTCGTTTGTCCATTCGTCTAAACTATACACGCAGAAATGCCTACTCACAAAGCACTACTGTCCGCCTCTGTCCGCCCTCCCCCCCCCCCTTTAGGTTTACCGCGATTGGCTTTGATCCGCCGGGCTGCGGTTTCAGCACTCCCCCCGCACGCGATTGGAGTGATCCGGGGATCCTGCTGCAAGATGCCCGAGTTGGCGTGAATTTGATGCATCAACTGGGTCATCTGCCCTTCTCCTGCGTGGGCTGGTCAGAGGGCGCCCAGTCGGCCATCCGGGCAGCATCGGAGTTAAATTTTGACGGTCAGTCACATTTTGAGTGGCTCATTCTGCTGCTGGCGCATCTGCTTATTTGTTGTTCTAGAATGCGCATATTGTGGACGCTGACAGTGACAGTATGTCAAATGGCCCGTTGCCTGGCGTCATGATTTGATGACCTCTACTCCCTACACACACACGCACACAGCGCGCGGTGAATGAAACGAAACGAGTTCAAATTTACCTCAGACTGCTGGGAATACCTGAAAGGACACATCACGAAGCAGCCCTTTCAGCCTGACCTTCCGTTCTGGGAAGAACCGAGGTACTCCGTCAAGCTAGCACTCCTAGTTCATCATGATAGATTAAAGTACGCCAAATTTATTTTAGTTAGTAATGCTCCAGTGTCAACGCCGGTTCCTCGGGTTTTACCTAATCAGCCAGGATTCCAAATACCTCCACAAATTTCCACATTTTAGGGGATTTCCCCTGCCTACTGAATGCCCTCCTGGACAATTAATTTTGCCTGAACATGTGTGCGGAATGCTGTGAAATGCTATCATTATTTCGTTTGTGTGTGTGTGATCAGCTTGCTACTGCCAAGTCTTTTCCATTTGCCACCGGCTTATTGTACGCCGATATACGAAGGAAGCCTAATCCATGCATTCAGACTCGATTGATGGCCTGGTGGTCTGGGACCTGGAGGAAGAAATTGCCTCGGAGGACGGGTCGGGGAAAGGTGGTCACATTATGGGCGGCTCCTCCGGTTCGGTAGACGCCTGGCCAGACAGCCGTCGTCTTCCGTTGCAGGCTGTCTATGGTAGAGCGTACATGCGGGATAGTTGGCCTGCCTACGTTGAGACGAGAGAGATGCGACGTATGGGTCCTGCCGATCTCAGCTGCCTGCCGCAGCGTCTCCTCCGGATGCCCCTACTGCATATTGCATCACGGCTCTCTATGGCAGGACAACACCAGGATGCCAACAGCCAATCAACTGAATCGGCTCTCCTCGCCTGTTCGGGCTGCTGTTCAACCCTCTGGCCCGCCAGGTCCGAAGCGGAGCAGAAGGCTAGCTGGCAGCTGCCACACAAGTTGCATGCTGACTTCTTTCAGTCCTCTGTCGAAAACTTTATTCTCAAATCTATTCATTAAAATAAAATGATTCACTGCAAAGTGTCAAAGTATCTCGGAGATGGGCAAGATCCTATTTCGTAGCCGTACCTGTTAGAGGTTAGGGTTAGGGGCTGTGGTTAGGTGTCAGGGTTAGGGGTGAAGGTTGGGGTGGGGTTAGGCTGGAGCATGTCTACTGTAGGCAAGTCAACGAAATGAGATCCGACCCGGCGATTGTTGTCGTTCATTCTGAGTGGCGGATAAGCGGACTACTGTTTTCTTTGTGGGGGAGGGTGTGGGGTGGATACTGTCGGCGCAATTGCCCTAAGCACTGGAGCAGGGGACCCGAGATATTTCGAAAGGAGTGGACCGCCCTTGCTGTTCACGCTATCTGCGTGATGCGTGTTGAATGACAGGCAGGAATGTTATACTGACTGTTAGAAAAGTGTTACGTAAACGGGTTGGAACTCTACCCCGAGACCGTTGCATACACTTATAGATTCGAGCGAGAACAGTGAAGTTGACGCCAATTTTCGTGAAACATTGAAGGAGATTCCTAGATGCAAGGGATTACCTAGGTTGTTTGTGATGATTGTAGGGGGGGGGGGCATTTGAAATAACGAGTTCCTTCCATGCACTGCTAAAATGTTATTAGCTATAAGTATAGGGTTCGGTAGGGGGCAAAACCTGGATGGGGGTCAGTGGGGTCGCTGATAAAGGATATAAGTAGGCTTCCGTTTGCTTGCAATTTTTGAGTTACGATAGGTTGGAGTCGATTCGCCACCGTTTTGCTTGACAAGCACGTATTCGATTCGCGTCCGGTCCCTCGAAACTAAGGATACGAATCACATCCGATGCAGATTGTATTCGTAACTCGTTGGTAATATTAGCATTAATAATATTTTTTAGCAGTGCATGGAAGGAAGTCGTTATGTCAAATGTAAAAGAAATTATTAGAAATGCAAAACTGTTAAAATGTACAAAGATTAAAGTTATGACTGCGTTTACGTACCCGCCTCGCCATTGGGATTGTGCGAATCTGCAAAAGAAACATGTATACGAGTAAGGCGAAAGAAGCTAACTAACAAGTAACGTTTCAATTATATTAAGTAAACTGCATTTATACCACGCAATCTTAATAGGTGATGTTAAGAATAGACGCACTGTTTGCATTCAAAGTATTATTTCGTTTAGGCAAACGGTCGTATGCCCGTTTAAAGGCATTTTTCAGCGCCCTCTCCAGCTGGTGACTGCCGGAGCACTGTCCTCTGTTCCACTGGTCGAAGACCTCTGTAATAAATTCCATCAGCATACATGCATAACAGGTCTTTCCAAGAACGAAATTATACAGAGGTGTTCCGAAGAACGGCCTCTTTCCCTGTTGTCGACCATAGAAGACGTTGAAGGAGGTGATTTCTTCGGAGGACACAACAGTGTCCCCGTCAAGAGAGCACAAGTACGTCACCTAACAAAGTAATGAACGCCGTCGTTACGTAACATGTCAGTTGTTGGCGATAGGTGTTGTCGCCGAGAGCATTGACGAGGGCGTCTAGCTGCTCCGGAGTGTCCACCTGCCTCAAGTTGAATCCGGAGGACTCAGATGGGCATATGGACATGCTCCTGAGGCCTTGGAGCAGATGTATCATTGCTGCGTGCTATTGACGCAACTCAGAGACCAGATGTATAAGCATTGCTAGTGATTGCATCATCCATCGAACGCCTTGCCTCATACTAGCCCACCCTCGCTGGCGATGGTGTTGGTACTCTGGGCGTCCTGTCCGCCGGAGGGTGCTGAACAAACGGTTACTACCTACGCAAGTCGCATACGGGACCTCGAAGTTTACCCGCGTAAGGAGGGGAGGCACAACCTGGTATGGTTGCACTGCAATCTGCTGCTTCGACCTCAGATCCCTGAAACAGAAAATCGGTAAACAACAGATAACCTTACCGACGTTGATGCCACCTCCGGTATCTTCCCCAGGGCCCAGAGGAGAGGGTCCTAGAGATTTTTCGCCTTCCTCTTGTTTTGATAATTGTCATCCGGCGGTAGTTCGCCGGACATGATTATCTACAACCCAACAGGAAAACAGCGCCAGCATCTTTTCGTCGAGGAAAATTCCTCAACAAACCTACGTAGCAAATGCCTACAATAGGAAACCCACTGTTTGCAGGACTGAGGCCTAACCATACAGCCAACTGCTACGAAAAGTAATAAAACATGCTTCATATATCTACGAGGAAGAATGTACCGCATGATCGCTATGCCTGTGTAAAGCAGAAACTGACGCAATTCCGTGCCCTTCCATGTGTCTACATCATTAAGAGACCTGGCACGCTGCGAAAATTGCCGTGGGAGGTACGCATTCAGCCATTTCGGCCTTTCATTAAGCGTACGTACTGCAGCCCTTGACAACCTAAAGGCATTCTCCCTTGGGCTTCGAAGCCACAAGTTCAACAGCCTCCTCATTACACCTAGGCAAACTAAAGGAAGGCAGTCTAAAGGAAGTGAACGGACCATTCCAAGATTACAAGCTAGCAAAGGAGAAATACCAACTGGATGACTGCCATCAGCAGGAGACAAGAACACCTCATCCGTCCTAGCAGGCGCAGAGACACTGTCGTAGACTACTTTCTCAAGGTATTCGCCTTTTACATAGCATCCTTCACAACCGTAATATGCATTAACGTTCTTAATTTGCTTAACGAATGCCCTAGCAGACGCATCACAGATAACGGCTGCCAGGCGGAACTGAAGAGTTCTGTCGATGACGTCGACACGCAGACCAGAACTTGCAAGGGTTCCTAGTTTTCCTACTAGCGGTCTGCAAAATGCCTGAACATCGGGCGGCTTTCCCTGTCCACAATAAATTCCTACTGCAAACATTTGACTAAGAAAGGGCTGGATAATTCTGCCTGAAATTGGCCAAATTTTTCCTTTGGTCTTCTTATGAATAGGAAGACCGTCGATGGCTAAGTACGCTACTATCTCGTCACCTACCACCTGCATGGAAAAGGCACTTAACTGCTCAGTCAACTGTCTTACAAGTCCTAAGTGAACGTACTCACCGCTGTCAAATGCCGTTACCGGTGGCAGATCGCCGGCTTCGCCGAGAAGTGTTCGTGCGTCCAAGGGCATGTTTGGCACGTCGGCTGGCTTCATCTGCCTCAAAATCTTCAGCAGCTTTGTCAAGTGCTGGTGGGGTATTCGGGAACGAACTGCCCAGGTTCGCAGCAGGTCGCGTGCGGTCACATCCACCCCAGTTGGGAAGGACATCGGACGCTCTTCAAAAGAACTGTGCCACTGTTCAGTCGTCGAGGTCGATGTGTCCTCCGAAGAGGACGTTGGGGCGTCTCTTGACAGCAACGATTCATCTTCTACATCCTTCCCGATTGGCCTCTGGGATGACCACGTAGATCAAATATTTGGTGCCTACGAGGAGCACCTGTCTGTCAGGATCCACCATCTGAGCCAAGGTGTAGGGACTAGCAATTGTTTCGGCGTGCCGAGCACCGGTCGTCGAGGCTGATGGTTCCAACGCAAGAGCCTCGAGTGCGCATATCGCGAGTGCTAAGGACAGAACCGTCAATCCCAGACTACGGAAATCAGGATAAGACCAGAGTTATGAAGAAATTAACAATCAAAAGTCAAACGACCTGACAATCCAACACATGCCAAGCGCGTCGCGTCGTGTGTTGTGTTCCTTCCATTCAGTTAAACAACCAGTAAGTTCAAGTATGAGGAACAGGTAGGGAAAGGCAAGATAGTCTGGCGCCTCGGCACAGTACCCCCCTCCGAGACCGGAGGGCGGCGAAAACGACGCCGAAGGATGTGTACAGGTCAAAAAGAAATGAGTGACCAACCGATCAGGGAAGTGTACATGACGACCACTGCGAGTGATATATACAGGGTCCGTAGAAAAGTGAATACATCTGGTGGCGGAAGTGTTGGAGTAAGCGGTGGCAGTCGGAGGTAGCGGACAGGATGGCAGAGGGAAAGGAATCGTATACGCAGACATGTAATACCTATCGGACAAAGGACTTTGGCAACCGGGCACCGATGATCTAAGATCCACAAACGGATGTCTATTGGTCAGGCATGCTGTTGATGTGGTTGTTGGACACCCTCTCAAAAACCGGACACATATCCAGTATCTGACGTATGGCCTTGACTATGTCCTAATATGGTCAGAGGAAAATTATCTCTTAATGAACAACCAAAAATCAGTCCGGTGTATTTTGGACTGCGGCCCTCTCCTGCCCGGAACGAACCAACGCGGTCATAAAAGCCGAGTGTATTTGGTTTCCTCACCTGCGTTGATCGCTATACCCGTTGGCCGGAAGCCATTCCTTTACCGATTGTGCAAGCTGAGACCATTGTGAAAGCCTTCGTCAGTCGTTGGGTCGCCATATTCGGTGCGCCATCCATGATTACGACTGATCGAGGCGCGCACTTTGAGTCCACACTTTTCCAAACTCTCCTCAACTTCCTTGGCTGCACACGTATTCGGACGACGGCCTACCACCCAGCTGCCAACGGCATGGTTGAGCGTTTCCACCGCCAGCTAAAAACTGCACTGCGTGCCGCAGAAGATCCCGAAAACTGGGCAGACAATGTACACGTTGCACTTCTTGACATTCGTGCGGCACTGAAATCAGACTTGGACTGCAGCGCAGCCGAATTGGTTTTCGGCACTACCCTCCGATTCCCTGGTGAGATGGTCACCCCAACCTCTCGTGGTACCGAAGAGACCCCCTAAAATTTTGTGCACCGTCTGGGACAATTCATGCCCTCGCTTTCCCCGGTTCCACCTCGAGCTCCATCGACCGAGCCTTATGTTGAAAACGGCTTAGCCAACTGCACTCATGCGTTCGTTCGGTGTGATCGTGTGCGGAAGCCGTTAGAATCATCATACGAAGGACCGTTCCGTGTGCTTGCACGTAACAGCAAGACCTTTCGGATCCTGCCAGGTGACAAAGAGGACGTAGTCAGCATCGACCGGGTCAAGCCTGCTGTTGTGGAGGAGCCCCCGGACGTGTCTCAAGGACAAGCATGTGCTGACCCCATACCTCCTCCCACTCCTTTTCCACTTTCCCCACCTATCCCTCCGTCCCGTATACTTCCTCTTCCTTCTGGTTCGCAGCATCAAACTACAACCTCTTCCTCCACCCTTAACTTGTCCACTACAACACCTACTCAGCTGTCTCCAACAGTGCCTCCCGCATATATCACCCGCAGTGGACGTCACGTTCACTTTCCCGATCGTCTAGTTAATCATTTCTTCTAGACCTTTGTATGTCCTCCGGCGTCGTTCACGCCGCCCTCCGGTCTCGGAGGGGGGTACTGTGCTGAAGTACTTGACTACTTGACCTTCGACAATCTTGTCGCGTTTGTTTTACTGTAGCATTTGTTTTAACGTGACGAGGACTCCACCGCTTGTAAGCTTCGCGCCGCTTGCATGCTCTCTGGACGGGTCGTTGAACATTTTGAATATTAACTTTATTCACTTACTGGCCTTCCTTACCTCTCTCCGTTTATGAGGTTAGTAAGCCGTAGTTCGTTAGTTCGCGGGAACGACATAACTTACGTCAATAATAATAATAATAATAATAATAATAATAATAATAATTCATAGATATTTTGACAGAATTTGAATGATGTATACTGACCCAACTGTGAAAAACTCGGCGCCTCGGTGGGGTTCGAACCCACGCAGTAAGTGAAAGGCTTTAGAACATCCAACGTTCTAACCACTTGAGCTACGAGGTCCCGCCGGACGACTCGAGTTTAATCACATTTGCGTCAAGTTTACCCGCCCAACTTACTGCAAAGTCTGACGGGGCCTCGTAGCTCAAGTGGTTAGAGCGTTGGCTGTCATCAAGCCTTCCCCTTACTGCGTGAGTTCGAATCCCACCGAGGTGCCGAGTTTTTCACAGTGTGGTCAATATGGATTTTTCAAAATCCGCGAAAATATATATGAATTACGTGAGCCTGGTAGTCATCTGGTGGATTCTAGGTGAATTACTTAGGAAATCCTGCTTGGACAGTCAACTCACTGTATCAGATTTGGTGGATTCCAGACGTTGCAGTAAGTTGGGCGGGTAATTTGATCCAAATGTGATTAAACTCGCGTCGTCCGGCGGGGCCTCGTAGATCAAGTGGTAAGAGCGTTGGCTGTACTGAAGTATTCCCCTTCTTGCGTGGGTTCGAAACCCAGCGAGGGGCCGATTTTTCACAGTTGTGTCTATATGAATAACACTAAAATTAATGATGATAATAATAATGACTAGGAGATGCAGCATGCATTTTTTATATTGCCCTTTGTCAGTTAACCGCACAATGGAATGGTTGTAGGCAGAAGTACGCACATGGAAAGGAAGGGGGTGTTGATTGCTGTGGAAACAGAAGACTGACAGAGAATTGGTCGAGCAGCCCTTACTGTGACAGGGGACTGCAGACGCGACTCAGAAGACATTGGCGACAATTGTTTCAGCAAGGCGAGGCCAAACCTTTGGAGGTGCGCCGAGGGCGGTGCGCGCGTGCGTGCGTGCGTGCGTGCGTGCGTGCTTGCCCACATGACCTTTGTCCGCCTAGAAGCCCGATCAGCGAATGACACAACGCCGATTAGCGTCAAGCTGTCTCCTCGACGTGGCTATGTCACGTGCGTTGCAATCAGTATCCAATTGGCAGGAAGTGTTATTTAGGCTGCCAGAGGACGTCATGAGAGAATAACCAGACTGACGACCAGGAGAACGGGATGCCACAGGCACACAAGCTCGCCTCAACCGCTGACTGTCCTACCACACAACATCCTCGCAGCCGCCACCGTCACCGTCTCAGGACATGTTAGTTATCAGTTAAACGGTCTTCATCTTCAACGCATATATGGGTTGGACTAATGGCATTAAATAGAAGCAACTGGCTGAGCGCCAGCCAGTTGCCAGGGGCTGCCCCAAATCCCACCTTTCGCCTCGACCGATCGTAGCCCTAGGCGGCAGCCCAGTCAGCCGGGATGACTCGCAAACCACCTCTTCTGTGAGGTGCATCTGGGACGTCAGTAAAATCGGCATCTCAACTCCTCACCAATTCCCGCGAGCAAAAGTGGAGCTTCACGAGGCGATACTGTTCGTCGACGTGACACTGTTCTTTGCACCCATCTCACCGGATTTGGTGTACAAGGCTATGCGGTGAAGCATGCATTGAAGTATGGTAAATCACGGGCATGTCTTTACTGATATTGTCATCAATATATTTTCTGCCCCACAGAAGCAGGTGAGGGAGTTAATACATACAGAGGTTGTCTGGCCTGACAGTTTGTCCTTGTCCTCTCCGTATATGATGGGACTAGTAGAGAAGAGTACAGCGGCGTCGACTGCCGGGAAGGTGTGTGATATAGATTGAGTTAGGCGCCTTGTTAAAAGTTCACTTGGCGCGTCCCCTTGAAACGGCACCCTGAGGAAAAGCTTATTTTTGTCTGCCGTCAGCCTCGAGGGCTTTGGTAGTCTTTCGGTCACGTACCTAGCAATGAATACATCGAGGTACCCGTTCTGGCGAATGCGAATTTCAACAATCTTAAGTTCCACCTCAATGCTATCAGCTGAGCAGATCCTCCTTACTCTTTGTGTCAAGCAGTGCCTTATGTTTAATGCTACGAACCTCCTATAATTCTTGTTATGTCCGGACCACGTCTTCTTACGATAGACGCGACGTCGAATACTACCTGCAGGCCTTCTGCTCAAAAGCACATACAGAAAGAGGAGCGATCTGGACTGTTTTCCTTCAAGCGTGAATCTGATTGATGGGTGTGCTTGATTGATTTCGTCCCGTGGGACTCAAACGTCGTTTTGTTTAGGTGCAATCGCGAATATATCATCCACATAGCGTTCATAATATCTCAGACCATTGATCTGGCGACGAAGTTCGAAAGCTTCTAGCTTGCCCATGAACATATTCGCCAAAAGCTACCCCGTCGATTTGTCTATACGGATTGTTGTCAAATAGAAGCCGTACTTTGATGTTACATCCCAGCAGCAATTCTTTGAGAGCATTTACCTCATTCCTATATCATGATTATTGGAGGCAAGGGCTTCACAGAGGTAGTTGACGATTTCTGTGACCGGTACGTTCGTACAAAGAGACGAGACGTCCAGCGAAATCATAATCTTTCGGTTAAAGTCGAGATTTTTCATGCTGTAAACGAATTCATAGGTATACCGAAAGCTACAGTACATGTACTAACTCATGTGATGCTAGCCGGTATTGTATGGGCTTTAGTTTCTCCGCTAGCCACATCGCGGCGAGTTTCTCATGTCTAGAATCGGTGTACCATGTACGTGGATCTTTGGCAAGCCATATAACTGAGGTATATGCGTGCCGACAGGCGGGAGACGCTCTAGGTTGTATTCGCTAATGAAACCATTCGCTTGAAGTCTTTTCAAACAGTCGGTCGGCAGAGTTTCAACCTCATTTGTTCGATACTTTTGGTTTTCTGCCTTTCTGAAATGTGCCTGGTCCGACAGGATTGACTGTATTTTACAATTTACTCGGTTCTGTCCATCAAAACAACACCAGTTTCCTTATCTTTGCCCTGTCGGAGTTGCTTTAACTCCTTAATATGTGACTTCGTCAGCATGCCTCGATATTTCGGGACAGGAATTGCTCACGCCTGCATGATGCATGTTCTTTCACACAACCCGATGCGTTACCAGATCGCGTCAGCGATCGCATATACGGACTGTTTGCAGCTTTGTCCACCATTGCATCCGATCCCATCTCCGCTCATCTGGACATTGTCTTTCCATCGGAGCCCTGTGGGTGTGGGAGGGAGGGAGTGGGGTAGATGTTGCGCAGGTATGCCTCACAATAAACGGATTCACGCCAACCCCGCCAGTGCTGCCTTCAGTCTGTTCGGCATACGGTGCAGTTCGCCAATGGCTGCAATTTCCTTAACCAGTCCGCAGGTCGCCCGAGACTCTGAAACAACTGCTCGGCCTATATGAGCCAAAAAGTGTCTCCGACGATGATCCACAAACAGAACTATTGTGAATGACTGAT
>CACRXP010000340.1:264998-279548 GCA_902702965.1 Spirometra erinaceieuropaei | reverse complement strand
CGCGTACAAAATTCAAAGAAATCGAGTCAAGGGTCTTATCCTCAAAACCAGAAAGGAATTCGAACGGGATCTGCTTAACCGTGCCGCGGAGAACCCTAAATTATTCTACGGTTACATTAGGCAGTGCACGCGGAACAAGGATACAATAGCCCTGCTAAGGACTGCTGAAGGCGAACATCTCACTGACGACAGAGCGAAAGCTGATCACATTTCAGAATTTTTTCGGTCCGTTTTTAGTAGCGAAACAGGATTCAACTCTTCGCCCCCTCAATCCTTCGAAGACACCCCAATTATATAGACCGTCCAGTTCACTGAGGGTATGGTGGATACTGCCGGCATAATCGTCCTGAGCACTGGAGCAGGCGACCCGAGACCTTTCGAAAAGAGTGAACTTCCCTTGTTGTTCACGCTATCAGCGTGATGCGTGTTGAATGATAGGCTGGACTGTTATACTGACTGTTAGAAAGTGCTACGCAAACAGGCTGGAACTCTGCCCCGAGACTTTTGCATACACTTATAGATTGGGGCGAGAAAAATGAAGTGGAAGCCAATTTTCCTGAAACATTGAACGAGATCCGTAGATGCAAGAGATTACGTAGGTTGATTGTGATGCTTATAGTAGGGGCGGGTCATGATTGCAGTCAGTACATACCGTACGCTGATTTTCATCGATTATCTTCTGGTGATACACTACCCTGGAGCTGCGGGTCTACTTGCTTCGGCGTCCAACCACTGTTCCCGTTCCCTTATTGGTGCATGTGGAGAGCTGTGAGCACTTCCCGTGATCCTCCTCATGCGAACAGGTGCGCACCAACTACTACAACTGACAATTTCATCATGTGCGTGGCGGAATATGGACTGCATGCATTAGCCTTTATTTCTTGCACTATGGGTCACAACTTCGGCTCAGCGAGATGATTGGCTGCGGTTCTTTGTGTACCTCTCTCTCTCTCTCTATTGACTGGCTTTCACAGCGGATAGGCCGGGAACGTGGAGAACTTGATGTCTTTTCCACACGGCTATTACATTTTATTTCGAAGATGGCGACGATGCGCAGAGTGGCGTCTACGTTACGTAGCCAGTTTGTACATCCTAAGAATTGGGTAGGTTAGTTGGATAAGCATGAAGTCGAATATGACATTTCATGCGGTGTCGCCGATGCCAAATACTGCGGTGACGCTAGCAAATCGGCCTCTACACGCATTCATGAATATCAGTTAGCGGGGGACAAAGGAGACCACATAGCGATGTTGTCATGCATAGTCTGGATATCAGACACAAATCTGTATCTGTACGCCTTATGCACTGTTTATGTTAATGCTGAAAGTACTAAAATAAAAGGCGCGATAAATGCTCCGAAAGATGTGCTAATTTTTCCCAAATATTGGGATGTGTTACCTGGTTGAAACGGTTGTTTAAGTGGATTCGGAAGAGCTGATGCCAGGATGCCGTAGCCTGCTGATTTGCAAAGTCACCTGGATATAGTTTGAAAGCAGGACGAAATAAGTACGACTCCGTTTTGCTCAGAGCTCCGAGCTAGAGCGTCCACAGACAGTCGCACAGCAACCCTCCTTCATATTTCAGACCGCTTCCGATAGTACTTGGGGTGTTGGTTCTTAACTAATGAAATTATGCTTTGTCATTTTAATGCAACCGTGCATTTGGGCTTAGGCGTAGGTCCGTGGGAACACCAGCCAATCATAATTAGGTATGGTCTTGGATATGTGATGAATTAGGATTTTGGATGAGGACCATTGTCAGTTAATGGCATAATGAAATAGTTGTAGGAAGAGGTACGCACATGGGAATGAATGAGGTATTGGTGTTAACTGTGAGAACTGAACTTTGGCTAGGTCACGGGTTACCCGAAAGGGGGGTGGGGGATGGGCAGGCGGGAGGTCGGAGGTGAGTGTGGCCAATAAATCTGCACGGCCCATCCACGTGCGCCACACCGGACGTGTTTAAATTCCGTTTAATGTGAGAAAACACACACACACACCCACGACCAGCTGAAATCCTGCAGGGACAAGGACAGGAATAGAGGATAATCCGCAACTATTTGGAGGCCAAACCCCATCAACTGCGGGGAGGGAATTTCACATAAAACGAAGAACTATGTATACATGGGGGTAACAGAGGATGCGTTGCGAAATCAAGTCAGTCAGGACATATGGCGGCGCATTTCCCTGTCATGTTGGCAATCATGGCGTCGGAGATTAGTCTTCGGTGCCATTTCGAATAGATTTTGTCAGTGCGCATCAGGATCAAGTCGCCGTAGCAACTAGAACGTGATTAAAAGCTCACCGACTTATTGTGGATAATGGATTCGGTAGACGATTAAGGCTGTCAGGCGCTATTCGTACGTCAAATAATTGAGTTCAGTGACAAGCTATCGAGCACGTCTTTGTACACCTTCAAGATGAGCTATGTTCTCCTGAAGTAACGGCCGCCAAACCTGTACCACGTACTCCATGTGTGTCCGCACAAATGTTCCCTATACCTCACCGACGATATTCGCATCCAGTTCGTGCAAGGTTCTGCCAACTGTCATCGAAGTTGACGTTGTCTGCACTGCGACTTCGGAACACTGCGATGTTGCGCTCACATCGTCTTTACTGAATACTTCACACACATAGATACGGTGAAGGCTAGCCTATTCGGTATGTTGCTGCCTATCAAACGATATGAGTTGTGAGATGACCAAGTGCATGACGTGAGATGGGGGAGAGAGCTGTAGAGGCCGGATCTTCTGTGCAGAAATTCTGTAGTAGTCAGGGCGCTATCCGCCCCACCGACAAATGTGCGACAGCGTCAGAGACTGTGCGCACGCAAGTCTTTTCGTTAGGGAGTTTTACCTAAAAAATCAACCCAGAGGCATGGAAGGATGTCGCTCAAGATGAACAGCAGTGGCGCATTACCGTAAAGATTGGATTAGCGATGTACGAAATCAAGGAGGGTGGCCGGCAACGCTCAAATGCTACGGATGAATACCGCCAACAACCAAAACCCTGCCATCACTTCCACACCGTCAGCTGACGTTCGGGGCACGGACCGACTTCACAACACACAACCACTATCGTCGTCGCTGCCGCCGCCACCGCCACCACCACCACCACCACTGACAACATCAATGAGGACACTGCTACCAACCAGCAAAATATTACCAGCACTCAGCGTTCTCATCCCACCCCTCCTCCTACTCCTACTCCTCCCTCTAATCCATCACCAACACCATTACCACTCGATGCTTGACCAGGTCGCGTGAGGGAATGCATAGACGGACTGTTTGCAGCTTTGTCCACCACTACGCCCGATCCCACCTCCAGTAATATGGGCATTGTCTTTCCATCGGAGCCCGGTGGGTGTGGGAGGGATGTAGAGGGGTAGATGTTGCGTCGGTCTGCCTCACAACAAACTGATTCCCGTGAAGGTCACCAGTGCTGCGTCCAGTCTGCCCGCAGCCGGTGCAGGTCGCCCCTCGTGGTTCGCCTCGTGATTCCACCTACAGGTCCAGGTTCACAGACTAGCTCGTTGTATCACAATAGCGACGGCCATTTATACCGAAGTGAAGGCATCACATCAGTAAGCGTTTTGATCGCAGTCAATTATGTGGTCATTCTTCTTATCAACCTCATCTCTTCACTGATCAGGCTGATCACATCTGTGCCGATCATATATACGCCTTCCAAACACCACCAATTGCCTAACTGCACACCACCTACCAGACTCTACCTGGGGGTGAGGGAGATACCACTCAGTCGAGTGTAATCCGAGCTCCACATCAAAAATGAGGCATGCAGTCTGATCCTAGGTCCTGAGTAGGGGGCGTATTATGCCGCCAGTTTGCACAACGTCAAGAAACAACTGCTTGCCAGACCCAATCAATGCAGAGCTCGTTGTTCCGCTTAAAGTGAAAACATTAAGAGACGGAGCCGACTTTGACAGACATCGCCCTCCCTTCTCCAACTCCATCTCGGTGGCTTGCTCGAGTCAGGCGGTGTGGGAATAAGGAGACTGGGTACAGTAGCTGAGATAACTTGACGGACCTGTTTACGGTCTGGGAATTATGGGAAGCAATTAAACGTCTGAAATATACTGATACTGATACAAATTTGAGAACACATTCAAATGTTAAATTGACACATGTTTCGGAGAATTTATCGCGCTTTCTATTTTATAACTTATCGAGCTTATCATTCACAGTGTGTATGGAGACGTCAGGCAATAGGTCATTTGACACGAGGTTGATGTCAGCACCCATAGTATGCACATTGGCGGACAGGTAACCAAAACTGACCAATCACAATGCAGCTGCCCATCGAAATTCAACTCCGATGCTGCCCGGATGGCTGACCGGTCGCCCTCTGACCAGCTGACGCAGAAGAAGGGCAGATGACCCAGTTGACACATCAAATTTACGCCAAGTCTGGCATCTTGCAGCAGGACCTCCGGATCACTTCAGTCGCGTACGGGGGAAGTGCGGAAACCGCAGCTCGGCGGATGAAAGCCTATCGCAGTAAACCTAAGGGGGGGGGTGAGGATGGACAGACATACCTTATGAGCCAATTGACTGGGGTGGGGGCGGAGGCGGAGGCAGGCAGTTCTCTGGCATTTCTGTCGTGCATAGTTTACACACACGTGCTCATGGTCTGGTGGGATGGTACTCTATCGGTCAAACGGTACCACCATGCAGCATTATCTCCGTGACACTTGCCCCCAAAACAGACCACACAATGGATACGCTGCATAGTCACGGGGGAACTAGATCGGAGTCTGGCAGGCCTTATTGACGATGCTCACTCCATAACACATGCTAGCATTTGGTGTATGGCGGCACGTCCAGATCGTAAAATCACACAACACTGAGCCCCATGGACGACAAACATCTATGTTAAGACGTCGTGGTTTGTGACGACAGGGATGAAGGCGGGGAGGGAAGGAGGAGGATATTGTTGGCTCCTAGGCGCCTGGCGCAGATAGTGGATCCTGATGGAAAGCACCTCCTCGTAGGCAGCAAACATGTGGTTGATGTGGTGATTCCTGAGGCCAATTGGAAAGGAGGGAGGTGATGCGTCGTTGCTGAAACTGCTGAAGAGATGTCGCATTATTCGGCCACAGACGAGCAATCCTCTGCGTCCACCAATTCCCTTGGGCTTAAACATGCACTTTCTACAATGATTCCGATAGTAGAATATGCAGTTAGATTTTTATGATTGCAAAATGCCAGCACATATGTATCTGCACTTCCTGGTACGTCATAAATGCGGATATATGTGAAATTATTTTCAGAGACACAAGAGGCCTCGACCTGTAGCATTGTTTAAATTTGCATGCTATACCCATGTACACATGTACGACTTCCGCTCACCTGAGCTTGCAGTCGCCTAAACCTTCTTCTTTTACCATTTTATGGTAGCGTTGACGATCAGAAAGTAGAGCGAGTCGAAGAAGCTCGGTGTAAGGAGCATCAGTTAGAGCGTCGCATAAGAATGTGTAAACGTCTGAGAGAATGGTGGGTGGGAGGGTGGGGACGGCGGGGGGAAGGAGAGTCTCAGTTAGACTGATTTGTCTTGGTAGAGTAAAAGGAGGGCCCGGTACGGAAAGCGTAGTTCTGAGTTACTGCCAAAATTCTAGAAGGGACATAGTGTCTACGTCTTCGAACTGTCGTGTGGCTACTGAGATGCATCTCGCGGAAACCATCTTCGCGGCCGACAACGGCGGGGACGATTTCGGTTACGGTGGCATGCGGGACGAATGCAGTCACACAGGCGGCATTGGCAGACCACGCATCAAACAAGGTGCCCCCTATGAGGAGAGCTGTGCAAATCGCTTACCGATATCTGAGGATTGGTAGACGAAACGTCAGACCTCTAATAAACCCCTCGCAGTCCATGCTGATCTGCACGACACCTTCCCATGTGCCGTTGAGAGTGCAGTCGTGTGCGAAGCGAACTACGCGATTGAAAGTACAACAGCCGTTGATTAAGTAGGTGGCCGTCCGTCCTGTAGGCGATACGGATCCCAGTGCGTTCGTCACGGTAGGCGTCCATCAGCAGGGTAGAACAGAGAACATCTGACTGAAGAGGCTGGGTGTGAGAACGCAGCCCTGATTCACTCTGTTGTTCACAGCGAATGCTCCATTTTCCGTGACTCACGCCATCATGCCATCGTTGAGCTGACACACCATCTGACTGAATCGCTCGGGACAGACGACTTTCTGCCTAATTTTCTACCGTCTGTCACGATGCACCATGTCGAAGAATTTCATCAGATCCACGAGGGTAGAGAAGAAGTAGGTCGGCATCTCGTGACACTTTTACTGCAGCTGACGGGCGGCGAATATCATGTCGGTGACGGCGGAAACCAAACTCTGCCTTCTTTTGAAGGTGGGTCGTTCGTTCGAGCCAGTGTAACCTTCGTGGATGCAGGGTGGGTGGTTCGTGCGTTACATGGACTCGGGTGCGCAGTTTGTGGTTATTCATCATCAGATAGGTCAGGAACCGTATCTGTCATGATCACACAGCCATCGCATTGTGTCTCAAATTCGGTGATGATGATCAACTCGGATCACCCGTGAACAACAAGACACCCTGAAACAATGAATTATCAGCAATCTGGAGGCATCGTCTCCTATCAAGTTCCGAAATGTGGTAGTTATGTGTCTTACTTCCAGAGTCCCAATCGCACTCCGAGCTGGTCAGGTGGGAGTGGACGCTGTGACCGACAAATCTAGCCGCTTCGTCTGGACGTGCCACACACATGACCTGACCCCTCCCTCCTCCCCCCCTCCCCAGACATAAGCGTCAGGATCTCACACACAAGGGGTGGGCGACATGCATGTCATGTCTGTGTGAGAGTGTCAGAGGTCACGTTGAGAAGGAGGCATTCCAGCCTGACTCTCAGTCCACCAGTCGACCACTGAGCTCAAACGCACCTTGGGCTAAATGCGAGGCCTGAGTTCCGTCGATAGTTGGCAGTCTTGCAAGTCATCACGGAGTTTAACGCATCGTGACAGTCTCAGGCTCGGATCACACATGCACCAGAGGGGCCGGAGTTGGACCATTCATTTTTGATAGTGGGCACTGTCAGCTAACCGCACAATGGAATGGTTGTACCCATAGGTACGCACATGGAAATGAAGGAGGTGTTGATTGCTGTGGAAACAGACGATTGAGGCACAGCATTTCTGACTGCGACGAGGGCAGCAGAAGCTGATTGGAAGGCAGTGGCGAGAATTGTTTCAGCGAGGCGAGGCCCAACCTTTGGATGTGCGTCGATGTGCGTGCGTGCGTGCGTGCACACATGACCTTTGTCCGCCTACAATCCCGATCAGCAAATGACACAACGTCGATTGGCCCCAAGCTGCCTCCACGACGTGGCCATGTCACGTGCATTGCAACTGGCAGGAGGTGTTAGTTAAGCTGACAGGAGGCGTCATGAGAGAACAACCAGACAGGCGACCAGGAAAACGGAGCCCGGTGGCTAAACTTCCCGGCATGGCTGGCGCAGGGCGAGACGCCGTTCCACAACGCGCAGCCACAACGCAATATCACCAGTCCGCACGGTCAAGGAAGATCAAATATATGAATGTCGGTTATCGGCTGGCAGGTGGAGTCGTTGGACTTGATTAAACAATGTCTTTGTACTTGAGGTCGGATAATTTGAGTAGATGACTGACGAATTGACACTGAGAGTGAAGGATAGCACTTGTGTTGGTTGAAAATGTGAGGCAGAGTGCATAGCCAAAAAGGTCAGGCTAAAATACTGTGATCAATGAAGAGAAGGACGGGGATGAATCCAAGTGGAAATAGTTAGACACGGAACGATACGGAGTCACGAATGTTTTTAATAAACCGGTCAATTTTTGGATAAATACGCACGGGTGTATAGACGAGCAGAATTAGAAGAAACAAAGTAGCCACGAGAATACAATTTGGTGACAAATTTGTTATTGAAATTCGTGTCCAGGTTTAACGTCAGGCATTTTGGCGCATTAAAACAAAACGCCTTTTCATGTCACTACAAACCGTTGTTAATATACTTTATAAGCCCTAGGAGTCAGGGTTACTGCATGCACGAAGACAGCTTGCTGACCACTAGCGAATATCCGCACGAGTACGCCTTCATCACTGTTGGGACGTCGGCAGTCCTAACAACTCAATGCTAACTTTGGTACGGTTAATTCCGAATCGCATGTAAACTTGGCCGAATGGCGTGCTGAATAACCAACATGCCTGGTCGCCAAAAGTCTTTGACTGAAAGGTATTACTTGTCCGCATGTACGATCCACTAGGAGAAATGAATGCGGCGTGTGCTTCAGACTGAATAGAAGCCGCAGTCAAATGGCTTGTAAAGGCTAATAAATGTGTTTTATTTTTCAATAGTCTGTTAAAAGACAATTTGGTGTGCATACGTCTGCTCTCAATAAATTACCTTCAGGCCTGCACACTTATATTTCTATCAAAATGATTAATCATAAAAAGCGGGCAAGTAGACGTTATTCTGTATTTGGGGTTGGGTGAAACGAAAAACAATATGGCCCTCAGTGTCATGGAGTAAGGGGAATAGTGGACACTGGGACGGGTAATTATATGCCGATGGCTGGCTTGGTGATTTTGGTCCATGTTAACTGTGAGGCCTGTATGAAGATCTCTGCGTGCATAGGATTTGTTTGTGCAACCTGAATGCAGCCGTCTCTGCCGTTGCCAACAGACGCTGTCCAAGTGAATTTGGATAACTTGACGGAACCTTGTAAATCACCCAGACGGCCTGCCCGGAATCTACACCGTGGTCCGCGTCTATCATGTGCGCGAGGATAGACCTGTTAACGTTCTTCATTTGACCCTCCTCTAACCATGATGGAAGGTGCTCTCTTATTCCTTTTGACAAACGTCGCATTGTGCGACCACTATATTCTGCTCCACAGGAGCAGGTGATGGAGTAAATACACATAGAGGTGGTCCGGCCTGTACGTTTAAGGTACATCTCAGTAGCAATTCTTTGAGAGCATCCACCGACATTCCTATATCATGATGATTGGAGGCAATGGATTCACAGAGGTGGTTGACGATTTCTGTGACCGGTATGTTCGTGCAAAGAGAAGAGACGTCTAGCGAAATCATAACCTTTCCGTTTAGGTCGAGGTCCTTCATGCCGTTAACGAATTAAAAGGTATACCGATAGCCATGCGATGTTAGCCGGTACTGTATTGGCTTAAGTTTCCCCGCTAGCCATTTCGCTATAGCATGGGACGACGAGTTTCTCATGTCTAGAGCCGGTGTACCATTTATGTGGATCTTGGGCAAGCCATATAACTGAGGTATATGTGTGTCGACGGGTCGGAGACGCTCTAGGTCGTATTCACCTCGATCCACCAGCACATACGCCACACAGGAACTCACTCCGCATACTCCGACACACGGACGGGACATGCAGCGCTCATGCATGCGTGATGCATGTTCTTTCACACAACCCAATGCTTTACCAGATCGCGTCAGCGAACGCATGCACGGACTAAATGCAGCTTTGTCCACCATTGCACCCAATCCCACCTCCGGGCATCTGGACATTGTCTTTCCATCGGAACCAGGTGGGTGTGCGATGGAGGGAGGGAGTGGGGTAGATGTTACGCAGGTCTGCCTCACAATAAACTGATTCACGAGATCCCCGCCAGTGCTGCGTTCCGTCTGCGCGCAGCCGATGCAGGTCGTCCCTCGCGGCGATCACATGATTCCTCCTAGAGGACCCAGTTCACAGACTAGCTCATTGTATCACAATAGCGGCGGCCGAAATGAAGGCATGGCATCAGTAAGCGTGTTGATAGCAGCGAATTATGTGGTCATTCTTCTTATCAACCTCATCTGTTCACTGGTCATTCAAATAACCGAACCAGCCGACGAGGCTGACGGAGTAGCGACAGGCAGGGGGAGTGGACGTAGACTGATGGCTAAGATGACGTGACGTCTCTGTTTTGCGTGCGGCACACATAGGACGGTGTTGAAGAAGGAGACACGATCGCCGGGACAAGAGCTTTATTAGCCCGATGTTTCGGATTCCTACTCGAATCCATCATCAGAGACAAAAAAGCAGAAACGGGTGGTTGTTACACAATGGGCTGCGGTATTTATAGGATGCAGTAGCCATGCTACCGCACACCTATGAACATTCACGGCTCCCCCCTTTATCCGGGATCGTCGCACTTGGTGTGATCATTGCTTGATGGCAGACATTCGAGTCGATAATTGCTGCAATTTCATCACGTGCGTTGGATGTTGGCGTGATGATTGCTCTTGTCCCGGCGATCGTGTCTCCTTCTTCAAGACTACTTCCTGGGACTCGTCTCTTCGCTTCTATTGGCAATAGGAAGGTGTGTGAAGAATGCTTGATAGTGTGCACTGGTGGACGGAGAGGACAAATGGGACAAGATTAAAGTGCGCAGAGTGACTTGCTAAGAAGCAGGAAGAACCTGCTGGGATTAAGAACGGGCTTGCGCGCATATTCGGGTCTTATTTGAAGGTTCCTTTTTATCAAAATTCCAAAGGAGTCCAGGTCAACATGAAGAACCAGCGTATAGGACCGGCAACAGCCACGCTGAGATATCACATTTGGCCTTGATTTTAGGCCACAAGCCATCATGATGCGGCATAGTCGTGCTGAAAAATACTTGGCATTCGGGATATGTGCTTTGTCTAGTTTCCTGCAGACCAATATGACACATGGCAAGAGGATGATTATTATAGTAGAAGCATATTGAGAATCGAGCGATGTGCGTAGAGATGATGCACATCTTATTCCGGAGTTGTCTAGGTCGGTGCAGATCAAAGACCTGTTGTGTCCGTCCCTGTACATACACGCTCGCTGCATCCTCCCACCTCGACATGAGAAAGTATATTTGGAAGCCGAGGTCCAATCATGTGTTTAAACATTTTGTTTCAGGAAGGCGGAGGAGACGCAACCGCGCGAAAACGGATTTGGTCCGACTGACATTTCAGGTTCACATCCGAGACGGCATCAGATCATGGCGAATGATGCAATCCTTGTGCATGCTTGCTCTCCCTGCCCGCAGGCCGGTGAGTCGGATGGCCGAGCAATCACCACGCCAGCATGCAACACGAGTGATGAGATTGCAGCAATTGACAACTTGCTTGCCGACCATGAAGCAATTAGCGCACCAGCGGGCAACAATCCTCGATGAGAGGGGGGGGGAGGGCGATTAATTATCATTGGCATGCAGCGGCATAGCGACTGCATCCTATAAATACTGCAACCTCTCGTGCACCAATCACCCGTTTCTGCTACTGCCTCTGAAGATGGCTTCGAGAGAGAATCCGAAGCGTCGGGCGAATAAAGCTATTATTCCAGCGATCGCTTCTACTTTTTATCAAATGACACAACGCCGATTGGCGTCAAGCCGTCTCCACGACTTGGTCATGTCACGTGCGTTGCAAATGGCAGGAGGTGTCAGGCTGACAGAAGGCGTCGTGAGAGAATAACAGACTGTCGACCAGGAGAGCGGACTGCCACAGGCAAACAAGCTCGCCTCAAACGCTGACTGTCCTACCACACAACATCCCTGCCGCCGCCACCGTCACAGGACAGGTTAGTTATCATTTTTTTCTACTCTTCATTCACATTGGAATTTTCTTATATGTACATCTGTTGGCCTATTTCGCAAAATATTTACATACATTTTCCCCTCTTTGTTTATCTGAAGTACAGTAATGAGGTCATCGTTGCTTTTAAATTTCCTTAGAAATTAACTGCAAACATGGAGTACATCTGCAGCCTTAAGGTCTATAGGCTCACACCAATGTCTGTATGTATGAATATTTAGGCCGAAGTCCATCAACCATGTCGGTATACCACACTGGCAGACTTCTGATCTTCTGGTCACCACAATGATTGACCGATATCATGAAATATTGGCGGAAATGCTTCGATTAGGAAGAATTACTTCGGCGGGGTTGTGACATTTATTATCATTCAGCATAACGCTATAGAATTTCGTACTCGCCGGAATGTCGCCATTTGAATGCGCTTCTTTACAATCTTCTGTAGAAACCACGCTGGTTGAAAAATGACTACTTATTTAGTATGAATTTTTCACATCAAATTACGCTGACCTAATAAATTCAAATACATTATATAGAAAAGGCACAAAAATGTGATTTCTTTTATTCGTTTGGTAGAAAGTCACTTACTCTTTGCATTTTGTACCCCAAGGAATTTTATCCTTCGGTTTTACCAAACTTTTGAAGTACGAGATTTCTAAGACCGTGCGATGACCATACATTCAGCATGGCACATATCCGTTTCACATTGCTCCTCATGAAATGTACAACATAGTCCACATCCTTTGCTTAATTTCATGAAATCCATATAGTACCTTCTTAGGGTATAGAGGAGTATGGGATTTTCCTTACACGGAAAGCGTACACCTTGTAGACTGCAATCCCTAAGCGCTAATGCAGTGGCAGATCAGGCTCGAAATGATTCGGGAATTGGGAAACATTTTCAAAACTGAAATACACACTTTCGGGTATAAAATGTGAGCACAATATGGTTACCGACCAAACGTGTACATGGTACATATGTTTCTGCATTTCTTCTACAAATTATATTTTCATTTATGGGCACAGACGAAAATTAATGTGAAAAATGCATGCTAAATAAGTAGTTGGTTTTTACCGATTGTGGTTTCTGCATGAGGTCGAAAAGAAGTGCATTCAAAAGGTGACATCCTGGCGAGTCCGAAATACTATGGCGTTATGCCGTATCAATGTTACAACCCCACCTCAGTAATCCTTCCTCATCGAAAACTCCATGCTGAATTTCGACCAACATTTCATGAGATCGGTCACGAGCTGTATCTTCTTTGCATGCCCCATTTTTATCCACTGTGGATGGAGGCCTATTTGCTAAAAATTTTGGAATGACACAAAATGAGATCTATCGCGATCGCTCTCTCTCCCACAGGCGAAAGACCGAATAATGTTTGCCAGTACTAATAATCAATGCAGAGCTCATTTCTCCGATTAAATTGAAAACATTAATAGACGGAGTCGACTTCGACAGTCATCACCCTCTCTTCTCCAACCCGATCTCGGTGGCTTGCTCGATGCAGGCTGTCTGGGAATGAGGAGACTGGGTACAGTGGCTGAGATTACCTGAAAATCCTGTTTACGCTGTGGGAAACATGGGAAGCAATAAAACCAAATTCGACAACACATACAAATATTAAAGAAAAATTGGCACATGCTTGGTTGCATTTATCGAGCATTTCATTTCAATACCTATCGACCTTAAAATTAGCAATGTGTAAGGAGTACAGATCATTAAATCGAGACGTCGGACAAGAGGTCGGTTGACACGAGGTGGATGTCAGCACCCATAATGTGCACATTGCCGGACAAATAACCAAATGCGTCACCAGCAGATCTGGCCAATAAAAATGCGACTAACCGTCAATATTCAACTCCGATGCTGCCCGGATGGCTGACTGAGCGCCCTCTGACCAGCCCACGCAGGAGAAGGCCACATGACCCACCTGGCGCATCAAATCCACGCCAACTGTGGCATCCTGCAGCAGGATCTGCGGATAACTCCAGTCGCGGACGGGGGAGTGCTGTAACCGCAGTCTCATGGATCAAAGCCTATCGCAGTAAAACTAAAGGGGGTGGGCTGAGGGTGGACAGACATACCTTGTCAGTCATCACACTGGGGAGGTGGGGGGGACGGGAGGCAGGCAGTTCTCTGGAACTTGAGCCGTGCATAGTTGACGCACACGTGCTCATGGCCTGGGGTGGATGGTACTCTATCGGTTACACGGTACTGTCATGCAGCATTATCTCCGCGACATTTCCCCCCAAGACAGACCACGCAATGGATATGCTGCATAGCCACGGGGAAGTAGAGTGGAGTCTGGCAGGCCTTATTGACGATGCTCACCTCATAACACATGCCGCATTTGGGGTGTGACGGCACGTCCCTTTCGTAAAATCACACAACACTAAGCCCCATCGAAGACATGCATCTATGTTTGGACGTCGAAATCATTGATGAAAGAGACGAGGATGGCGGGAAAGAGGAGAATATTGTTGGATCCTGGGCGCCTGGCGCAGATAGCGGATCCTGGTGGAAAGAACCTCCTCGTAGGCACTAAACATGTGGTTGATGTGGTGGTTCCTGAGGCCAATTGGAAAGGAGGGAGGAGATGTGTCGTTGCTGAAACTGCTGACGAGATGGCGCAGTAGTCGACTACAGACGAGCAGTCCTCTGCGTCCACCCAGTCGATTGGGCTTAAACATGCACTTTCTGCAATGATTCTGATAGGAGAATATGCAGTTAAATTTTCTAAGATTGCAAAATGCCAGCACAAATGTATCTGCACCACCTGGTACGGCATAAATGCGGATATATGTGAAATTATTTTCAGAGAGACAAGATGCCTCGACCTGTAGCATTATTTAAATTTGGATGCAATATAAATATGTACATGCCGGATCTTCAGAGGGCTCAGTTCTGTGGCATCCGCTCCAGTGTCCCCTCTCT
>CACRXP010000340.1:211841-231089 GCA_902702965.1 Spirometra erinaceieuropaei | reverse complement strand
GCCACTGTCTCTGACGATGGGTTCGAGAGAGAATCCAACGAGTCAAGCGAGTAAAGCAATTGATCCAGTGATCGCTTCTACTTCTTATTAAATGACACACTGCTGATTTGAGTCCAGCTGCCTCCACGACGTGGCCATATCACGTGCGTTGCAATTGGCAGGAGGGGTCATGAGAGAATAACCAGACTGACGAGCAAGATAACGGACTGTCACAGTCAAACAAGCTCACCTCAACCGCTGACTGTTCTAACACACAACATCACCGCCACCGCCACCGTTAAGGACAGGTTAGTTTAACGGTCTTCGGCTAGATCGCAATTGGTAGCCAGAACACCTATTACAGGTGGCGGGGGTTTGTTTACTGGGGCTATTTTATGGGGCTCCATAATCACATCTGACCCATTTGGCTTCCGTTATACGTTTGAGGTTACGAGTAGGGTACCGTTTAATGGTTTCCGATTTTCGGGTTAAGGTTAGGGTTTGAGAGGACGATTAGGTTTCAGTATTATGGTTAGGTTTTCAAGTTACGGCTATGTCTAAGGGCTACGGTTACGTTTACGATTTCGGTTACGGTTAGGGTTAGGGTTGACGTTAGGGTTAACGGTTAACGTTTAGGGTTAGGGTTCGTTTTAAGGTTAGGATTAGGGTTAAGGTCGCCGTCCGCTTCCCCATTTCTGGCTACCAATTGCGATCTAGCCCGGTCTCTTCTTCTTACTCAGCACAGGTATGGGCAGGGCAAATGAAATTAAATAGAGCCAACTGGCAGAGCGCCAGCCAGATGCTAGGGGTTACCCAAATCCACAAATCCCACCTTTTGCCTCGACTACTCGTAGCCCTAGGCGGCAGCCCAGTCTGCCGGGAAGTCAGTAAAATCGGCATCTCAACTACTCAATAATTCCCGCGAGCCAAAGTGGAGCTTCAAGAGGCGATAATGTTCTTCGACGTGACACTGCTCTTTGCATCCATCTCACCGCATTTGGTGCGCAAGGCTATACGGTGCGTCCTGCATGGAAGTATGGCAAATCACGGGCATGTCTTTACTGATATTGTCATCATACTTGAGTAATATTCGTATACAACAGTCATTATGTTGTACACAGCAGCGATGGGAGCAGGGACGATGACTTGCGCAGGGGTTTATAGTGTCAGTAGACTTTCGTAGCATCTACCTACACTCCCCTCCCCCCCGCCTGGGCCCGGTGTCAAGACAGAGTCAAGAAGACCGGAGACGAGGGAGGCCGAAGGTGGATGGCTCGGTCGGATCCTCGTCTTGGCGCTCTACTCCGCACACCCTGGACAAACTTTACTGCCGAGGAGGTGGGTACAGAAGGCCCTGCAAGCAGTCGCCGCGAGCTGTCCCTCCCGGCAAGTTGATTGTCTGCCGTTGAGTTTGTCTCCTCCCCCTCCCCCCCTCCCGTCCGCCTCCCAGGGCGTGTGGGCCCCTTTCGCTCTGTCCCGGTTAGCGTCCAACAGACAATTAGAGAATGGGCAATGTTGATTGGCTTCGAGCTATCGTGAGAATAGTGGGAAGCCTCGCGCGGAAACCATCTTCGCGGACGACGAGGGCGGGGACGATTTAGGTCACGGTGACATGCGGGGCGAATGCAGTCACACAGGCGGCATTGGCAGACCACGCAACAAACAAAATGCCCCCTATAAGCAGAGCTGTGCAAATCGCTTCCCCATGCTGATCTGCATGACACCTTCCGAGGTGGCGTTGAGAGCGCAGTTGTCGGCAAAGAGAAATACGCGATTGAAAGTACATCAGCCGCTGATTGAGTAGGTGGCCGTCCGTCCTGTAGGCGATACCGATCCCAGTCCATTCGTCACGGTAGGCATCCATTAGTATTCCAGTGGCTAGGAGAACGTGGGACTGAAGAGGCTAGGTGCGAGAACGCATCCCTGATTCACTCTGTTGGTCACAGTGAATGCCTCTGAGACAGCTGTATTGTCCGTGACTCGCGCCATCAGGCCATCGAGGAACTGACACACCATCTGAGTGAATCGCTCGGGACAGACGAGTTTTTGCATAATTTTCCACCGTCTGTCACGATTCACCATGTCGAAGTCTTTCGTCAGATCCACGAGGGTAGAATAGAAGTGGGTCGACATCTGCTGACACTTTTCCTGTAGTTGAGGGGCGGCGAAGATCATGCCGGTTACTGCAGAAGCCAAACACTGCCATATTTTGACGGGTAATCGTTTCTTCGTTCCAGTATGGCCTTCGTGGATGCAGGGTGGGTGGTTCGTGCGTTACAAGGACTCGAGTGCGCAGTTTGTGGTTAGAAATCATCAGATAGGTCAGGAACGGTATCTGTCATACTCCCACGGCCATCGCATCGTGTCTTGAAGACGGCGATGATGATCAAGTAGGGTCACACCTGAACAACAAGACACCCAGGAACATTTAATTATCAGCCATTTGGAGGCATCGTCTCCCGTCTAGTTCCGAAATTTCACAAGTTGGCGCAAGTAATGGTGCACTTAATCACCTGTAAAGGGGTGGAAATGTGTAGCTCGAAAGTTAGACTGTCGGTACGGTAGGCGACCTAACTAATGAAGGCTAATGAGCCTACATAGGACAGCAGGGTGTCGCAGAGGCGGTGACATGCGTGTGATTTAGTTTATAATGGTGGTAGACTTACAATGCATCTACCCCAGTCTCTCTCCTTCTCATCCACAACCGCCTGGACCCCTGGTAAGTTCTGGCTATGCAGCCCCACCTGATGGACACAATACTGTTGGGGTCGGGGTTATGGATTAGGGCGGCTGGATCTCAACCGTTCAAGGTATTTCAATTTCCAATAGCTTTTCTTTTACACAAATTACTTGACATCTTCACCCGCGGGTTCGACGGCCGCACCTGCAAAAGCTCCTATTACCGCCGGTCTCGTATTACTTATGGCTGGGGTTTGTTTACTTCAGGCGGGATTACATAACCACACCTGATGGGGCTCATTTTTCGTGACAAAATCAAGAAGACCGCAGGTGGAAGAGAACCGCGCCTCGCAGAGGGCGCTGCGTGCATGCGCGCGAGCGTGCGTGTGAGCGTGCGTGCGAGCGTGCGTGCGTGGGTGCACACATGACCTTTGTCCGCCTACAATCCAGATCAGCAAATGACACGTCGTGGCCATATCACGCGCGTTGCAATTGGCAGGAGGTGTTACTTAGGCTGACAGAAGGCGTCATGAGAGAATAACCAGACTGACGACCAAGAGAACGGACTGCCACAGGCACCCAAGTTCGCCTCAACCGCTGACTGTCCTACCACAGAACATCCCAGCCACCGTCGCAGGACGGGTAAGTTATCAGTTGGCTAGTCTTCTTAAAATTTGAATTTGAGTCGTCATTTCCTTCTACTCTTCATTCACATGGGAATTTTATTATATGTACATCTGTTGGCCTATTTCACGCATTATAAACAGAAATTTTCCCCCTTTGTTTATCTGAACCCCACTCCACCCTAAAAGGGTAACTTGGTAGAGAAAGTGTTCTAACTGATCGAAAGCATGTTCTTTGTTAAGTTTTGTTATGGACGCTCATTTTGATGAACGACGGGGTTTCATGGGAAATAACGCCTAAACATTCACTACTTCGGCAACCGCCCTCCAGAAGTATTTTGGTCCAAAGGTTGCAGTAAACACAGCACAGGGTCTGTGCAATCCACGGAAAACACTGAAAATCTCAAGGTATGCAGCGATGTCTGAAGGCTGATCTGAAATTCAGTCTAGTCTAGAACAAACAAGACGTCCGAATTAGTTTTACGGAAGAAAAGTCCTGCCAACATGTGCTCTTATGAGAACTTTTATTCCCATGGCATCCCCGTTGGCGAAATCAAGCGAAATCCTCTTAAAGGATATTTAAATGTGAAATTAGCTACAAGACCGCTTTCAGACGTTAGCCTTTTAGTACTGCTTAATTTACTCGTTTTCTGTATGAGCAGACATGCCGTACATTTAGAACTGGATTTTACACGATTGCAACCATCTTTTGACTTTTTCAGAATTTTCTGCTTTTCTCAAAAAATCCATATTTCTAAGCAATCTACCATTGTCTTTGATTAACATAGACATAGGGTGCATGCATTGGTGTCGGTTAGCGAGTAATTAGCAGTCTTTTGTAAATTTCGACACCTTGCATCACTCCAACACTCGAAGGCGCAAAGTCGCTTTCGGTCGCGTAGCCGGCAAACCAAGCACTGTCAGAAGAATCAGTAGCGCCACTGAAGGTCACTCCCGAGGGATGTGTTTGAAGTCAGCCTGGGCAACATGCAGTCATTTGGCCTTCGTGGTGAACACGAGGGAGAGTTTTGGATGTGGGAATAGTAGCAGGTTGTACTAGGGGCTGGTCTGCCCGCTATACTACTGCAAATATCCTACGCCAAGGAGTTAGTCTATAGATGGTTACCACAGGACAACCCGCCACCCGTCCCCCCCCCTCCCCCTCCCCACCTAGGTTTACTCTGATAGGCTTTGATCCGCCGGGCTGCGGTTTCAGCATTCCCCCGCCCGCGATTGGAGTTATCCGCAGATCCTGGTCAGGGGGCGCTCAGTCAGCCATCCGGGGCAGCATCGGAGTTGAATATTGACGGTCAGCTGCATTTTGGTTGGCCAGACCGGAGTTGATGACGGGGTACCGACAGGGGGGGGGGGGGGGGGGGGCGTAGTAGGCGTTGACTAGTAGCTAAGATGACGTGACGTCTCTGTCTAACGTGCGACACACATGGGAAGCTGTGCGAAGAATGCTTGGTAGTATGCACTGGTGGACAGAGAGGACAAATGGGAGAAGATTAAAGCAGGCAGAGTAACTTGCAAGCACGCCGAAAGATCCTGCTGGTATTCAGAACGCGCTTGCGCGCATATTCGGGTCTTATTTGGAGAATCATTTTTATCAAAATCCAAACGGAGTCCAGGTTAACATGAAGAAGCCATGTATATGACCGGCAACAGATACGCTGAGATATCACATCTGGCATTGATTTTAGGCAACAAGTCATCAGGATGCTGTGTAGTCACGCTGAAAAATACTTCGTATTCGGCATCTGTGCTTTGTCTAGTTTCATCCAGACCAATGTGATTATTATAGTAGAAGCATATTGACAATCAAGCGATGTGCATAGAGGTGATGCACATCTTATTCCGGAGTTGTCTAGGTCAGTGCAGAGCAAAGACAGGTTGTGGCTGTCCCTGTACATACAGGCGCGCTGCTTCCTCCCACCTCGACATGAGAAAGTATATTTGAAAGCCGAGGTCCAATCATGTGTTTAAATATTTTATTTCAGGAAGGCGGAGATGCAACCGTGGAAATACGAATTGACCTTTCAGGTTCACATCAGAGACGGCATCAGATCATGGCGACTGATGCAATCCTCGTGCATGCTTGCGCTCCCTGCCCGCAGGCCGGTGAGCCAGCTGGCCGAGCAGTCATCACGCCGGCATCCAACACGACTGATGAGATTTCAGCAATTAACAGCTTGCATGCGGGGTAATAGGCCATTAGCGCACCAGCGGGCAAGAATCCTCGATGAAAGGGGAGGGTGATTAATTTTTATCCCCGCCGCCGCCGCCACCACAACCGTCGCCTGACAGGTTAGTTTTCAGTCAGTTAAACGGTCTTCTTAAAAGTTCAATTGCGAATTTGAGTAGCCGAGATTTCGCCTTTGGAATACACTTCTTTTCGATCTCCTGAATAAACCATGCTCGTTGAAAAATGACTACTTGTTTAGTATGGATTTTTCACTGACCCAATTAATTCAAATATATTATGTAGAAAACGCACAAAAATAGGCATTCTTTTACACGTTTGGTAGAAAGTCACATCCTATTTACCCTTTATACCCCAATAAATGATATATCCCGGTTTTAAGAATTATGAATTCCTTAAGACCGTGCGATGTTCATACATACAGCTTGGCACATATCCGTTACCCAGTGCTCCTCAAGAAATGTACAACGTAGCCCACATCCTTTGTTAAATTTCATGAAATCCATATGTTATCTTCTTAAAGACATAGAGGAGTATGTTAGTTTCCTTATACGGAAAGCGTACACCTTGTAGACTGCAATCGCTGAACGCTAATGCAACGGCAGGTCATGCTCAAAATTATTCGGGAATTGCGAAACATTTCCAAAACTGAAATGCACACTTTCGGGTATAAAATGTGAAGAAAATGTGGTTACCTACCAAACGCGTAAATGATGCATATCTTTTTGCATTCAACAAAATATATTTGAATTAATGGGTACAGACGAAAATTAATGTGAAAATGCATGCTGAATAAGTAGTTGTTGTTTTCCGAGTATGGAATCTGCATGAGGCCTAAAAGAAGTCCATTCAAACTGTAACATCCTGGCGAGTCCGAATTACTAAAGCGTTATGCCGTATGACAATCAGTGTTACAACCCCACCTTAGTTTGGCTCCCTAATCGAAAAGTCCATGCAGAATTTCGACGAACATTTCATGAGACCGGTCACGCTCTGTATCTGCTTTGCATGCCCCATTTTTATCCACTGTGGATGGAGGCCTATTGGGTAAACATTTTGGAATGACACTTACAAAATGACATCTATCGCGCTCGCTCTCTCTCTAACACAGGCGAAAGAACGAATGACGTTATATAAATGCGACTGACAGAGATAGAGATCCGGCCTCGATGATGCCTTCTAGATCAGACATGATCGCAGCCGTACCATGGGGAAGAAGAGAAAGACATGAGGGGCAGTCCTACATACATCCTGTCAAGCTGGATGACACGAAAACCATATTTTGATGTGGAGGCGGTTCTGAGACCTCAATTAAATCAACATGAAAATATCCGGCTGTGTCCCGAAGACGAGTCTGAACCTTCACATGATCATTCAATATTTCGACACAAAATTGCATTTTGCATCAACCGCGACCGACATGATACGCGAACCTATGAGAAGAGACCTGGGTAAGATCGCAGTTATTAGCCAGACATTGTGCTGATACTGTCGACGTACGTACTCGTTGTCAGTAGGTTCCCGTTAGGGTCACTGTTAATGTTAAGGTTAGGGCTAAGGTTAGGCTTAAGGTTGGGTTCAGGCTTAAAGTTAGGGCTAGGGATAGGCTTAAGGTTGGTGTTAGGGTTATTGCTAGGTTTTGGGTTAGCGTTGGGTCGTAGGATTTTGGTTACGTTTCGGTTTTGAGACTTAGGGTTAGGCCTTACGGTTGCCGTCAGGGGTTGGATTTTAGGGATAAGCGTGGGGTTTACATTTCTGCCATTATTCCCCCTACTTATAAATTCACAGCACTTTCTCTGGTAAATATACTTTTACCCAGAAACAGTCCTTCCATTTACCCCACCTATATAACCCTCTTTCCCACCATTGCCGTACGACAGGGACCTGGCTGTCCGCCTCCCCATTTCTGGCTACCAACTGCGATCTAACCGAGACCTGCACTGGAGTTGGACAAAATACCGAGCCCTCTTAAGATTGGGCATGGTTTCATTGATATTGCATCCACAGTTGAATAGTGTTACAGGTCGATGCGCTCTGTCTTTCTGGACAACATGCACATTCATGTGCATTTATGCTGTACCAGATAATACAGAGACATTTTGCAATTTTAAAAATCCAACTGCATTTTCTCCTATCGGAATCATTGTAGAGCGTGCATGTTCAATCCCCATGAACTTGGTGGACACTGAGGACTGCTCGTCTCCTTCCTCCTTCCGAATTGGCCTCAGCAGGGCTCGCCGCAAAAATCAAATGTTTGGTGCCTACGAGGAGGCCCTTTCCGTCAGCATCCGCTATCTGCGACAGGCGCCTAGGAGGCAAGAATATCCTGCTCATTCCCTCCCTCTCATCCTCGTCTCCGCCATCACTGATTGCGACGTCTTAAACGAAATGTTTGTTCTCCATGGCGGCTTTGTGTTGCGTGCATTCAAAAGGCGACATCTTGGTGAGTCCGAAATAGTATAGCGTTATGCCGTATGATAATCAATGTTACAACCCCACCTAAGTAATTCTTCCTAATCGGAAACTCCATTTAGAATTTCGATCAACATTTCATGAGACCGGTCACGAGATGTATCTGCTTTGCATGCCCCATTTTATGCACTGTGGATGGAGGCCTATTTGCTGAAAATTTTAGAATGACATTTGCGAAATGAGATCTATCGTGCTCCCTCTCTCCCTCTCCCTCTCTCTAACACAGGCGAAAGAACGAATGATGTTATATAAATGCGACTGACAAGCAGAGAAGGCCTCGATGATGCCGACTAGATCAGGCATGATCGCAGCCGTACCATGGAGAAGAAGAAGAGGAAGACATGAGGGTCAGACCTACACACATTCTGTCAAGCTTGATGACACGAAAAACATATTTTGATGTGGAGGCGGTTCTCAGACCTGAATTAAATCAACATAAAATATCAGGCTGAGCCCCGAAGTCGAGACTGAACCTTTACGAGATCGTGCTATCTTTAGACATCAACCGCGACCGACCTGGTACGCGAACCTACGAGAAGAGACCTGCATTGGAGTAGGACAAAATACGGTGCCCTCTTAATATTGGGCATATCTTCATTGATTTTGCATCCACAGTTAAATAGTGTTACAGGTCGATGCGCCCTGTCCGTCAGGACTAATTGCACATGTATCTGCATTTATGCTGTGCCAGATAATATTGGGCATTTTGCAATTTTAAAAATCCAACTGCATCTTCTCCTATCGGAATCATTGTAGAGCGTGCATGTTCAATCCCCTCGGACTTGGTAGACGCTAAGGACTGCTCGTCTCCTTCCTCCTCTCGAATTGGCCTCAGGGCCCGCCGCAAAAATCAAATGTTTGGTGCCTACGAGGAGGCCCTTTCCGTCAGCATCCGCTATCTGCGACAGGCGCCTAGGAGGCAAGAATATCCTGCTTATTCCCGTGGGCCCCTCGTCGCCACCATCACTGATTACGACGCCTTAAGAGGAATGCTCGTTCTCCGATGCAGCTTGGTGTTGGGTGTATTTACAAAGTGATGTAGATGTAGATCAGGATACACCTTTAAAGTCGCATGAGGAAATGCGACATACAAATGAGGCAGATACCGTCGACTACAATACGCAGTCAATTTGTACACTCTGAAGATTGGGTGGGGATGCTAGCATACAGAGACCGCTCATTGGCACACACGTCAGGAAAGTATTGCTTTTAAGGCACGTCTGGAGAGTGAACTGCCTTGCACACACACCTATGTCCTACAAGGTCCTGGGATTCAATATCCTTCGATGTTTTCATTGATCCTTGATGGCGGACTGGAGTGAGAGTTTGAGACGTCGCAGTAGTATCATGCTAGATCTGGGTCTTTTCTTCTGCAAATATCTTACCTGGCTTGCAGGTAGTTACACATCTCACGCCTGTAGATAAGGATAAAACGGACAGTCAATCTGTCGGCCGTATTCTCCAGAATGACGGCCCGCAGTGATACCTGTCCCGATAATGACAGGCAGTGATGCACTACCTGGACTTCCTGCGAAAATTGCATCAAAGGTCCCTTTTTCTGAATGATGGCAAGCAGATCAGTGCCGTACATCAGTATGAATGTAATCTTAGAGCACTTTATGCAAAAGGAGGATTTCGCCCGGTCGTCGCTCACGATCATTCATTTCTGAATGCTTGCTTGCGGAGATAATGCTGCTTGAGGGTACTGTGTGACGGATACACGACAAAGCCTTCGTGCCGTGTGCACACTGGTGTAAACTATGCATGGCAAACGTGTCTGACGTCTGTTGACAACGTATTTATCTCCGCCCCCATCTTCCATCCCTTCCTGCCTGCAGGTTTACTGTGATGGACTCTCATTCGTCGGACTGCGTTCTCAGCATTCCACCCTCAGCCCGCGACTGGAGTGATCCCGAGGTACTGCTGTAGGATGCCAGACATGACGTGAATTTGATACAGCAGTTGGGCCAATTGCCCATCTCCTGCGTCGGCTGGTCAGAGGGCGACCAGTTAGCCATCCAGGCAGCATCAGACTTGAATTTCGACGGTCAGCCGCGTTTTCATTGGCCAGTTCTGCTGGTGGCGCATTCGGCTATTTGTCCTCTGACACCAACCTCGTGTCACCTGACATTGCGATTTAATGATCTGTGTCTGTTCTCCTCATACACTGTTTCTGTTAATGCTGACGAGTACTATAATAAAAAGCGCGATAAATGCACCGAAAGATGTGCTATTTTTTTCCCAAATATTGGGATGTGTCATCTGGTTGAAACGGTTGCTGAAGTGGATTTGGAAGAGGCGACGCCAGAAGTCGCATTCTGCCAAGCTATCTCATTGGCTGTTGCCTGCTGATTTGCAAAGTCACCTGGATATCTTTTGAAAGCAGGACGAAATACGTACGAGAACGTTTTGCTCAGAGCTGCGAGCTAGAGCGTCCACAGATAGTCGCACAGCAACCCACCTTCATATATCAGACCTCTTCTGATTGTCATTGGGGTGTTTCTGTTTATTAAGGGAAAAACCATTGATATGTGTGAAGGTGAAAAAGGAATTTTGTACATAACCGCGGACAGCTGCCAGCTAGCCGAAAAATAGTAATCATTAACGGTTACTTCCTAATTGCAAGTAGCACAGGCATACACGTTAGTGTCGGGTTACGTGAGGGGATGTGAGGCTGGTGATTGGGAAGCATGATAAGCGTCAAGTCTACACTTCAAGGAATTCACACAGGAGGCAACTACAACATCGGTAGGCAGGGCATTACACGCTGCAAATACTCTGTTACTGAAATATAACCTTCGTCCATTGATCCTTTCTTTCCCTGCGCGTAGTTTTACGGGAAGACCGCGCAAAGTGGGCGTGTTAGCTTGAGTAAAATAATCTGTGGGATCTAAACAATAGTCTATGCCGTTGATAATGCGAAATGTGAATATAAGGGAAACAGGTTGAGAGTTGACAGTCTGGTTTCATAGGGCAGTGCTGCCAGACCGCGTGAATGTTTGTTCTTGACTATTGAAATACTACTTTGTCGTTTAAATGCAACTGCGCCTTTGGACTTAGGCGTACGTCTGTGGGTATACCAGCTAATAATAATTGGACGTGGTCTTAGCTATGTGATGAATTAGGATATTGGATAAGGACCTTTATCAGTTAGTGGAATGATGAAATATTTTTAGGAAGAGGTAGGCACATGGGAATGAAGGAGGCATTGGTGGTAGCTGTGAGAACTGAACTATGGCTAGCTCACGCGTTACCCGAAAGGGGGGAGCTGTGATGGGCAGGCTTGAGGTCGGAAGTGAGCGTTGACGCACTGGCCCAGAAATCTGCACGGCCCATCCACGTGAGCCACACAGGACCAGTTTGAATTCCGTTTACAGTGGGAAACTGAGAGTTGGGGCTGACCGTGACAAGCATCGCGCTCACTTCTCCAACCCGATCTCAGTGTCACACACACACACGACCAGTTGAAATCCGGCAGGGACTAGAACAGGTGTAGATGATATTCCACAACTAGTTGGAAGCCAAACCCTATCAACTGCGGCGAGGAAATTTCACATAAACCGAAGAACTATATATACACGGGGATAACAGTGGATGCGTTGTGAAACCAAGTCAGTCAGGACATATGGCGTTGATTTTTGCGGCGTATTTCCCTGTCGTGTTGGCAATCATGACGTCGAAGATTCGTCTTTGGTGCCATTTCGAATAGATTTTGTCAGTCCACATCAAGATCAAGTCGCCGTAACAACTGGAACGTGAGTAAAAGCTCACCGACGTCTTGTCGATAGTGGAGACGATAAACGTTTAAGGCTGTCAGGCGCTATTCGTACGTCAAATATTTCAGTTCAGGGACAAGCTATCTAGCACGTCCTTGCACACCACCTTCAAGATGAGCTATGCACTCCCGAAGTAACGGACGCCGAGCCTGTACCGCATATTCCATGTGTGTCCACACAAATGTTCCCCATACCTCACCGAAGATATCCGCATCCACGTCATAGAAGTTGACGTTGTGTGCACTGCGATTTTACGCTCACATCTCCTTTACTGAATTCTTCACGCACATGTTGATCGCAAATAATTATGCGGTTACTATTCTTATCAACCTCATCTCTTCACTGATCAGGCTGAGGCATGCAGTCTGACCCTAGGTCCAGAGAAGGGGGCGTGTTATGCCGCCAGTTTGCAGATCATATATACGCCTTCCACACACTACCAATTCCCTAACTGCACACCACCTACCAGACTCCACTGGTGATGAGGGAGATCTCGCTCCGTCGAGATTAATCCGACGGTCACATCAAGGCTGAGGCATGCAGTCTGACCCTAGGTCCTGAGTAGGGGGCGTGTTATGCCGCCAGTTTGCACAACGTCAAGAAACAACTGTTTGCCAGTCCTAATAATCAATGCAGAGCTCATTTTCCGTTTAAAGTGAAAACATTAATAGACGGAGACGACTTCGACAGCCATCACCCTCTCTTCTCCAACCCCTTCTCGGTGGCTTGCTCGAGTCAGGCGGTCTGGGAATGAGGAGACTGGGTACAGTGGCTGAGATTACCTGACAGTCCTATTTACGCTTTGGGAAACATGGGAAGCAATAAAACCAAATCCGACAACACATTCGAATATTAACTACAAATTGGCACAATTTTGGTTGCATTTATCGCGCATTTTATTTCAATACCTATCGACCTTAACATTAACAGTGTGTAAGGAATACAGATCATTAAATCGAGACGTCGGACAAGAGGTCGGTTGACACGAGGTGGATGTCAGCACCCATAGTGTGCACATTGCCGGACAAAGAACTATATGCGTCACCAGCAGAGCTGGCCAATCAAAATGCGACTAACCGTCAATATTCAACTCCGATGCTGCCCGGATGGCTGACTGAGCGCCCTCTGACCAGCCCACGCAGGAGAAGGGCATATGACCCAGCTGGCACATCAAATTCACGCCAAATCGGGCATCCTGCAGCAGGATCTGCGGATCACTCTAGTCGCGGACGGGGGAGTGCTGGAACAGTAACCTGGTGGATCAAAGCCTATCGCAGTGAACCTACAGCCGGGGGGAGAGGGTGGACAGACATACCTTGTCGGTCAGTAGACTGGGGAGGGCTGGGGGACGGGAGGCAGGCAGTTCTCTGGAACTTGAGCCGTGCATACTTGACGCACACGTGCTCATGGTCTGAGAGGGGGATGGTACACTATCGGTTACACGGTACTGCCATGCAGCATTATCTCCGCGACATTTGCGCCTAAGGCAGACCACGCATTGGATGCGCTGCATAGCCACGGGGAACTAGATCGGAGTCTGGCAGGCCTTATTGACGATGCTCACCTCATAACACATGCCGCATTTGGGGTGTGACGGCACGTCCAATTCGTAAGAAGACACAACACCAAGCCCCACTGGAGGACAGGCATTTATGTTATGACGTAGTGATAAGTGATTACAGAGACGAGGATGGCGGGAAAGAGGAGAATATTGTTGGCTTCTGGGCGTCTGACGCAGATAGTGGATCCAGGTGGAAAGGGCCTCCCTGTAGGCACCAAACATTTGGTTGATGTGGTGATCCCTGAGGCCAATTGGAGAGGAAGGAGGCGATGCGTCGTTGCTGAAATTGCTAACGAAAGGACGCAGCAGTCGACTACAGACGAGCAGTCCTCTGCGTCCACCCAGTCGATTGGGCTTAAACATGCACTTTCTGCAATGATTCCGATAAGAGAATATGCAGTTAGATTTTTTAAGATTGCAAAATGATAGCACAGATGTTTCTGCATTAGCTGGTAGAGAATAAATGCGGATTTATGTGAAATTTTTTTCAGAAAGACAAGAGGCCTCGCATTATTTGAATTTGGATGCAATATAACCATGTACATGCCTGATCTTAAGAGGACTCTGTGCTGTGGCATCTGCTCCAGTGTCCCCTCCCCCCCCCCCATTTTACCGCACCGATTACCGCGACAACAGGCATTCCGCTGACAAACGGCAATCCCTCGGGCCTGTGCTGGGCCGCCTCTTTCTCACCGTCAATGGATCACGTCTGCGCACACAGTTTCTCACTCGCTTCGAACCTCCCCGCTGGTTACCCGTGCGCGCCCTTCTCATCATGCACCTCCGACTCCGCCCCTTAACCATCCAATCACATGTCCAACACTCACCGACACATTCCCTCATGCTGACACGGACATGTGACGTCCACGCAAAAAACCTCGCATCACGACATCCGCTCTCCTGAGCGGACGCTTTCCTCTGACCACAAGAAAAAAGCCAACTCACGGCAATATGGCCTGTGTGCAGAATAAGCCAGTTCTCACTATCTCTCGACTTCTGACATAAGACAGAACGAACTTATTGTGTGTGATTATAGTTGATGTTACATCCTTGACCCCACATATTGAGCAGGCTCGGGGACTGGTCGAAGCGCTGACTTATACCCTCCAACGTAAGTAATTACAACTTTCTTCAAGTCGGCAGCTACAGGGACTCCAAGCTCAGGAATTACTTTCTAAACGGTACACCATTGCAGCAGGTTGACAGTCAGAAGTACTTGGGTGTGTGGATTACATCCTCATTCTAGCCAATACTGAAATGTGCGAAGGCGGTCAAGTCGTTCATGTCTATATTGCAAGTCATTAGGTAAGCCTTTATGGGCTTAGAGGCGAAGATGTTCAGAGGGCTTGCGGTCGCCCAAAGCTTCCGCCTCTTCTTCTTCTTCTTCTTCTTCTTCTTCTTCTGTTACGAGTACATGGTTGCGTTGACGATCAGAATGTGGAGTGAGTCGAAGGGGCTCGGTGTAAGGAGGGAACGAACCTCAGATAGTCTGAGTTGTCCTGGTAGAGAAAACGGTGGCCCCGATGCGGAAAACGTAGAGTTCTGGGGCCTGCTGCCTAAATTCTAGAAGGGACACAGTGACTCCACGGAGAGAAGTAGCAGCATCTGCGGGTGGCGTGGGAGACATCGTTGAAGGCAAAATCAGGATACAGAACACAGAGAAGGTAAATATACGCCAGAAGGTAAGTGTAAGCAGCGTGGACGTCGGAGGTCACCACTGGTGCAATTTGAGGCTGACTCGAGTGGGAGTGGGAAATGGGCGCGGTGGCTGACATGGTCGACTGACCATGCCTGCGCGCGCCACAGCACGATCTGGCCCCTCATACACACACAAACACCAGGATTTCACACAACGGGGGTTGAACGGCGTCTCTCACTTGCGTGAGAGTGCCGTGGAAGGTACTGCTTCAGCCCGTCCCCAGCCCACCAGTCCGCCACTCCACACAACACACAACACAACGTGACAAACTGCGTGAACCGAGAACGGGCGTCAATCAGCAACCTTCCTATCCACGACACTTGACGTGTCGGGATGGCCTCGGACTCAAGTCACCCGTGCAGCCGAGGCCGCATGGGGACCGAGTCGAGATGCACACTTCCCATTTGCGTGGAAGGTGGCCGTTGGTGCATGCGGTGGGTGATTGTTGATGCTTAGTGGAGATGGTGGAGGAGGGAAGAAGGTGTGTGGATGTGTAATGTGACCGTCGGTTGTCTAACGCAGGTCGCCGTGGATGCGCATGTGACCGAATAGACCCATGCGATGCATGAAGGTGCGAGGACAGTGTGGGCAGTGGAGACGAGTTTGGTGGGTGTAGGTTGGTGCTCCAGGCACTGGTTCGCCAGTCTCTGTGCGATGGATTCGCAGGTGACCAACCAGGCCGATGCGTGAAGTGAAGGTGCGATCGCAGTGAGGGCAGATGTGGTCCTGGCCCTCACGTCTGATGATGGAGGTTGCAGCGGTTGTGCCTGTTGTTGTGTCAGGTGCGGCTGTGGTGAAGTCGTGGGCGACAGACGCTGAGGCGGCCGTCGTTGTGGCAGTGAAGGAGGAAGAGGAGTAGGAAGGGGAGGAGTGAGGGGTAGTAAAGTCGGTGGCATCGACGGCGGTTGCGGAGAGGTTGTTGGCCGCACAAGGTGATGAACTGGGAGCGGGGCCTAGCGTTGTGGGTGTGTCAAGGCTGCGGTCAATGCCGCTCTCATGGATGCGCATGTGGCCGAATAGACCCATGCGATGAGTGAAGCTGCGAGGACAGTGTGGGCAGTGAAGGCGAGTGCGGTGGGTGTAGGTTGGTGCTCCAGGCACTGGTTCGCCAGTCTCTGTGCGATGGATTCGCATGTGACCGACCAGGCCGATGTGTGAGGTGAAGGTGCGGTCGCAGTGAGGGCAGGTGTAGTCCTGATCCTCATCAGCAGTATCGGGAGAGGTGGGAGAGGTGGTGTCGGTTGTTGTGTTGGGGTTGGTGATGTGTGAGACGGCAGTCTGAACGGCCGCCGCTGGGGCAGTGGGGGAGGAGGAGGAGGAGGAGAAGGAGGAGGAGGAGGAGGAGGAGGAGGAGGAGGATGGAAGTGGTGGTACAGAAGAGTTAACAGAGTTAGTTGGCGGCAGAGAGGACGAGGAAGAGGCGGGCGGGGGGACGATGGCTGGAGCAGTTCGAGAGGTGCAGTTGATCCGCAGATGTCCAACAAGTCCGATTCGTGCCCGGAATGTCCGTTGACATCGAGGACACGTAGGGAGAGGTTGTGCGGTGGCGTTGCGTACTGGGCGAAGTTGTGATTTGCGGGCTTCGCGTTTCGCTTTGGCGGCGGCGATTCGGTTGGCTTCATAGATAGCAGCGCCCGTCTTCAATGTTCTCCTCCATGTCGGACGATCGCGGGCGAGATCTTCCCAGTTGGTCGGGTTGATTTGCAGGCGCTTCATGGAGGACTTCAGGGTATCCTTGTAACGGCGAATCTGGCCTCCTTGACGACGAGAACCCGTCGCGACGTCTCCGTAGAAGAGTCGTTTGGGTAGTCGCTCTTCGTCCATGCGCACCAGGTGGCCACTCCAGCGCAGCTGCATTTGTCTCAACATGGAGTAGATGCTCAGGATTCCCGTCCGTTCCAGCACTTCCGTGTCGGGGATTCGATCCTGCCAGTTCAGCCTCAGGATGCGACGGAGACAACTGAGGTGGAAGTGATTCAGTTGACGTGCCTGCCTCGTGTACACCGTCCAAGTCTCCGCTCCATACAGTAGCGTCGGCAGGATGACGGCCTTGTACATCTTCAGCTTCGTGCTCAGTTGGAGACCGTGGCGATTCCAAACTGTGCTTTGGAGGCGTCCGAAGGCTTGACTGGCTTTCGAGATTCGGTTGGCGACTTCGTCATCGATCTTTGTGTTGCGAGATAGGGTACTTCCCAGGTACGGGAAGTTCTCTACCACCTGCAGTTGGGTCCCATTCACGCTGATTTGCGGCGGCGCGTTGGGGGCTGTGGCTGATTTGGGTGGCGGTTGGTGCACCACCACCGTCTTCTGCGTGTTAATGATCAGACCGAAGTTCTCGCAGGCGGCGGAGAATAGGTACATGCTGCGTTGCATCTCGGCTTCGGAGGTGGTGTTCAGGGCGCAGTAGTCGGCGAAGAGGATTTCGTGCACGGTAGTTGTGGATACGCGCGATTGGGAGTTCATGCGCCGGTGATTCAGGAGATGACCGTCCGTTCTGTAGGCGATGCGGATTCCAGGGCGTTCGTCGCGGTAGGCGTCCATCAGCATGGTAGAGAACATAAGACTGAAGAGGGTAGGCGCCAGCACACAGCCCTGCTTCACTCCGTTGGTCACTGCGAATGCCACTGAGACAGCTCCGTTGTCCGTGACTCGCGCCATCATACCGTCGTGCAGCTGACGCACCATCTGAGTGAATCGCTCCGGGCAGCCGAATTTCTGCATGATCTTCCACAGTCCTTCACGATTCGCCGTGTCGAAGGCTTTCGTCAGGTCCACGAAGGTAGAGTATAAGTGGGTCCGCATCTCCTGGCCCTTCTCCTGTAGTTGGCGGGCGGCGAAGATCATATCCGTGGTCCCACGATGACGACGGAAGCCGCATTGGCTTTCCGGCAGAAGGCCCTGTTCCAGACGGTTGTTGAGGCGGCTGAGAAGGATGCGAGCGAAGATCTTCCCGGCGATGTTTAGCAAGGAGATGCCACGGTGATTGTAACAGACTTGGCGGTTCCCCTTTCGCTTGTAGAGATGCACGATGGTTGCGTCCTTGTAATCTTGCGGGACTTCACCTTGACGCCACATCTCCTGGAAGAGCGCAGTCAGGTGATCCATGAGTTGGGGACCTCTGTGCTTGTAGACCTCAGCAGGGATCGCGTCCGATCCGGGTGCTTTCCCGCTAGAGAGCTGCTGCACGGCCCTGATCGTTTCCTGGAGAGATGGCGGGAGGTCGAGGTCCACGTTGGTCTCCACTTGCGGCAAACGCTCGATGGCGGCGTCAGAGATGGCGGAAGGGCGGTTGAGGACGCCTCGGAAATGCTCGGCCCATTGCTGTAGGATTTGCGTCTTCTCAGTCAGGAGAGTGCTGCCGTCGGCGCTGATGAGAGGAGCAGTGCCCTTCGTCGGCGGACCGTAGACGGTTTTGATCGCAGAGAAGAAGTTCTTCCATTCGTTCCGGTCCGCGTAGCCTTGGATCTCCTCAGCTGTGCGAGCAGCCCAGGCGTCCTGCATCTCGCGCAGTCGTTGCTGAAGCTGGCGGCGACTGCGGTAGAAGGCAGCTTTGTTGTCCTCATTGGGGTGATCTACGTAGGCTTTGTGTAGGCGGTTCTTCTCAGCAAGCAGATTTCTGATGGCGGCGTCGTTGTCGTCGAACCAGTCCTGGTGTTGGCGGGGAGCGCGACCAAGGACGGCGAGCGCCGTCGACTGGACCGTGTCTCGCATTTGACACCTGCGGTTCTCCACGGAGGCGTTCTCGGCAGCGGCGGCGTCGGCAATGGTGAGGTTGTCTAGCCGTTGAGCTAACTCATTGCTGAAATGAAGATGGTGAGCAGGCAAAGACAACAAGGCAAAATTCAGCTTACCTGGGGGTCGCCTACCTTGTGGTCGCCTGCGAGGTTGTAGACGAATACGCATCTTCGAGATGACGAGGCGATGGTCGGTCCACCCATCAGCACCCGCGATCGCCTTCGTCACCAGCACGTCCCGCTGATCTCGCCTCCGGACGAGGACATAGTCCAGCAGGTGCCACTGACGCGACCGAGGATGCCTCCAGGTGGCCTTCTCTCGCTCCGGCAGACAGAAGAACGCGCTCGTCAGGATGAGATGGCCTTCCGCGCAGGTGCGGAGCAGCAGACCATTGTCGTTGGAGCCGCGGAGACCATGGGGACCCAGCACTCCTCTCCAGGCATTATGGTCTGTGCCGACACGGGCGTTGAAGTCACCAAGGACAATCAACTTGTCCGCCTTCGACACAGTCGCCAAGAGTG
>CACRXP010000340.1:193787-209939 GCA_902702965.1 Spirometra erinaceieuropaei | reverse complement strand
TCGACTTCTCAGGCAAATACTATTGTGGCACAAAAGACATTTATTCGCTTCCACAAGTAAATCGACCATCGCTTCAATTCTGTCTGAAGCAGGCGCCTCATGCTCCATTAATTTCTCCTTGTGAAACGAATCGTATATGCAGACATGTAATACCTATCGGAAAAAGGGCATTGGAGACCAGGCATGCTGGTTATGTAGGACGCCTTTCGGCCATACATCTGTGGAAGCATTTCACGTGAATCGCAATTGGCGTTGCCAAAGTTAGCATTGAATTCCTAGAACTTCCGTTGCTTCAACAGTGATGAGGGTGTACTCGTGCGCATGCTCAGCAGTGACCAGCAAGATGCCTTCTGATACGCAGGGAGGTTGACGCCAAGGGCACTGTCGACGATAGGCACTACATTTCAGACCAAATCTGTACTTTTGAGAGTTGGGACACGGGAATAGGCACACCCCTACCCCTCCCCCTTCCCCACGCCCTCATCCACGTAACAGATGGCAAAGTGCTAGTTTCAGAGAGGATACCGATTCCCCTGTTCTAAATCTACCTCCCCTTGGAATCTAGCTCAATCGCAATCGTAATACTGGCGTAATCCTGACGCCTGGCGTACAGTGAGAATCACTCCCATCCCTAAAAAAACCCGCTAATTTTGGTCCCTACTCTTTTCGTCCAGTTGCCGGCTCTTCCGCAATACTAAAGTTCGCTGAAATAGTTGCCCTAGATATAATACGTCCATACACTTCCAGATTTTTCTATCCGCTACAATTTGCATATAAGCCAAACGCAGCACTGTGGATGCTATTGCTCTTGCAGTCCACTCTGCCCTAAGAGAATTAGGTAAGGGTTGCTTTTCCTGACTACTCCTCCGTTTTCACTACCGTCCCGCGCCCTCTCCTCCTTAACGAAACATCGCGTGCGGCTCTCTAGGCTGGGTCGTCTCTTGGCTTAGCGATTATTTTACTTCCCACACTCAATTTGTCCAATCTGACAAGCGGGAATCTACGGTCCTTCCCAATGACTGAGGAGTTCTTCAAGGTCCCATTCTATCCACTCACCTTTACTCCCTCCACACCGATGATATAAGACTCCCTAACGACTCTAAGCAGGCTGATGATGTGGCTGTTCGACACCCTCTTAAAAACCGGCCACATCTCCAATCTCTGAAGGATGGCCTTGACTATGTCCTAGTATGGTCGGAGGAAAATGGTCTCTTAATGAACAACCAAAAATCAGTCCAGTGTATTTTCCAACTGCAGCCATCTCCTAGTCCTGACTCCCTTAACATCCTTCCTAACGAGGCGTCCTCTTTCAGGTGCCTTGGCGTTAGTTTGTCATCAAATCTTTCATTTTCCTTCCATATTGAGACCCTATTTACTAAAATTCGTTGTTTACGTTCCTACCACACACCTCAACCCGTAATATGACGATTCATAGATGCCTGCATCCTGCCTCTTATTCTATATGGCTCTCCAGTCATTTTTCCAGCTTTGCTTAAAAAATATATGTTAATTTTAAAACGAGTCCACCGAATGCTCTCTACTGTCTCCAGTGTTTCTTATGTCTTTTTAGTCGATACTATCATACGAGGACATTTTAAAACGGTCAAGAAATTGGCTGGTCTAATTCTGGTTGGCGCAGCACAACGCTTGCATTCTGATCTTTTTTCTGCGAAGTCTTCACGCCCGATGCGCCACGGCTTCCGACTTATGTCTTGTCGCACATCGGCATATCGAGATTCTGTATTGGCATTCCTGACGCCCTATCTTACGTGTGAAGAGATGGAAGTACAGAAGCCAAGACTTGAACTGTTCCCATAGTAATCATTCTTTTTGTGTTAAACATGCTGACTCTCGACTAACCTATTAACAATTTGCTGCCCATAGTGAATGAAGCCCATTTCTGACGAAAATGTTGAATTTATAATTTTATAAAACGAATTTCTCTCTCTCACTCTCTCACTCTAAATATCATCTGAGTATCGGCCTGTAGCCCTTGGCAGCTCTGTTAGACTTATACTGTTTGTGTTTTGATAAGGAGATAAATAGAAAAGTATGTCCAATTTTCTTACCGGAACGAACCAACGTGGTCATGAAAACCGACAGTAGTTAGTTACCTCGGGGGAAGTAGAATGAAGCGCTAGTCGATACAATCTCTAAAGCCCACATATGTGAGACGCAGCCCTGCATGTAGCCTAGAGCACCATTCTTCGGGGACGGGGTAACCATTCAGTCATCGACTGAGAGGTACTACTCTTATGACAGTTCGACCGTCGCATTCGACGAAGTCCACCCTGTGCTCCACAGCGAGGTGGGAGCAGGCACGGTTTACGAGACTCTCGATCTGAAAACGGAGAAAGGGCAGAAGAAGACGTTAAAATTGCTCTCTACAACCATCTGTTTGAGAGTATGTGCACAGTCCCAGGGTTTTCAAATAGCAGTTGAGTCATTATGCCGGAAGTCCACCGGGGCAGAGGTACGAAGCCAGATTATGAAAGCAGGTCCTTCGTTTAGCGTAGTGTGACGTGTGGTAGTCTCCATGCCTGATTATCCTCTGTCAGCCTCCAAGGCAAACTACAATGTTGAAAATAGGAGGTGTACTGAGTACGAGAAACAGCAGAAGGGAGAAGGCTTGTGGAAACGGTCGGGTATATGGCAGGGGTGGACTGTCATGGGCTGATGGGTGGCCAATTATCACAAAGAAGGCGTGAACAGGGAACTCACACATTCCTTTGTGTGACGACAGTTCGACCGTCGATTTCGACAATGTCCAACGTGTGCCCCACAACAGGGTCTGCCAACGCACCCCGAAAGTGTTGTCATTTGTTATAGTGTGCGATCCGATAACGCCTGCCAGAATCCAATATGGCTCCCGTGTTGGTCCAGTGCATCTAACGCGTATCTCGTTTGGAGGACACACAAACACATGTGTAGAGTAGTCGTACCGTCTGTGATGAACAATCACTCCACCTCTCAAATGTACTTCTGTCCGCCTTCCCCCCCTCCCCGCTTTAGGTTTACCGCGATAGCCTTCGATCCGCCGGGCTGCGGTTTCAGCACTCCCCCCGTCCGCGATTGGAGTGATCCCGAGGTTCTGCTGCAGGATGCCAGAGTTGGCGTGAATTTGATGCGCCAGCTGGGTCATCTGCCCTTCTCCTGCATCGGCTGGTCAGAGGGCGCCCTGTCAGCCATCCGAGCAGCATCGTAGTTGAATATGGACGGTCAGTCACATTTTAAGTGGCTCACTCTGCTGCTGCTGCTGCTGGTGGCGCATTTGCTTATTTGTTCTAGAATGCGCATATTGTGGACACTGTCAAATGGCCAGTTGCCTGGCCTCACGACTTGATTACCTGTACTCCTTAGACACACACACGCACACAGCGCGGTGAATGCAACCAAACTAGTTCAAATTTACCTCAGACTACTGGGAAAACCTGAAAGGACACATCAAGAAACAGCCCTTTCAGCCTGACCTTCCGTTCTGGGAAATACCGAGGTGCCCCGTCAAGCTACCACTCCTAGTTCGTCATGGCACATTTAAGTGTGCCAGTTTTATTTTAGTAAGGAATGCTCCAGTGTCAACACCAGTCCCTCTGTTTTACCTACTCGGCCAGTATTCCAAATACCTCCACAAATTACCACATTTTAAGGGATTTCTCCTGTCTACCGATTTTTCACTTCAATGGGTCACTGAATGCCCTCCTAGACAATTAATTTTGCCTGAACATGAAAGCGGAATGATGGGAAATGCAATCATTATTATTTCGTGTGTGTGTGATCAGCGTGCTACTGCCAAGTCTTTTCCATTTGCCACCTGCTTATTGTACGCCGACATGCGAAGGAAGCTTAATTCATGCATTCAGGCTCGATTGAGGGCTTGGTGGTCTGGGAGCTGGAGGAAGATATTGGCGCAGAGGACGGATCGGGGAATGGTGGTCAGATTATGGGAGGCACCCCCGGTTCGGTGGACTTCTTGCCAGACAGCCGTCGTCTTCCGCTGCAGGCTGTCTATGGTAGAGCGTACATGCGGGATAGTTGGCCTGCCTACGTTGAGACGAGAGAGATGCGCCGTATGGGTCCTGCCGATCTCCGCTGCCTGCCGCAGCGTCTCCTCGGGATGCCACTACTGCACATTGCATCCCGGCACTCTGAGGCAAGGCGATACCCGAATGCCACAAGTCAATCGACTGAATCAGCTCTCCTCGCCTGTTCGGGCTGCTGTTCAACCCTCTGGCCCGCCAGGTCTGACGCGGATCAGAAGGCTGGCTGGCAGCTGCCACACAAGTTGCATGCTGATTTCTTTCAGTCCTGTGTCGAAAACTTTCTTCTTAAATCTATTCACTAAAATAAAATGATTCACCGCAAAGTATCTCGGAGATGGGCAAGATCCTATTTCGTAGCCGTACATGTTGGAGGTTAGGGTTAGGGACTGCGATTAGGTATCAGGGTTGTGGTTTGGAGTTGGGGTTAGGGTAATGGGGTTAGGCTGGGGTCTGTATACTGCAGGTAAGGCAACGAAATGAGATCTGACCCGGAGATTGTTGTCGTTTATTCTGAGTGGCAGATAAGCGGATTACTGTGTGTGTGTGCGTGTGTGTGTGTGTGTGTGTGGGGAAGAGGGAGGGGGATAGGGTGGGTACTGCCGACGCAATTGCCCTGAGCAGAGGACCCGAGATAGTTCGAAAAGGGTGGAACTCCCTTGCTGTTCGCGCTATCTGCGCATGCAGAACTGTGATACTGATTGTTAGAAAAGTCCCACGCAACGGGTTGGAAGAGGCTAGGTCTGAGAGCGCAGCCCTGATTCACTCTGCTGTTCTCAGCGAATGCCCCCGAGACAGCTCTATTGTCCGTGACTCGCGCCGTCATGCCATCGTTCAGCTGGCACACCATCTGAGTGAATCGCTCGGGACAGACGACTTTCTGCATAATTTTCCACCGTCTGTCACGATGCACCATGTCGAAGTCTTTCATCAGATCCACGAGGGTGGAGTAGAACTAGGTCGGCATCTCGTGACGCTTTTCCTGCAGTTGACGGGCGGCGAAGATCATGTCGGTGATGGCGGAAACCAAACTCTGCCTTTTTTGAAGGTTGGTCGTTCGTTCGAGCCAGTGTAACCTTCGTGGATGCAGGGTGGGTGGTTCGTGCGTTACAAGGACTCGAGTGCGCAGTTTGTGGTTATTCATCATCAGATAGGTCAGGAACCGTATCTGTCATGATCACACAGCCATCGCATCGTGTCTCGAAGTCGGTGATGATGATCAACTCGGATCACACGTGAACAACAAGACACCCTGAAACAATGAATTATCAGCAATCTGCAGGCATAGTCTCCTATCAAGTTCCGAAATGTGTTAGTTATGTGTCTTACTTCCTCAGTCCCAATCGCACTCCGAGCTGGTCAGGTGGGAGTGGACGCTATGACCGATAAATCTAGCCGCTTTGCCTGGACGTGCCACACACATGACCTGACCACCCCCCCCCCTCCCCAGACACAAGCGTCAGGATCTCACACACAAGGGGGTGGGCGACATGCATTTCAAGTGTGTGTGAGAGAGTGTCAGAGGTCACGTCGAGAAGGAGGCATTCCAGCCTGACTCTCAGTCCACCAGTCGACCATTGAGCACAAACGTACCTTGGGCTAAATGCAAGGCCTGCGTTCCAACGGTAGTTGGCAGTCTTGCAAGTCATCACGGAGTTTAACGCATCGTGACAGTCTCAGGCTCGGATCACACATGCACCAGAGGGGCCACATGCAGAAGGAGCCGGGAAACACTTGCAGCTTTCGAGGAGAGATGTGCCAATCACGTGCCAGCGTGGTGTGGTGTTGAGTGTGGTCATGTTTAGAGTAGATGCTGGTGAAGAGAGATGTGGTAGTATGGTATGGACGGCGGTGTTTTCTGGCTTGGGTGCAAGAAATTTCGTGCGCCTGGCGGGACACAACTGAATAATAATAATAATAATAATAATAATAATAATAATAAGACTAAGTAATAATAATGGCCAGGAGTTGGAGCATGCATTTTTGATAGTGGGCATGGTCAGCTAACCGCACAATGGAATGGTTGTACCCAGAGGTACGCACATGGAAATGAAGGAGGTGTTGATTGCTGTGGAAACAGACGATTGAGACACAGCATGTGACGGGGGCTGCAGAAGCTGAATGGAAGGCAGTGGCGAGAATTGTTTCAGCGAGGCGAGGCCCAACCTTTGGATGTGCGCCGAGGTGCGTGCGTGCGTGCGTGCACACATGACCTTTGTCCGCCTACAATCCCGATCAGCAAATGACACATCGCCGATTGGTCTCAAGCTGTCTCCACGACGTGGCCATGTCACGTGCGTTGCAACTGGCAGGAGGTGTTAGTTAAGCTGACAGAAGGCGTCATGAGATAACAACCAGACTGGCGACCAGGAGAACGGAGCCCGGTGGTTAAACTTCCCCGCATGGCTGGCGTAGACAGTCCAGGTCTCCGTTCCGTACAGAAGTGCTGTCAAGACGACCGCTTGTACATCTTGAGTTTGCTGCTCATTTGGCGACCGTGGCGATTCCACACGGAAGCTTACAGCCTGGCTTTGGACAGCAGACGGGCAACCTCGTCCTCGATGTTTGTGTTGCGCGAGAGTGTGCTTCCAATATAGGCGAAGTTGTCCACGACTTGCAGTTGGGCTCCGTTCAGGTTGATTTGGGGTGCGACGTAGACAGCCGTGGGTGACGGTTGATGTATAACCACCGTTTTCTGCGTGTTGATGAACAGGCCTAAGTTGTCGCAGGCGGCGGCGGCGGCGACGGCGATGAGATCCATGCCCCTTTATGTGGTCGCGTTGAGAGCACAATCTTCCGCGAAGAGAAGTTCATGGACGGTAGTTGTGGATACATGCGACTGGAAGTGCATTGAGGAGTTGGCCGTCCGTCCTGTAGGCGATGCGGATCCCAGGGCGTTCGTCACGGTAGGCAAAGAAAGTAAGAAGCGAAGAGCCGAGTCCCAGGTAGTAGTCTTGAAGAAGGAGACACGATCCCGGCAATCGTGTCTGCTTCTTCAAAGAACGTAAGGCTGAGTAGAGTGGGCGCGAGCATGCAGCCCTGCTTCATTCCGTTGGTCATTGTGAATGCCTCTGAGACTGTTTCATTGTTCTTTATTCGCGCCATCATGCCATCGTGGAGCAGCGTAGACTTCCTGCCACCAAGGTCCTCTTCGGAATCAAGCGATGCAGACGTCTTTGCGTTGATTGGGAAATGCGGCAGATGAATGCATAATTTAAGGCCGCATTCAGGGCTTCTGTGGGCGGACAATCTACAATATCGCGAAGGTCCGTATCGATATCCATTGGCAGTGTTTCTGCAGCACAATGAAATTTCGTATCCTCCCCTGTAAGTCTAGCGCAGGGCGAGACGCCGTTCCACAACGCGCAGCCACAATGCAATATCATCAGTCCGCACGGTCAAGGAAGATCAAATATATGAATGTCGGTTTTCAGTTCGCTGGCAGGTGGAGTCGTTGGACTTGAGTAAACGATGTCCTTGTACTTGAGGTCGGATAATTTTAGTAAATGACTGGCGAATTGATACTGAGAGTGAAGGATAGCTCTTGTGTTGGTTGAAAATGTTAGGCAGAGGGCATAGCCAATAAGGTCAGGCTAAAATAATGTGATCAATGAAGAGAAGGGCGGGGATGAATCAAAGTGGAAATAGTTAGAAACGGAACGATACGGAGTCACGAATGTTTTTAATAAACCGGTTAATGTTTGGATAAATATGCACGGGTGTATTGACGAGCAGAATTAGAAGTAACAAAGTGGCCACGAGAATACAATTTGGTGACAAATTGGTATTGAAATTCCTGTCCAAGTTTAACGTCAGGCATTTTGACGCATTAAAACAAAACGCCTTTTCCAGCCACTACAAACCATTGCTAATTTACTTTATAAGCCCTAGGAGTCAAGGTCACTGCATGCACGAAGACATCTTGCTGACCACTAGCGAATATCCGTACGAGCACGCTATCATCACTGTTAGGACATCCGCAGTCCTGACAACTCAATGCTAACTTTGGTACGGTTAATTCCGAATCGCATGTAACCTTGGCCGAAAGGCGCGCTGCATAACCAACATGTCTGGTCGCCAAAAGTCTTTGACTGAAAGGTATTACTTGTCTGCATGTAAGATTCGTTTCGCTAGGAGAAATGCTTGTGGCATGCGCTTCAGACTGAATAGAAGCCACGGTCGAATGGTTTGTAAAGGCTAATAAATGTGTTTTCTGTTTCAATAGTCTGTCAAAAGACAATTTGGTGTGCATACGTCTGCTTTCAATAAATTACCTTCAGGCCTACACATTTATATTTCTTGAAAAGTCAAGTTGGCGAACACGCGTTTTCGGTAATTCTTCGTCAGGCCAATACAATTACATGAAGGGATGAAAATGTACAAAATCAACAGTGTTTATAGGTGACTCAAGAGCTATTAAGTCATTAACACTCATCATCCCCACGCCGCCCGCATGACAAGGTCGGCGGGTGTTAGTCGTCAGAGCTAGGGAGGGGAGGGGGGTAAGAGAATCTTTGAGTGATGTTCTTGGATTGAGTACACGGAGTACCCATCATCGTGATTAGGGATTTGAGGCGGCATGGCTTTATCACTTGGGGTTGGCGTTGGCCACGGCAGAGAAAGCGCTTGTGTCAGAGTTTTCTGACAGCATAACACCGGAGTCGCTGGCCGTATAGCTACTGCCTCGGCCGTTGCTAGTATCCGTTGGCGTAGGCCTTTAGAGAATCATGTTGGTGTCCGGTAGACAATCAGAAATGCTTTGTTGGCATCGACTCGGTGGTTCGTATCGATTAAATGTGCGAGGATAGAACTCGAAATCGACCGGGTCTCACCTCGCCAACCCCAAGTGACAAAGCCATGCCGCCTCAAATCCCTAATCACGATGATGGGTACTCCGTGTACTCAATCCAAGAACATCACTCAAAGATTCTATTATCCCCCTCCCCTCCCCTAGCTCTGACGACTAACACCCGCCGACCTTGTCATGCGGGCGGCGTGGGGATGATAAGTGTTAATGACTTAATAGATCTTGAGACACCTATAAACACTGTTGATTTTGTACATTTTCATTCCTTAATGTAATTGTATCGGCCTGACGAAGAAGTACCGAAAACGCGTGTTCGCCAACTGGACTTTTCAAGTGTAACATTGGAATATTTGCGGAATTTATATTTCTATCAAAATGATTAATAATAAAAAGCGGGCAAGTAGACGTTATTCTGTAGTAGGGGTTGGGTGAAACGAAAAACAATATTGCCCTCAGTGTCAAGGGTGAAGGAGAATGGCGGACACTGGGACGGGTAATTATAGGCCGGTGGCTGCCTTGGTGACTTTGGCCCATGTTAACTGCGAGGCATGCATGAAGATCTCTGCGTGCATAGGATTTGTTTGTGCAACCTGAATGCAGCCGTCTCTGCCGCTGCCAACAGACGCTGTCCAAGTGATTTTGGATGGCTTGACGGAACCTTGTAAATCACCCAGACGGCCTGCCCGGAATCTACACCGTGGTCCGCGTCTATCATGTGCGCGAGGATAGACCTGTTAACTTTCTTCATTTGACCCTCCTCTAACCATGCTGGAAGGTGCTCTCTTATTCTTTTTGACAAAAGTCGCATTGTGCGACCATCATATTCTGCTCCACAGGAGGAGGTGATGGAGTACTTACACATAGAGGTGGTCTGGCCTGGCAGTTGGTCCTTGTCCTCTCCACACGTGGGACTCAAACGTCGTTTTGTTTAGGTGCAATCGCGAATCTATCATCCACATAGCGTTCATAATATCTCAGACCATCGATCTGGAGAAGAAGTTCGAAAGCTTCTAACTTGCCCATGAACATATTCGTCAAAAGCGGACGAAGGGACGGGCCTATAACTACTTCGTCGATTTGTCTATACAGATTGTAGTCAAATAGAAGCTGTACGTTTAAGGTACATCTCAGCAGCAATTCTTTGAGAGCATCCACCGGCAGTCCTATATCATGATGATTGGAGACAATGGATTCACAGAGGTAATTGACGATTACTGTGACCGGTATGTTCGTACAAAGAGAAGAGACGTCTAGCGAAAACATAACCTTTCCCATTAGGTCGGGATCGTTCATGCCGTTAACGAATTAAAAGGTATACCGATAACTATGTGATGCTAACCGGTACTGTATGTGCTTAAGTTTCTTCGCTAGCCATTTCGCTATAGCATGGGGCGGCGAGTTTCTCATGTCTATAGCCGGTGTACCATTTATGTGGATCTTGGGCAAGCCATATAACTGAGGTAGATGTGTGTCGACGGGTCGCAGACGCTCTAGGTCGTATTCACCTCTATCCACCAGCACATACACCACACAGGAACTCACTGCACATCGCCCGACACACGGACGGGACATGCAGCGCCCATGCATGCGTGAGGCATGTTCTTTCACACAACCCGATGCTTTACCAGATCGCGTCAGCGAACGCATAGACGGACTGTTTGCAGCTTTGTCCACCATTGCAACCGATCCCACCCCCGGTCATCTGGACATTGTCTTTCCATCGGTGCCAGGTTGGTGTGCGAGGGAGGGAGGGAGTGGGGTAGATGTTGCGCAGGTCTGCCTCACAAAAAACGGATTCACGCGAACCTCGCCTGTGCTGCCTTCAGTCTGTGCCTCGCAATAAACGGATTCATTAACATGAACATATTCGCCAAAAGCGGACGAAGGGGCGGGCCTATAGCTACTTCGTGGATTTGTCTATACGGATTGTAGTCAAATAGAAGCTGTACGTTTAAGGTATATCTCAGCAGCAAATCTTTGAGAGCATCCACCGGCGGTCCTATATCATGATGATTGGAGGCAATGGATTCACAGAAGTAGCTGACGACGGCGAGTTTCTCATGTCTAGAGCCGGTGGATTGCAGTCCGTTGTGAATATTGACGTGGCTGCATTTGTTGGACTTTGGCATAAACTGCACTCTTCCGTACAGGTTTCGTGTACACAGTCAATTGCAAGCATGAGCTAACAGTTAGTTATCGCGCAGACTCGTAGGGGCACATTCAAATAACCGAACCAGCCGATGAGGCTGACGGAGTAGCGACAGGCAGGAGGAGTGGAGGTAGACCGATGGCGAAGATGACGTGACGTCACTGTTTTACGTGCGACACTTATAGGACTGTATGTGAAGAATGCTTGATATTGTGCGCTGGTGGACGGAGAGGACAAATGGGAGAAGATGAAAGTACGCAGAGTGACTTGCAATCACGCCAGAAGATCCTGCTGGGATTAAGAACGGGCTTGCGCGCATATTAGGGGCTTATTTGAAGGTTCCTTTTTATCAAAATTCCAAAGGAGTCCAGGTCAACATGAAGAACCAGCGTATATGACCGCAACAGACACGCTGAGATATCACATTTGGCCTTGATTTTGGGCAACAAACCATCATGTTGCGGCGTAGTCGTGCTGAAAAATAGTTGGCATTCGGGATATGTGCTTTGTCTAGTTTCCTCCAGACCAATGTGAGACATGGCAAGACGATGATTATTATAGTAGGAGCATATTGAGAATCGAGCGATGTGCGTAGAGGTGATGCACATCTTAGTCCGGAGTTGTCTAGGTCAGTGCAGAGCAAAGACAGGTTGTAGCTGTCCCTGTACATACACGCTCGCTGCTTCCTCCCACCTCACTATGAGAAGATATATTTAAAAGCCGAGGTCCAATCATGTGTTTAAATATTTTATTTCAGGAAGGCGGAGGAGACGCAACCGTGGAAATACGAATTGACCTTTCAGGTTCACATCAGAGACTGCATCAGATCATGGCGAATGATGCAATCCTTGTGCATGCTTTGACTCCCTGCCCGCAGTCCGGTGAGCCAGATGGCCGAGCAATCATCCCGCCAGCATGCAACACGAGTGATGAGATTTCAGCAATTGACAACTTGCATGCAGTCCATGAAGCAATTAGCGCACCAGCGGGCAACAATCCTCGATGAGGGGGGGGGGAGGGCGATCAATTATCATTGGGATGCAGTGGCATAGCGAGTGCATCCTATAAATACTGCAACCTCCCGTGCGCGAATCACCCGTTTCTGCCACTGTCTCTGATGATGGCTTCGAGAGAGAATCCGAAGCGTCGGACGAATAAGGCTCTAATTCCAGCAATCGCTTCTAATTCTTATCAAATGACATAACGCCGATTGGCGTCAAGTCGTCTCCACGACGTGGCCATGTCACGTGCGTTGCAAATGGCAGGAGGTTTCAGGCTGACAGAAGGCGTCGTGAGAGAATAACAGACTGGCGACATCTTGGTGAGTCCGAAATAGCATAGCGTTATGCCGTATGATAATCAATGTTACAACCCCACCTAAGTAATCCTTCCTAATCGGAAACTCCATTCAGAATTACGATCAACATTTCATGAGACCGGTCACGAGATGTATCTGCTTTGCATGCCCCATTTTTATCCACTGTGGATTGAGGCCTATTTGGTGAAAATTTTGGAATGACACTTACAAAATGAGATCTATCGCGCTCGCTCTCTCTCCCATAGGCGAAAGAACGAATGATGTTATATAAATGCGACTGACAAGCAGAGAAGGCCTCGATGATGCCGACTAGATCAGGCATGATCGCAGTTGTACCTTGGAGAAGAAGAGGAAGACATGAGGGTCAGACCTACACACATTCTGTCAAGCTTGATGACACGAAAACCATATTTTGATGTGGAGGCGGTTCTCAGACCTGAATTAAATCAACATAAAAATATCAGGCTGAGCCCCGAAGACGAGACTGAACCTTTACGAGATCGTGCTATATTTGGACACAATATTGCATTTTTCATCAACCGCGACCGACCTGGTACGCGAACCTACGAGAAGAGACCTACATTGGAGTAGGATAAAAGACGGTACCCTCTTAAGATTGGGCATGTCTTCATTGATATTGCATCCACAGTTAAATAGTGTTACAGGTCGATGCGCCCTGTCCGTCAGGACTAATTGCACATATATCTGCATTTATGCTGTGCCAGATAATATTGGGCATTTTGCAATTTTAAAAATCCAACTGCATCTTCTCCTATCGGAATCATTGTAGAGCGTGCATGTTCAATCCCCATGGACTTGGTAGACGCTAAGGACTGCTAGTCTGCTTCCTCCTTCCGAATTGGCCTCAGGGCTCGCCGCAAAAATCAAATGTTTGGTACCTACGAGGAGGCCCTTTCCGTCAGCATCCGCTATCTGCGCCGGGCGCCTACGAGTCAACAATATCCTGCTCCCTCCCTCCCACCCTTGTCTCCGCCATCACTGAATACGACGTCTTAAGAGAAACGCTTGCTCTCCACGGCGGCTTCGTGTTGCGTGTATTTACAAACTGATGTAGATATAGATCTGGATACACCTTGAAAGTCGCAAGCGGAAATACGATATACAACTGACGCAGATGCCGTCGACTACAATACATAGCCAATTTGTACACTCTGAAGATTGGGTGGGGATGCTAGCATACAGAGACCGCTCATTGGCACACACGTCAGAAAAGTATTGCTTTTAAGGCACGTCTGGTGAGTGAACTGTCTTGCACACACCTATGTCCCACAAGGTCCTGGGATTCAATAGCCTTCGATGTTTTCATTGATCCTTGATGGCGGACTGGAGTGCGAGTTTGAGACGTCGAAGTAGTACCATGCTAGACCTGGGTCTTTTCTTCTGCAAATATCTTTTTTGGCTTGCAGTTAGTTACACATCTCACGCCTGTAGATAAGGATAAAACAGACAGTCAATCTGTCGGCCGTATTCTCCAGAATGACTGCCCGCAGTGAACCCTGTCCCGATAATGACAGGCAGTGATGCACTACCTGGACTTCCTGCGAAAATTGCAGCAAAGGTCCATTTTCTGAATGATGGACAGCAGATCAGTGCCGTACATCAGTATGAATGTAATCTTAGAGCACTTTATGCAAAAGGAGGATTTCGGGCAGTCATCGCTCACGATCATTCATTTCTAGATGCTTGCTTGCGGAGATAATGCTGCATGAGGGTACTGTGTGACGGCTACACGACAAAGCCTTCGTGCCGTGTGCACACTGGTGTAAACTATGCATGGCAAAGGTGTCTGACGTCTGTTGACAACGTAATTCTCTCCGTCCCCATCTTCCATCCCTTCCTGCCTGCAGGTTTACCGCGATGGACTCTCATTCGTCGGACTGCTTTCTCAGCATTCCACCCTCAGCCCGCGAGTGGAGTGATCCCGAGGACCTGCTGTAGGATGCCAGACATGACGTGAATTTGATACAGCAGTTGGGCCAATTGCCCATCTCCTGCGTCGGCTGGTTAGAGGGCGACCAGTCAGCCATCCAGACAGCATCAGACTTGAATTTCGACGGTCAGCCGCGTTTACATTGGCCAGTTATGCTGGTGGCGCATTCGGCTATTTGTCCTCTGACACCAACCTCGTGTCACCTGACATTGCGATTTAATGATCTGTGTCTGTACTCCTCATACACTGTTTCTGTTAATGCTGACGAGTACTAAAATAAAAAGCGCGATAAATGCACCGAAAGATGTGCTATCTTTTCCCAAATATTGGGATGTGTCATCTGGTTGAAACGGTTGTTTATGTGGACTTGGAAAAGGCGATGCCAGAAGTCGCATTCTGCCGAGCTATCTCATTGGCTGTGGCCTGCTGATTTGCAAAGTCACCTGGATATCTTTTGAAAGCAGGACGAAATACGTACGAGACCGTTTTGCTCAGAGCTGCCAGCTAGAGCGTCCACAGATAGTCGCACAGCAACCCACCTTCATATATCAGACCTCTTCTGATTGTCATTGGGGTGTTTCTGTTTATTAAGGGAAAAACCATTGATAAGTGAGAAGGTAAAAAAGGAATTTTGTACATAACGCCGGACAGCTGCCAGCTAGCCGAAAAATAGTAATCATTAACGGTTACTTCCTAATTACAAGTAGCACAAACGCACACGTTTGTGTCGGGTTACGTGAGTGGATGTGAGGCTGGTGATTGGGAAGCATGATAAGCGTGAAGTCTACACTTCAAAGAATTCACACAGGAGGCAACTACAACATCGGTAGGCAGGGCATTCCACGCTGCAACTACTCTGTTACTGAAAAAGAACCTTCTTCCATTGATCCTTTCTTTCCCTGCGCGTAGTTTTACGGGAAGACCGCGCAAAGTGGGCGTGTTAGCTTGAGTAAAATAATCAGTGGGATCTAAACAATAGTCTATGCCGTTGATAATGCGAAATGTTAATATAAGGGAAACAGGTTGAGAGTTGACAGTCTGGTTTCATAGGGCAGTGCTCCCAGACCTCGTGAATGTTTGTTCTTGACTAATGAATTACTACTTTAAATACAACTGCGCCTTTGGACTTAGGCGTACGTCTGTGGGTATACCAGCTAATAATAATTGGACGTGGTCTTAGCTATGTGATGAATTAGGATATTGGATAAGGACCTTTATCAGTTAGTGGAATAATGAAATATTTTTAGGAAAATGTAGGCACATGGGAATGAAGGAGGCATTGGTGGTAGCTGTGAGAACTGAACTATGGCTAGGTCACGTGTTACCCGAAAGGGGCGAGGTGTGGTGGGCAGGCGGGAGGTCGGAAGTGAGCGTTGACGCACTGGCCCAGAAATCTGCACGGCCCATCCACGGGAGCCACACAGGACCAGTTTGAATTCCGTTTAAAGTGGGAAACTGAGAGGTGGGGCTGACCGTGACAAGCATCGCGCTCAATTCTCCAACCCGATCTCAGTGTGACACACAAACGCACACCAGTTGAAATCCGGCAGGGACTAGAACAGGTGTAGATGATAATACACAACTAGTTGGAAGCCAAACCCTATCAACTGCGGCGAGGAAATTTCACAAAAACCGAAGAACTATATATACATGGGGATAACAGTGGTTGCGTTGTGAAACCAAGTCAGTCAGGACATATGGCGTTGATTTGTGCGGCGTATTTCCCTGTCGTGTTGGCAATCATGACGTCGAAGATTCGTCAATTCACCGTAGCAATTGGAACTTGAAAAAAGCTCATCGAGGTCTTGTCGATAGTGGAGACGATAAACGTTTAAGGCTGTCAGGCGCTATTCGTACGTCAAATATTTGAGTTCAGGGACAAGCTATCTA
>CACRXP010000340.1:165731-180157 GCA_902702965.1 Spirometra erinaceieuropaei | reverse complement strand
ACTATCTCTTGACTTCTGACATTAGACAAAACTAACTTATTGTGTGTGATTAAAGTTGATGTCACAACCTTGACCCCATATATTGAGCAGGATCGGGGACTGGTCGAAGCGCTGACTTATGCCCTCCAACGTAAGTAAGTACAATTTTCTTCATGTCGGCAGCTACAGGGACTTCAAGCTCAGGAATTACTTTCTAAACGGTACACCATTGCAGCAGGTTGACAGTCAGAAGTACTTGGGTGTGTGGATTACATCCACATTCTAGCCAATACGGAACTGCGCGAGGGCGGTCAATTCGGCCATGTCTATATTACAAGTCATTAGGTAAGCCTTTATAGGCTTTGAGGCGGAGAAGTTCAGAGGGCTTGCGGTCGCCTAAACCTTCCTCTTCTTCTTCTTCTTCTGTTACGAGTACATGGTTGTGTTCACGATCAGAAAGTGGAGTGAGTCGAAGGGGCTCGGTGTAAGGAACATCAGTGGGATGGTCGCATAAGAAAGTTTAAACTTCTGAGAGAATGGTGGGTTTGTGGGGGGAGGGAAAGAACCTCAGTTAGTCTGAGTTGTCCTGGCAGAGAAAACAGTAACCCCGATGCGGAAGAAGTAGAGTTCAGGGGCCTGCTGCCTAAATTCTAGAAGGAAAACAGTGACTCCACGGAGATAAGTAGCAGCAGGTCAGCTAGGTCTGAGAGCGCAGCCCTGATTCACTCTGCTGTTCTCAGCGAATGCCTCCGAGACAGCTCTATTGTCCGTGACTCGCGCCATCATGCCATCGTTTAGCTGACACACCATCTGAGTGAATCGCTCGGGACAGACGACTTTCTGCATAATTTTCCACCGTCTGTCACGATGCATCATGTCAAGTCTTTCATCAGATCCACGAGGGTGGAGTAGAACTAGGTCGGCATCTCGTGACGCTTTTCCTGCAGTTGACGGGCGGCGAAGATCATGTCGGTGATGGCGGAAACCAAACTCTGCCTTTTTTGAAGGTTGGTCGTTCGTTCGAGCCAGTGTAAACTTCGTGGATGCAGGGTGGGTGGTTCGTGCGTTACAAGGACTCGAGTGCGCAGTTTGTGGTTATTCATCATCAGATAGGTCAGGAACCGTATCTGTCATGATCACACAGCCATCGCATCGTGTCTCGAAGTCGGTGATGATGATCAACTCGGATCACACGTGAACAACAAGACACCCTGAAACAATGAATTATCAGCAATCTGCAGGCATAGTCTCCTATCAAGTTCCGAAATGTGTTAGTTATGTGTCTTACTTCCTCAGTCCCAATCGCACACCGAGCTGGTCAGGTGGGAGTGGACGCTATGACCGACAAATCTAGCCGCTTTGCCTGGACGTGCCACACACATGACCTGACCCCCCCCCCTCCCCAGACACAAGCGTCAGGATCTCACACACAAGGGAGTGGGCGACATGCATTTCAAGTGTGTGTGTGAGAGTGTCAGAGGTCATGTCGAGAAGGAGGCATTCCAGCCTGACTCTCAGTCCACGAGTCGACCATTGAGCACAAACGCACGTTGGGCTGAATGCAAGGCCTGAGTTCCATCGGTAGTTGGCAGTCTTGCAAGTCATCACGGAGTTTAACGCATCGTGACAGTCTCAGGCTCGGATCACACATGCACCAGAGGGGCCACATGCAGAAGGAGCCGGGAAACACTTGCAGCTTTCGAGGAGAGATGTGCCAATCACGTGCCAGCGTGGTGTGGTGTTGAGTGTGGTCATGTTTAGAGTAGATGCTGGTGAAGAGAGATGTGGTAGTATGGTATGGACGGCGGTGCCTTCTGGGTTGGGCGCAAGAAATTTCGTGCGCCTGGCGGGACACAACTGAATAATAATAATAAGTAATCATAATGGCCAGGAGTTGGAGCATGCATTTTTGATAGTGGGCATTGTCACCTAACCGCACAATGGAATGGTTGTACCCAGAGGTACGCACATGGAAATGAAGGAGGTGTTGATTGCTGTGGAAACAGACGATTGAGACACAGCATGTGACGGGGGCTGCAGAAGCTGAATATAAGGCAGTGGCGAGAATGGTTTCAGCGAGGCGAGGCCCAACCTTTGGATGTGCGCCGAGGTGCGTGCGTGCGTGCGTGCACACATGACCTTTGTCCGCCTACAATCCCGATCAGCAAATGACACAACGCCGATTGGTCGCAAGCTGTCTCCACGACGTGGCCATGTCACGTGCGTAGCAACTGGCAGGAGGTGTTAGTTAAGCTGACAGAAGGCGTCATGAGATAACAACCAGACTGGCGACCAGGAGAACGGAGCCCGGTGGTTAAACTTCCCGGCGTGGCTGGCGTAGACGGTCCAGGTCTCCATTCCGTACAGAAGTGCTGTCAAGACGACCGCTTGTACATCTTGAGTTTGCTGATCATTTGGCGACCGTGGCGATTCCACACGGAAGCTTACAGCCTGGCTTTTGTGGAGGAGGGAGGTGTGTGGATGTGTGATGTGACCGGCGGTTGTCTACCGCAGGTCGCCGTGGATGCGCATGTGACCGAATAGACCCATGCGATGCATGAAGGTGCGAGGACAGTGTGGGCAGTGGAGACGAGCATGGTGGGTGTAGGTTGGTGCTCCAGGCACTGGTTCGCCAGTCTCTGTGCGATGGATTCGCAGGTGACCGACCAGGCCGATGCGTGAAGTGAAGGTGCGATCGCAGTGAAGGCAGATGTAGTCCTGGCCCTCACGTCTGATGATGGAGGTTGCAGGGGTTGTGCCTGTTGTTGTGTCAGGTGCGGCTGTGGTGAAGTCGTGGGCGACAGACGCCGAGGCGGCCGTCGTTGTGGCAGTGAAGGAGGAAGAGGAGTAGGAAGGGGAGGAGTGGGGGGTAGTAAAGTCGGTGGCATCGACGGCGGTTGCGGAGAGGTTGTTGGCCGCACAAGGTGATGAACTGGGTGCGGGGCCTAGTGTTGTGGGTGTGTCAAGGCTGCGGTCAATGCCGCTCTCGTGGATGCGCATGTGGCCGAATAGACCCATGCGATGAATGAAGCTGCGAGGACAGTGTGGGCAGTGAAGGCGAGTGCGGTGGGTGTAGGTTGGTGCTCCAGGCACTGGTTCGCCAGTCTCTGTGCGATGGATTCGCAAGTGACCGACCAGGCCGATGCGAGAGGTGAAGGTGCGGTCGCAGTGAGGGCAGGTGTAGTCCTGATCCTCATCAGCAGTATCGGGAGAGGTGGTGTCGGTTGTTGTGTTGGGGTTGGTGATGTGTGAGATGGCAGTCTGAACGGCCGCCGCTGGGGCAGTGGGGGAGGAGTAGGAGGAGGATGGAAGTGGTGGTACAGAAGAGTTAACAGAGTTAGTTGGCGGCAGAGAGGACGAGGAAGAGGCGGGCGGGGGGACGATGGCTGGAGCAGTTCGAGAGGTGCAGTTGATCCGCAGATTTTCAACAAGTCCGATTCGTGCCCGGAATGTCCGTTGACATCGAGGACACGTAGGGAGAGGTTGTGCGGCGGCGTTGCGTACTGGGCGAAGTTGTGATTTGCGGACTTCGCCTTTCGCTTTGGCGGCGGCGATTCGGTTGGCTTCATAGATAGCAGCGCCCGTCTTCAATGTTCTCCTCCATGTCGGAAGATCGCGGGCGAGATCTTCCCAGTTGGACGGGTTGATTTGCAGGCGCTTCAGGGAGGACTTCAGGGTATCCTTGTAACGGCGAATTTGGCCTCCTTGACGACGAGAACCCGTCGCGACGTCTCCGTAGAAGAGTCGTTTGGGTAGTCGCTCGTCGTCCATGCGCAACAGGTGGCCACTCCAGCGCAGCTGCATTTGTCTCAACATGGAGTAGATGCTCAGGATTCCCGTCCGCTCCAGCACATCGGTGTCAGGGATGCGGTCGCGCCAGTTCAGCCTCAGGATGCGACGGAGACAACTGAGGTGGAAGTGTTCCAGTCGACGTGCCTGCCTCGTGTACACCGTCCATGTCTCTGCTCCGTACAGTAACGTCGGCGGGATGACGGCCTTGTACATCTTCAGCTTTGTGCTCAGTTGGAGACCGTAGCAATTCCAAACTGTGCTTTGGAGGCGACCGAAGGCTTGACTGGCTTTCGAGATTCGGTTGGCGACTTCGTCATCGATCTTTGTGTTGCGAGATAGGGTATTTCCCAGGTACGGGAAGTTCTCCACCACTTGCAGTTGGGTTCCATTCACGCTGATTTGCGGCGCGTTGGGGGCTGTGGCTAAGTTGGGCGGAGGTTGGTGCACCACCACCGTCTTCTGCGTGTTAATGATCAGACCGAAGTTCTCGCAGGCAGCGGAGAATAGGTCCATGCTCCGTTGCATCTCGGCTTCGGAGGTGGTGTTCAGGGCGCAGTAGTCGGCGAAGAGGATTTCGTGCACGGTAGTTGTGGATACGCGCGATTGGGAGTTCATGCGCCGGTGATTCAGGAGATGACCGTCCGTTCTATAGGCGATGCCGATTCCAGGGCGTTCGTCGCGGTAGGCGTCCATCAGCATGGAAGAGAACATAAGGCTGAAGAGGGTTGGTGCCAGCATGCATCCCTGCTTCACTCCGTTGGTCACAGCAAATGCCTCTGAGACAGCTCCGTTGTCCATGACTCGCGCCATCATACCGTCGTGCAGCTGACGCACCATCTGAGTGAATCGCTCCGGACAGCCGAATTTCTGCATGATCTTCCACAGTCCTTCACGATTCACCGTGTCGAAGGCTTTCGTCAGGTCCACAAAGGTAGAGTACAGGTGGGTCCGCATCTCCTGGCACTTCTCCTGAAGTTGGCGGGCGGCGAAGATCATATCCGTGGTCCCACAATGACGACGGAAGCCGCATTAACTTTCCGGCAGAAGGCCCTGTTCCAGGTGGTTATTGAGGCGGTTGAGCAGGATGCGAGCGAAGATCTTCCCGGCGATGTTCAGCAAGGAGATGCCACGGTGATTGTCACAGACTTGGCGGTTCCCCTTTCGCTTGTAGAGATGCACGATGGTTGCGTCCTTGAAATCTTGCGGGACTTCACCTTGACGCCACATCTCCTGGAAGAGCGCAGTCAGGTGATCCATGAGTTGGGGACCTCTGTGCTTGTAGTCCTCAGCAGGGATTGCGTCCGATCCGGGTGCTTTCCCGCTAGAGAGCTGCTGCACGGCCCTGATGGTTTCTTGGAGAGATGGCGGGAGGTCGAGGTCCACGTTGGTCTCCACTTGCGGCAAACGCTCGATGGCGGCGTCAGAGATGGCGGAAGGGCGGTTGAGGACGCCTCGGAAATGCTCGGCCCATCGCTGTAGGATTTGCGTCTTCTCAGTCAGGAGAGTGCTGCCGTCGGCGCTGAGGAGAGGAGCAGTGCCCTTCGTCGGCGGACCGTAGACAGCTTTGATCGCGGAGAAGAAGTTCTTCCATTCGTTGCGGTCCGCGTAGCCTTGGATCTCCTCAGCTTTGCGAGCAGTCCAGGCGTCCTGCATCTCGCGCAGACGTTGCTGATGTTGGCGGCGACTGCGGTAGAAGGCAGCTTTGTTGTCCTCAGTGGGGTGATCTACGTAGGCTTTGTGGAGGCGGTTCTTCTCAGCAAGCAGATTGCTGATGGCAGAGTCGTTGTCGTCGAACCAGTCCTGGTGTTGGCGGGGAGCGCGACCGAGGACGGCGAGCGCCGTCGACTGGACCGTGTCTCGCATTTGACACCTGCGGTTCTCCACGGAGGCGTTCTCGGCAGCGGCGGCATCGGCGATGGGGAGGTTGTGTAGACGTTGAGCTAGCTCATTGCTGAAATGAAGATGGTGAGCAGGCAAAGACAACAAGGCAACATTCAGCTTACCTGGGGGTCGCTTACCTTGTGGTCGCCTGCGAGGTTGTAGACGAATACGCATCTTCGAGATGACTAGGCGATGGTCGGTCCACCCATCAGCACCCGCGATCGCCTTCGTCACCAGCACGTCCCGCTGATCTCGCCTCCGGACGAGGACATAGTCCAGCAGGTGCCACTGACGCGACCGAGGATGCCTCCAGGTGGCCTTCTCTCGCTCCGGCAGACAGAAGAACGTGCTCGTCAGGATGAGGCGGTGTTCTGCGCAGGTGCGGAGGAGAAGCAGGCCGTTGTCGTTGGAGCCGCGGAGACCATGGGGACTCAGCACTCCTCTCCAGGCAGTATGGTCTGTGCCGACGCGGGCGTTTAAGTCACCAAGGACAATCAACTTGTCCGCCTTCGACACAGTCGCCAAGAGTGCGTGCAGGTCCTCGTAGAATTTGTCTCCTGCGGCGGCGTCGGGGCTGGTCATCGGCGGAGCGTAGGCGCCGATGATGGTGGCGAATTTTCCCCCACCCCGGCGGAGAGGCAGGCGGAGGCTCATCAGGCGATCGTTGATTCCCTGCGGCAAACAGGGTAGTCGTCCCACGATGTCGGTCCGGATGGCGAAGGCAACACCCGCGTCTCGTCGCTCTGCCTTGGGTCGACCACTTCAGAAGAAGGTGTAACCGGCACCCACCTCCTCCAGTTGGCCTTGTTCGGAGAATCGGGTCTCGCTGAGTGCGGCGATGTCCACCTTGTAGCGCGCCAGTTCTCGTGCCACTAGCGCCGTCCTCCGTTCCGGTCGGTTGCTCCTCGGATTGTCTAAAAGGGAACGAACATTCCAGGCTGCCAGAGTGAGCGGGCGCACCCTGCCAGTCTGGCCAATGCGGCGGCGAAAAGTAGGAGTAGTAGAGGAAGAAGAATAGGCTGGAAGAGGAAGAGAGTGATTGTTGTTGTAGTTGTTGTTGTTGTTGTTGTTGTTGTTGTTGTTGTTGTTTCGATTTTGGCTGTTTCAACCGTGTGTTTTTTGTCTGCCGCCACGCCAGCCTACAGACAGCGTGGTTCCCAGCGATCTTTAGGGCACCTTTTCTAGCCCCCTCCCCCTCGCGGGGGCAGGCAACGCATCCCTGAACAGGGCTGCCCGGTTATCCCAGACGGCTGCCGGACTACACTATGGGCCACGACATTTTGTTAGTGAGAGAACGACCCGAATTAGCCTGAGACCTTGGTGGTGATGGTGATGTGATGGAGTGAAGTAGGAGAGAGCATACACACTACATAACGCTATGGGACTTACAGCTAGCTAGAGTGGACAAACAGACACAGTCATCAGTCAGAGACACAAGTGAGAGGGCACCATTCAAGTGTCAAGCTCCATAGCACCTAGCTATTAGCAGAGAGTGGCATAGACTGACAGACAGACAGTCGCAGCAGGCAGCGAGGGTTTCGTCTAGCTATTATCAGACTGACTAGCATACAGAGGGCAGGCAGCAAGAGCAGCATACGACACGGAACTTCAACAGACAATAGGAAGAAACAGAGCAAATGCACTTACCTGAGGGGGAACTTACCTGGTGGCCTCCTGCGATGGTCCAGGCAGAGCCTCGTCTCGACGATGTCGACGCGAAGATCCATCCGTCCAGCGCAGACCACAGTGCCGCGCGTGCAGGTGCACGCACGGATACCCTCACCTGGTTTAGCCCGCCGGTCGAGACGGTTGCCCGGGGTGTGGCCGCTGAGCAGAGCCCAGCTACGTGGAGCCGCAGGTGAGAGTTAGGTGTCAGCAAATGGACGCTAGGCGTAGTCTCACATGCGAGCATCACGTGAACCCACCGCTGGACACCCCTACACCCCACACACACACACACACACACACACACACACACACACACACACACACACACTCACTCTCTCTCACACACAAACACGACAGTTCGACCGTCGATTTCGATAATGTCCACCGTGTGCCCCACAGCTGCAGCAGCGGTGGGAGCAGGGACGGTGACTTACGCAGGGGTTTATAGTGCCAGTAGACTTGCGTAGCATCTCCTCCTCCCCCGCCTGAGCCCGGTGTCAAGACAGTGTCAAGAAGACCGGAGACGGGGGAGGCCGCAGGTGGATGGCTCGGACGGATCCTCGCCTTGGCGCTCCACTCCGCACCCCCTGGTCCACACAACAATGACCAAGATTTTGACCACAAAACCATGGGGTGGTGACAGTGGTCCAGTTGTGCGACGAATGCCGACAACACGGTCCGCCAGCGCACGCCGCGAATGTTGGCATTTGTTACTGCTCACAGATAACGCCTTCCAGAGTCCGATGTGGCCCCCGTGTTGGTCCAGCGCATCTAACACGTCCAACCCCATATGCGGAATAAGTGTTTGAAAGTCAAGGAACAATCAAGTGTATTTGCATTGGTGCTTTGTTTTTAGAAAGACGAAGAAGCAGACGCCATTGCGGAAATACTAATTTCGTTAGACTGACCTCTCGAATTCACAGCATCAGATAATGATGGATGATGCAACCCTTGTGCATTCATGGTATTCTTCCTTCGGCCTTCGCCAGAACACTCATCTCTTGCACTGTGACGCTCGAAAAAAAACCCGGACGAAGTATCCCAAGAATAGCGACATAGGGTTAGTCGGAGTACGTTTGCTGTGGCAAGACAGTTTCGTTTGGCCAACTCCTGAATGGAATAGACTTGATGGTGTTCACTAGCCCCTCTAGCCACAAAAATCAGGCTTCCCGCTGATGTGCCTGAAAGTCCACCCGCAGACATGGGAGGACCTCGTTCAAGGACGATAACAACAACGACTCACCATCGCCATCCTTTCCGATTGGCCACAGGGGGGACAACGTAAATCAAATTTTTGGTACATACGAGGAGCACCTGTCTGTCTGGATCCCCCACCATCTGCGCCAAGGCGTAGGGACCAGCAATTGTTTCGGCGTGCCGAGCACCAATTGTCGAGGCTGATGGCCCCCACGCAAGTGCCTCGAGTGCGCCCATGCGCGTGTGCGTGCGTGTGTGAATGACCTTTGTCCGCCAGCAATCGATCAGCACGTGACCGTGTCACGTCGGTTGGCGCGTGGGGCTGTCGCCAAATCAGGGCCAAGTCATGTGCGCCGCACGCATTCGACTAACACGAGGTTTTAGTCTGAGCGAAGTCCTTTTATTTGCTCAATGAATTTTAGTGAACGCTGAAATTCATTTTGGATGCTGTATGGAATCTAGCTTGATGAAGAGACGGCAGGCGCAGGGTTCGTTTCTACTATCAGTTTCGTTTCCTCAAGGAGGCAGCTAGTGACGAGCAGACTGAGTGAAAAGTACTCAAAAGAGATTGGGTGCAAACAGATGCTCATTTGCGTCTAGGTTAAACAGTTCTACTTAGAAATGGAAGAGCTCGACTTCTCAGGCAAATACTATTGTGGCACAAAAGACATTTATTCGCTTCCACAAGTAAATCGACCATCGCTTCAATTCTGTCTGAAGCAGGCGCCTCATGCTCCATTAATTTCTCCTTGTGAAACGAATCGTATATGCAGCCATGTAATACCTATCGGAAAAAGGGCATTGGAGACCAGGCATGCTGGTTATGTAGGACGCCTTTCGGCCATACAGCTGTGGAAGCATTTCACGTGAATCGCAATTGGCGTTGCCAAAGTTAGCATTGAATTCCTAGAACTTCCGTTGCTTCAACAGTGATGAGGGTGTACTCGTGCGCATGCTCAGCAGTGACCAGCAAGATGCCTTCTGATACGCAGGGAGGTTGACGCCAAAGGCACTGTCGACGATAGGCACTACATTTCAGACCAAATCTGTACTTTTGAGAGTTGGGACACGGGAATAGGCACACCCCTACCCCTCCCCCTTCCCCACGCCCTCATCCACGTTACAGATGGCAAAGTGCTAGTTTCAGAGAGGATACCGATTCCCCTGTTCTAAATCTACCTCCTCTCGGAATCTAGCTCAATCGCAATCGTAATACTGGCGTTGGCCAATTCCCTTGCCCTAATCCTGACGCCTGGCGTACAGTGAGAATCACTCCCATCCCTAAAAAAACCCGCTAATTTTGGTCCCTACTCTTTTCGTCCAGTTGCCGGCTCTTCCGCAATACTAAAGTTCGCTGAAATAGTTGCCCTAGATATAATACGTCCATACACTTCCAGATTTTCCGATCCGCTACAATTTGCATATAAAGCCAAGCGCAGCACTGTGGATGCTGTTGCTCTTGTGGTCCACTCTGCCCTAAGAGAATTAGGTAAGGGTTGCTTTTCCTGACTACTCCTCCGTTTTCACTACCGTTCCGCGCCCTCTCCTTTTTAACAAAACATCGCGTGCGGCTCTCTAGGCTGGGTCGTCTCTTGGCTTAGCCATTATTTCACTTCCCACACTCCATTTGTCCAATCTGACAAGCGGGAATCTACGGTCCTCCCCAATGACTGAGGAGTTCTTCGAGGTCCCATTCTATCCACTCACCTTTACTCCCTCCACACCGATGATCTAAGACTCCCTTACGACTCTAAGCAGGCTGATGATGTGGCTGTTCGACACCCTCTTAAAAACCGGCCACATCTCCAATCGCTGAAGGATGGCCTTGACTATGTCCTAGTATTGTCGGAGGAAAATGGTCTCTTAATGAACAACCAAAAATCAGTCCAGTGTATTTTCCAACTGCAGCCATCTCCTAGTCCTCACTCCCTTAACATCCTTCCTAACGAGGCGTCCTCTTTCAGGTGCCTTGGCGTTAGTTTGTCATCAAATCTTTCATTTTCCTTCCATATTGAGACCCTATTTACTAAAATTCGTTGTTTACGTTCCTACCACACACCTCAACCCGTAATATGACGATTCATAGATGCCTGCATCCTGCCTCTTATTCTATATGGCTCTCCAGTCATTTTTCCAGCTTTGCTTACAAAATATATGTTAATTTTAAAACGAGTCCACCGAATGCTCTCTACTGTCGCCAGTGTTTCTTATGTCTTTTTAGTCGATACTATCATACGACGACATTTTAAAACGGTCAAGAAATTGGCTGGTCTAATTCTGGATGGCGCAGCACAACACTTGCATTCTGATCTTATTTCTGCGAAGTCTTCACGCCCGATGTGCCACGGCTTCCGGCTTATGTCTTGTCGCACATCGGCATATCGAGATTCTGTATTGGCATTCCTGACGCCCTATCTTACGTGTGAAGAGATGGAAGTACAGAAGCCAAGACTTGAACTGTTCTCATAGTAATCATTCTTTGTGTGTTAAATAGGCTGACTCTCGAGTAATCTATTAACATATTTGCTGCCCATAGTGAATGTAGTCCATTTTTTTGCTGAAAATTTTGAATTTATAGTTTCAAAATAAAGCGAATTTCTCTCTCTCCCTCTCTCTCTCTCTCTCTCTGTCTCTCTCTCACTCTCTCTCTCTCTCTCTCTCTCTAAAATGCCGGCCGTAGTTAGTTTCCTCGGGGGAAGTAGAGGGATGCGCTAATCGATAAAATCCCTAAAGCCCACAAGGTTGAGACGCAGTCCTGCATGTAGCCTAGAGCACCATTCTTCGGGGACGGGGTAACCATTCAGTCATCGACTGAGAGGTACTACCCTTATGACAGTTCGACCGTCACATCCGACGAAGTCCACCCTGTGCTCCACAGCGAGGTGGGAGCAGGCACGGTTTACGAGACTCTCGATCTGAAAACGGAGAAAGGGCAGAAAAAGACGTTAAAATCGCTCTCTACAACCATCTGTTTGAGAGTATGTGCACAGTCCCAGGGTTTTCAAACAGCAGTTGAGTCATTATGCCGGAAGTCCACCGGGGCAGAGGTACGACGCCAGATTATGAAAGCAGGTCCTTCGTTTAGCGTAGTGTGACGTGTGGTAGTCTCCATGCCTGATTATTCTCTGTCAGCCTCCAAGGCAAACTACTGTGTTGAAAATAGGAGGTGTACTGAGTACGAGAAACAGCACAAGGATGGAGGCTTGTGGAAACGGTCGGGTATATGGCAGGGGTGGACTGCCATGAGCTGATTGGTAGCCAATTATCACAAAGAAGGTGTGAACAGGGAACTCACACGTTCCGTTGTGCCTTAGGTCTCTCTCTCTCGTCAGATCCGGCATTCGTGGTAGTGACGGTGGTGGTTGTGATGGTGGTGGTGTTGCTAGTAGTGGTAGTGGCGGCCAATTATCACAAAGACGGTGTGAACACATGGTGGTGGTGGTGGTGTTGCTGGTGGTGGTGGGTGGCGGAGCCTAGGTGGTGAAGGCGGCCGCCATGGTGGACGTCGTGGAAGTTGGATCAGGTGCGGTCGGAGAGGGAGTGATCGATTTTCTCGGACTGACGCATTGAATCCGGTGATGTCCTACGTGCCTGATTTGTGCCTCTAAATCAGCTGGGCCGGATGGCATACCGCCCAAATTGTTGAAGGAGCTCCCTAGAGAACTCTTTAAACCGCTCTACATGCTCGTCCAAGCTTCATTCGAGGCAGGCTATTTGCCCACCGATTGGAAATCTGCATGGATCACGCCAATTTATAAAGGCGGCAGCAATGTCTTAGCAGTCTGCTACAGACCAATCAGCCTTATTTCAATTTGCTGCTAAATTATTGAAAATATAACCAAGCTATAACTACTGCACTTCCTAGAAGAGCATAATCTGCTATGCGATGTCCAGCACGGATTTCGTAGAGGCTGACCATGCGTGACGAACCTACTTTATTGTTTAGATCGCTGGACCCGGACAGTCGATGTCGGCAATGCAGGGCACGCAGTCTACGCCAACTCTAAGAAAGCATTCGAGAGTGTACCACATCAGCGCCTCCTGTACATATGAAGCCGAACAGGCATTAGGGGTAATCTCCTGAGGTGGATCCAAAGTTTCCTGACCGGTCGCTCTCAAATTGTCCATCCACGTCCGTGACAGGCAGCATTCAAGTGCAAGCACCATAACACTTAGCTATTAGCGGAGTGAGGCACAGGTTGACACACAGACAGTCGCAGCAGGCATCGAGAGTTTCATCTAGCTATTAACAAACAGACTAACATATAGTGGGCAGGCAGCAAGAGCAGCACGCGGCACGGAACTTCAACAGACACAAGGAAGAAACAAAGCAAATTCACTTACCTGAAGAAAAACTTACCTGGTGGCCTCCTGCGATGGTCCAGGCAGAGCATCGTCTCGACGATGTCGACGCGAAGACCCATCCGGCCAGCGCAAACCACATTACCGCACGTGCAGGTGCACGCAAGGAAATCCTCACCTGATTTAGCCCGCCGGTCGAGGCGGTTGCCCGGGGTGTGGCCGCTGAGCAGAGCCCAGCTACGTGGAGCCACAGGACGCTAGGCGTAGTCTCACCTGCTAGCATGTGAGCGACCACAACGACCATCACGTAAACCCACCGTTGACACCCCTACAACACACACACACACACACACACACACACACACACACACACACACACACACACGACAGTTCGACCATCGATTTCGATGATGTCCACCGTGTGCCCAAAAGACTGCATTGTGGGAGCAGGGACGGTGACTTACGCAGGGGTTTATAGTGCCAGTAGACTTGCGTAGCATCTACCTACACCCTCTCCTCCTCCCCCGCCTGGGCCCGGTGTCAAAACAGAGTCAAGAAGACCGGAGACGGGGGAGGCCGCAGGTGGATGGCTCGGACGGATCCTCACCTTGGCGTTCCACCACACCCCCTGGTCCACACAACAATAACCAGGATTTCAACCAACACAACAGAGATTTTGAGGCTGGCACGGCCGAAGCCGCACCTGGGCGTGCCGCCAACGCCTGGCTCGGATCCCACACTGTGGTGGGAATGCCATAAAGGCCACATTAAAAAGGAGCCATTGCAGCCTGACTCTCAGACCGCCTCCCGTTAAGGAGGAGGTCCAAGGTACCCCGTCAGTTGGCAACCTTCCAAGCCACGGCTTTTAGCGCACCGTGATAGCTTCAAGCGCGTCAGATTGATTATAGTGAGGAAAATGCGCTGAGTCGTCGACCTCACTCTCCCTTCCCATCCCCACACCCCAGCCGCTGTCCGAGCCGGTGAGAAGACTGGAGTGGGGAATGGGCGCGGTGGCTGACACGGTCGACGGACCATGACTGCGCGCGCCACAGCACGACCTGGCCCCCCATACTCACAAACATCAGGATTTCACACAACGAGGGTTGAGCGGCTTGTCTCACTTGCGTGAGAGGGCCGTGGAAGGTGCTGTTTCAGCCCATCCCCAGCCCACCAGTCCGCCACTACACACAACACACACACACACAACGCGACGAACTGCGTGGACCGAGAGCGGGCGGCAATTATCAACCTTCCTATCCACGACGCTTGACGTGTCGGGATAGTCTCGGGCTTGAGTCACCCGTGCAGCCGAAGCCGCATGGGGACCGAGTCGAGATGCACACTTCTCACTTGCGTGGGAGTTGGCAGTTGAGTGCATGAGGTGTGTGAGTGTTGATGTCTGGTGGGATGATGGGGGAGGAGGGTATGGAGTGTGTGAATGTGTGGTGTAACCGGCGGTGGTCTACCGCAGGTCGTCGTGGATGCGCATGTGACCGAATAGGCCCATGCGTTGTCCGAAGGTGCGAGGGCAGTGTGAGCAGTTGAGACGAGGTTGGGAGGTATAGGTTGGTGCTCCAGGCACTGGTTCGCCAGTCTCTGTGCGATGG
>CACRXP010000340.1:138968-150098 GCA_902702965.1 Spirometra erinaceieuropaei | reverse complement strand
CTTGGCCAGTTGCCACCAGATCAGTGTGAGACGTGGCAAGACGATGATTATTATAGTAGAAGCATATTGACATTCAAGCGGTGTGGAGAGGTGATCAAAATCTTATGGCGGAGTTGTCTGGATCAGTGCAGAGCAAAGACCGTTTGTGTCTGTCCCTGTACATACATGCTCTCTACTTCCTACCACCTCACCATGAGAAAAAATATTTGAAGGCCAAGGTCCAATCGTGTGTTTAAATATTTTATTTCAGGAAGGCGGAGGAGACGCAACCGAGGAAATGCGAACTTTGTCCGACTGACATTTCTGGTTCATATCAGAGACGGCATCAGATCATGGCGAGCGATGCAATCCTTGTGCATGCTTGAGCGCCCTGCCCGCAGGCCGGTGAGCCAGCTGGCGGAGCAATCATCACGCCAGCATGCAACACGAGTGATGAGATTTCAGCAATTAGCAGTTTGTATGCCGGCCATGAAGCAATTAGCGCACCAACGGGCAACAATAGTCGATTAAGCGGGTGGGCGGTTAATTATCATAGGCATGCAGTAGCGGTGGCGGGGGTTTGTTTACTGGGGCTATTTTATGGGGCTCCATGATCACATCTGACCCATTTGGCTTCCGTTATACGTCTGAGGTTACGAGTAGGGTACCGTTTAATGGTTTCCGATTTTCGGGTTAGGGTTATGCCTTTAGGCTTAGGTTTTCGGGTTACGGTTAGGGTTTGAGAGGACGATTAGGTTTCAGTATTATGGTTAGGTTTTCAAGTTACGGCTATGTTTAAGGGCTACGGTTACGTTTACGATTTCGGTTAAGGTTAGGGTTTGGGTTGAGGTTAGGGTTAACGGTTAACGTTTAGGGTTAGGGTTCGTTTTAAGGTTACGATAAGGGTTAAGGTCGCCGTCCGCTTCCCCATTTCTGGCTACCAATTGCGATCTAGCCCGGTCTCTTCTTCTTACTCAGCACAGGTATGGGCAGGTCAAATGAAATTAAATAGAGCCAACTGGCAGAGCGCCAGGCAGATGCTAGGGGTTACCCAAATCCACAAATCCCACCTTTCGCCTCGACTACTCGTAGCCCTAGGCGGCAGCCCAGTCTGCCGGGAATTCAGTAAAATCGGCATCTCAACTCCTCAATAATTCCCGCTAGCCAAAGTGGAGGTTCAAGAGGCGATAATGTTCTTCGACGTGACACTACTCTTTGCATCCATCTCACCGCATTTGGTGCGCAAGGCTATACGGTGCGTCCTGCATGGAATAATGGCAAATCACTGGCATGTCTACTGATATTGTCATCATACTTGAGTAATATTCGTATACAACAGTCATCATGTTGTACACAGCAGCGGTGAGAGCAGGGACGATGACTTGCGCAGGGGTTTATAGTGTCAGTAGACTTGCGTAGCATCTACCTACACTCTCTCCTCCCCCCCGCCTGGGCCCGGTGTCAAGACAGAGTCAAGAATACCGGAGACGAGGGAGGCCGAAGGTGGATGGCTCGGACGGATCCTCGCCTTGGCGCTCTACTCCGCATCCCCTGGACAAACTTTACTGCCGATGAGGTGGGTACAGAAGGCCCTGCAAGCAGTCGACGCGAGCTGCCCCTCCCGACAAGTTGATTGTCTGCCGTTGAGTTTGTCTCCTCCTCCCCCCCCCCTCCCGTCCGCCTCCCAGGGCGTGTGTGCCCCTTTCGCTCTGTCCCGGTTAGCGTCCAACAGACAATCAGAGAATGGGCAATGTTGATTGGCATCGAGCTATCGTGAGAATAGTGGGAAGCCTCGCGCGAAAACTATCTTCGCGGACGACGAGGGCGGGGACGATTTAGGTCACGGTGACATGCGGGACGAATGCAGTCACACAGGCGGCATTGGCAGACCACGCAACAAACCAAATGCCCCCTATAAGGAGAGCTGTGAAAATCGCTTCCCAGTCTTTGAGGATGGGTAGACGAATTGTCAGACCTCTAATAAATTTCTCCCGATCCATGCTGATCTGCATGACACCTTCCGAGGTGGCGTTGAGAGCGCAGTCGTCGGCGAAGAGAAATACGCGATTGAAAGTACAACAGCCTAGGACTGAGTAGGTGGCCGTCCGTCCTGTAGGCGATACCGATCCCAGTGCATTCGTCACGGTAGGCATCCATTATTATGGCATAGGCCAGGAGAACGTGGGACTGAAGAGGCTAGGTGCGAGAACGCATCCCTGATTCACTCTGTTGGTCACTGCGAATGCCTCTGAGACAGCTGTATTGTCCGTGACTCGCGCCATCAGGCCATCGGGGAGCTGACACACCATCTGAGTGAATCGCTCGGGACCGACGAGTTTTTGCATAATTTTCCACCGTCTGTCACGATTCACCATGTCGAAGTCTTTCGTCAGATCCACGAGGGTAGAGTAGAAGTGGGTCAACATCTGCTGACACTTTTCCTGCAGTTGAGGGGCGGCGAAGATCATGCCGGTTACTGCGGAAGCCAAACACTGCCATATTTTGACGGGTAATCGTTTCTTCTTGGATGCAGGGTGGGTGGTTCGTGCGTTACAAGGACTCGAGTGCGCAGTTTGTGGTTAGAAATCATCAGATAGGTCAGGAACGGTATCTGTCATACTCCCACGGCCATCGCATCGTGTCTCGAAGACGGCGATGATGATCAACTGGGATCACAAGCGAACAACAAGACACCAAAGAACAATTAATTATCCGCCAGTTGCAGGCATCGTCTCCCATCAAGTTCCGAAATTTCACAAGTCGGCGCAAGTAATGGTGCACTTAATCACCTGTAAAGGGATGGAGATTTGTCGGAGGTAGCGCGAAAGTTAGACTGTCGGTACGGTAGGCGACCTAACTAATGAAGGGTAATGACCTTACATACGACAGCAGGGTGTCGCAGAGGCGGTGACATGCGCGTGATTTAGTTTATAATAGTGGTAGACTTACAATGCATCTACCCCGGTCTCTCTCCTTCTCATCCACAACCGCCTGGGCTCCTGGTAAGTTCTGGCTATGCAGCCCCACCTGATGGACACAATACTGTTGAGGTCGGGGTTATGGGTTAGGGCGGCTGAATCTCAACCGTTCAAAATATTTCAATTTCCAATAGCTTTTCTTTTGCACAAATTACTTGACATCTTCGCCCACGGGTTCGACGGCCGCACCTGCAAAAACTCCTATTACCACCGGTCTCGTATTACAGATGGCTGGGGTTTGTTTACTGCATAACCACACCTGATGGGCCCATTTTTCATGACAAAATCAAGAAGACCGCAGGTGAGAGAGAACCGCGCCTCGACCAGGGCGCTGCGTGCGTGCGTGCGTGCGTGCGTGCGTGGGTGGGTGCACACATGACCTTTGTCCGCCTACAATCCCGATCAGCAAATGACACGTCGTGGCCATATCACGTGCGTTGCAATTGGCAGGAGGTGTTACTTAGGCTGACAGAAGGCGTCATGAGAGAATAACCAGACTGACGACCAGGAGAACGGACTGCCACAGACACACAAGTTCGCCCCAACCGCTAAATGTCCTACCACACATCATCTCCGCCACCGCCGTCGCAGGACAGGTTAGTTATCGGTCAGTTAAACGGTCTTCTAAAAAGTTCAATTTCGAATTTCAGTCGTCCTCTTTTTTACTCTTCATTCACACGGGAATTTTCTTATATGTACATCTGTTGGCCTATTTCACGCATTATATACAGAAATTTTCCCCTCTTCGTTTATATGAACTATAATAACGAGGTCATCGTTGCTTTTTAATTTCCTTAGAAATTAACTGCAAACTTGGAGAACATCTGTAACGTTAAGTTCCATAGGCTCAGACCAAAGTTTGTATGCATGAATATTTCGGCCAAAGTCCATCAGCCACATCAGTATACAACGCTAGCACTCTTCTGATCTTCTGGTTACCACAGTGAGTGACCGATCTCATGAAATATTGGCCGAAATGCGTTTTCGACTAGGAAGAATGACTTAGATGGGGTTGTAACATTGATTGTCATACGGCGTAACGCTATAGTATTTCGGACTCGCCGGGATGTCGCCTTTTGAATACACTTCTTTTCGATCTCCTGAATAAACCATGCTCGTTGAAAAATGACTACTTGTTTAGTATGGATTTTTTACTGGCCCAATAAATTCAAATATATTATGTAGAAAACGCACAAAATAGGCTTACTTTTACTCGTTTGGTAGAAAGTCACATCCTCTTTAACTTTTATACCCCAATAATTGATACATTCCTGTTTTAAGAATTATGAGATCCTTAAGACCGTGCGATGTCCATGCATAAATACATATTTTGGCTTATAAGACAGAAATGGCCATTCCAGTCTCCCTTGTCTTTGTCGGTAATAGCATTCTGCCTATATATCATGCGCCGCTGTGCGGCTGCTGGTTGGGCTCGAGAGAGAGCCCTTAAGGCACAACGGAACGAGTGAGTTCCGTATGAACGATCGGTGAGCGCCCCACTAACATACATATTTTCAAAGCCGAAATATGCCCCATTTCGGGTATAAGTGTGAGCACAATGTGGTTACCGACCAATCGTGTAAATGATGCATATTTTTATGCATTCAAAAAAATATATTTGACTTAATGGGTACAGACAACAATTAATTTGAAAATGCATGCTAAATAAGTAGTTGTTTTCCGAGTATGGTTTCCGCATGAGGTCTAAAAGGAGTCCATTGAAATTGTAACATCCTGGCGAGTCCGAATTACTATAGCGTTATGCCGTATGGCAATCAATGTTACAACCCCACCTAAGTAATCCTTCCTAACCGAAAACTCCATGCAGAATTTCGACCAACATTTCATGAGACCGGTCACGAGCTGTATCTGCTTTGCATGCCCCATTTTTATCCACTGTGGATGGAGGCCTATTGGGTAAACATTTTGGAATGACACTTACAAAATGACATCTATCGCGCTCGCTCTCTCTTTAACACAGGCGAAAGAACGAATGACGTTATATAAATGCGACTGACAGAGATAGAGATCCGGCCTCGATGATGCCTTCTAGATCAGACATGATCGCAGCCGTACCATGGGGAAGAAGAGAAAGACATGAGGGGCAGTCCTACATACATCCTGTCAAGCTGGATGACACGAAAACCATATTTTGATGTGGAGGCGGCGCTGAGACCTCAATTAAATCAACATGAAAATATCCGGCTGAGTCCCGAAGACGAGTCTGAACCTTCACAAGATCATGCAATATTTCGACACAAAATTGCATTTTGCATCAACCGCGACCGACCTGATACGCGAACCTATGAGAAGAGACCTGGGTAAGATCGCAGTTATTAGCCAGACATTGTGCTGATACTGTCGACGTACGTACTCGTTGTCAGTAGGTTCCCGTTAGGGTCACTGTTAATGTTAAGGCTAGGGCTAAGGTTAGGCTTAAGGTTGTGTTCAGGCTTAAAGTTAGGGCTAGGGATAGGCTTAAGGTTGGTGTTAGGGTTATTGCTAGGTTTTGGGTTAGCGTTGGGTCGTAGGATTTTGGTTACGTGTCGGTTTTGAGGCTTAGGGTTAGGCCTTACGGTTGCCGTCAGGGGTTGGATTTTAGGGATAAGCGTGGGGTTTACATTCCTGCCATTATTCCCCCTACTTATAAATTCACAGCACTTTCTCTGGTAAATATACTTTTACCCAGAAACAGTCCTTCCATTTACCCCACCTATATAACCCTCTTTCCCACCATTGCCGTACGACAGGGACCTGGCTGTCCGCCTCCCCATTTCTGGCTACCAACTGCGATCTAACCGAGACCTGCACTGGAGTTGGACAAAATACCGAGCCCTCTTAAGATTGGGCATGGTTTCATTGATATTGCATCCACAGTTGAATAGTGTTACAGGTCGATGCGCTCTGTCTTTCTGGACAACATGCACATTCATGTGCATTTATGCTGTACCAGATAATACAGAGACATTTTGCAATTTTAAAAATCCAACTGCATTTTCTCCTATCGGAATCATTGTAGAGCGTGCATGTTCAATCCCCATGAACTTGGTGGACACTGAGGACTGCTCGTCTCCTTCCTCCTTCCGAATTGGCCTCAGCAGGGCTCGCCGCAAAAATCAAATGTTTGGTGCCTACGAGGAGGCCCTTTCCGTCAGCATCCGCTATCTGCGACAGGCGCCTAGGAGGCAAGAATATCCTGCTTATTCCCGTGGGCCCCTCGTCGCCACCATCACTGATTACGACGCCTTAATAGGAATGCTCGTTCTCCAATGCAGCTTGGTGTTGGGTGTATTTACAAAGTGATGTAGATGTAGATCGGGATACACCTTTAAAGTCGCATGAGGAAATGCGACATACAAATGAGGCAGATACCGTCGACTAAAATACGCAGTCAATTTGTACACTCTGAAGATTGGGTGGGGATGCTAACATACAGAGACCGCTCATTGGCACACACGTCAGAAAAGTATTGCTTTTAAGGCACGTCTGGTGAGTGAACTGTCTTGCACACACCTATGTCCCACAAGGTCCTGGGATTCAATAGCCTTCGATGTTTTCATTGATCCTTGATGGCGGACTCGAGTGAGAGTTTGAGACTTCGCAGTAGTATCATGCTAGATCTGGGTCTTTTCTTCTGCAAATATCTTACCTAAATTACGGGTAGTTACACATCTCACGCCTATAGATAAGGATAAAACAGACAGTCAATCTGTCGGCCGTATTCTCCAGAATGACGGCCCGCAGTGAAACCTGTCCCGATAATGACAGGCAGTGATGCACTACCTGGACTTCCTGCGAAAATTGCAGCAAAGGTCCCTTTTTCTGAATGATGGCAAGCAGATCAGTGCCGTACATCAGTATGAATGTAATCTTAGAGCACTTTATGCAAAAGGAGGATTTCGCCCGGTCGTCGCTCACGATCATTCATTTCTGAATGCATGCTTGCGATGATAATGCTGCTTGAGGGTACTTTGTGACGGATACACGACAAAGCCTTCGTGCTGTGTGCACACTGGTGTAAACTATGCATGGCAAAGGTGTCTGACGTCTGTTGACAACGCATTTCTCTCCTCCCCCATCTTCCATCCCTTCCTGTCTGCAGGTTTACTGTGATGGACTCTCATTCGTCGGACTGCGTTCTCAGCATTCCAACCTCACTCATGCCCGCCCGCCAGCCCGCGACTGGAGTGATCCCGAGGACCTGCTGTAGGATGCCAGACATGACGTGAATTTGATACAGCAGTTGGGCCAATTGCCCATCTCCTGCGTCGGCTGGTCAGAGGACGACCAGTGAGCCATCCAGACAGCATCAGACTTGAATTTCGACGGTCAGCCGCATTTTCCTTGGCCAGTTCCGCTGGTGGCGCATTAGGCCATTCGTCTGGAAATGCGCTCATTATGGGTGCTGACACCAATCACGTGTCCCCTGACATTGCGATTTAATGATCTGTGTCTGTACTCCTCATACACTGTTTCTGTTAATGCTGACAAGTACTAAAATAAAAAGCGCGATAAATGCACCGAAAGATGTGCTATTTTTTCCCAAATATTGGGATGTGTCATCTGGTTGAAACAGTTACTGAAGTGAATTTGGAAGAGGCGATGCCAGAACTCGCATTCTGCCAAGTTATCTCATTGGCTGTTGCCTGCTGATGTGCAAAGTCACCTGGATATCGTTTGAAAGCAGGACGAAATACGTTCGAGACCGTTTTGCTCAGAGCTGCCAGCTAGAACGTCCACAGATAGTCGCACAGCAACCCACCTTCATATATCAGACCTCTTCTGATTGTCATTGGGGTGTATCTGTTTATTAAGGGGAAAACCATTGATATGCGTGAAGGTGAAAGAGGAATTTTGTACATAACGCCGGACAGCTGCCAGCTAGCCGAAAAATAGTAATCATTAACGGTTACTTCCTACTTACAAGTAGCACAAACACACACGTTAGTGTCGGGTTACGTGAGTGGTTGTGAGGCTGGTGATTGGGAGGCATGATAAGCGTCAAGTCTACACTTCAAAGAATTCACACAGGAGGCAACTACAACATCGGTAGTCAGGGCATTCCACGCTGCAAATACTCTGTTACTGAAAAATAACCTTCGTCCATTGATCCTTTCTTTCCCTGCGCGTAGTTTTAGGGGATGACCGCGCAAAGTGGGCGTGTTAGCTTGAGTAAACTAATCAGTGGGATCTAAACAACAGTCTAGGCCGTTGATAATGCGAAATGTGAATATAAGGGAAACCGGTTGAGAGTTGACAGTCTGGTTTCATAGGGCAGTGCTGCCAGACCTCGTGTATGTTTGTTCTTGACTAATGAAATACTACTTTGTCATTTAAATGTAACTCTGCCTTTGGACTTAGGCGTACGTCTGTGGGGATACCAACTAATAATAACTGGACGTGGTCTTAGGTATGTGATGAATTAGGATATTGGATAAGGACCTTTATCAGTAAATGGCATAATGAAATATTTGTAGGAAGGGGTACGAACATGGGAATGAATGAGGCATTAGTGGTCAGGGGTTACCTGAAAGGGGCGAGGTGTGATGGGCAGGCGGGAGGTCGGAAGTGAGCGTTGACGCACTGGCCCAGAAATATGCACAGCCCATCCACGTGAGCCACACAGGACCAGTTTGAATTCTGTTTAAAGTGGGAAACTGAGAGTTGGGGCTGACTGTGACAAGCATCGCGCTCACATCTCCAACCCGATCTCAGTGTCACACACACACACACACCAGTTGAAATCCGGCAGGGACTAGAACGGGGATAGATGATAATCCACAATTAGTTGGAAGCTAAACCCCATCAACTGTGGGGAGGAAATTTCACATAAAACGAAGAACTATATATACATGGGGGTAACAGTGGATGCCTTGTGAAATAGAGTCAGTCAAGACAGATGGCGTTGATTTTTGCGGCGCATTTCCCTGTCGTGTTGGCTGGCAATCATGGCGTCTAAGATTCGTCTTCAGTGCCATTTCTAATAGATTTTGTCAGTCCACATCAAGATCAATTCGCCGTAGCAATTGGAACGTGAGTAAAAGCTCACGGACGTCTTGTCGATGGTGGAGACGATAAACGTTTAAGGCTGTCAGGCGCTTTTCGTACGTCAAATATTTCAGTTCAGGGACAAGCTATATAGCACGTCCTTGCACACCACCTTCGAGATGAGCTATGCCCTCCCGAAGTAACGGACGCCAAGCCTGTACCACATACTCCATGTGTGTCCACACAAATGTTCCCTATACATCACCGACGATATCGGCATCCAGTTCGTGCAAGGTTTTGCCCACAGTCCTCGAAGTTGACGTTGTCTGCACTGCGATGTTACGCTCACATCGTCGTTAATGAATACTTCACACACATATATACGGTGAAGACTGACCTATTCCGTATGTTGCGACCTATCAAACGATATGGGTTGTGAGATGACCAAGTGCATGAGGTGAGATGGGGGAGACAGCAGTAGAGGCCGGATCTGCTGTGCAGAAATTCGGTAGTGGTCAGGGCGCTATCCGCCCCACCGACAAATGCGCGGCCACATCTGAGACTGTGCACACGCAAGTCTGTTCGTTAGGGTGCTTTACCTGAAAATCGACCCAGAGGCATGGAAGGACGTCGCGGAAGATGGACAGGAGTGGCGCATTAGCGTAAAGGTTGGATTAGCAATGTAGGAAAACCAGGAGTGTGGCCGGCAACACTCAAATGCTACGGATAAATACTGTCAGCACCCAAAACCCTGGCATCACTTCCACACCGTGAGCGGACCTTCGGGGACGGACCGACTTCACAACACACAACCACTACCGCCGCCATCGCCGCCGCCGACGCCGCTGCCACCACTGACAACAGCAATGAGGACACTCCTACCTACCTGCAAAATATTAAAACCACTCCTCCTCATCCTCCTACTTCTAATCCACCGCCAACACCATCACCGCTCGATGCTTGACCAGGTCTCGTGAGAGAATGCATAGACGGACAGTTTGCAGCTTTGTCCACCACTGCGCCCGATCCCACCTCCAGTCATCTGGAAACTGTCTTTCCATCGGAGTCCGGTGGGTGTGGGTGGGAGAGAGGGAGGGAGTGGGGTAGATGTTGCGCAGAGCTGCCTCACAATAAACGGATTCCCATGAAAGTCACCAGTGCTGCGTCCAGTCTGCGCGCAGCCGATGCAGGTCGTGCCTCGTGGCGATCACATGATTCCACCTAGAGGACCCAGTTCACAGACTAGCTCATTGTATCACAATAGCGGCGGCCGAAATGAAGGCATGGCATCAGTAAGCGTGTTGATAGCAGCGAATTTTGTGGTCATTCTTCTTATCAACCTTGGTACAGTAGCTGAGATTACCTGACAGTCCTGTTTACGCTGTGGGAAACATGGGAAGCAATAAAACCAAATCCGACAACACATTCAAATATTAACTACAAATTGGCACAATTTTGGTTGCATTATTCGCGCATTTTATTTCAATACCTATCGACCTTAACATTAACAGTGTGTAAGGCGTACAGATCATTAAATCGAGACGTCGGACAAGAGGTCGGTTGACACGAGGTGGATGTCAGCACCCATAATGTGCACATTGCCGGACAAAGAACTATATGCGTCACAATCAGAGCTGGCCAATCAAAATGCGACTAACTGTCAATATTCAACTCCGATGCTGCCCGGATGGCTGACTGAGCGCCCTCTGACCAGCCCACGCAGGAGAAGGGCATATGACCCAGCTGGCACATCAAATTCACGCCAAATCGGGCATCCTGCAGCAGGATCTGCGGATCACTCTAGTCGCGGACGGGGGAGTGCTGGAACAGTAACCTGGTGGATGAAAGCCTATCGCAGTGAATCTACAGCCGGGGGGAGAGGGTGGACAGACATACCTTGTCGGTCAGTAGACTGGGGAGGGGTGGGGGACGGGAGGCAGGCAGTTCTCTGGAACTTCTGCCGTGCATACTTGACGCACACGTGCTCATGGTCTGAGAGGGGGATGGTACTCTATCGGTTACACGGTACTGCCATGCAGCATGATCTCCGCGACATTTGCGCCTAAGGCAGACCACGCATTGGATGCGCTGCATAGCCACGGGGAACTAGATCGGAGTCTGGCAGGCCTTATTGACGATGCTCACCTCATAACACATGCCGCATTTGGGGTGTGACGGCACGTCC
>CACRXP010000340.1:98617-112424 GCA_902702965.1 Spirometra erinaceieuropaei | reverse complement strand
CCGCGACAACAGGCATTCCGCTGACACACGGCAATCCCTCGGGCCTGTGCTGGGCCGCCTCTTTCTCACCGTCAATGGATCACGTCTGCGCACACAGTTTCTCACTCGCTTCGAACCTCCCCGCTGGTTACCCGTGCGCGCACTTCTCATCATGCACCTCCGACTCCGCCCCTTAACCATTCAATCACATGTCCTGCACTCAACTACACATTCCCTCATACTGACACGGACATGTGACGTCGACGCAAAAAACCTCACATCACGACTTCCGCTCTCCTGAGCGGACGCTTTCCTCTGACCACAAGAAAAAAGCCAACTCACGGCAATATGGCCTGTGTACAAAATAAGCCAGTTCTCACTATCTCTCGACTTCTGACAGTAGACAGAACGAACTTATTGTGTGTGATTATAGTTGATGTTACATCCTTGACCCCACATATTGAGCAGGCTCGGGGACTGGTCGAAGCGCTGACTTATGCCCTCCAACCTAAGTAAGTACAACTTTGTTCAACACGGCAGCTGCAGAGACTCCAAGCCCAGGAATTACTTTCTAAACGGTACACCATTGCAGCATGTTGATAGGCAGAAGTATTTGGGTGTGTGGATCACATCCTCATTCTAGCCAATACTGAACTGCGCGAAGGCGGTCAAGTCGTTCATGTCTATATTGCAAGTCATTAGGTAAGCCTTTATGGGCTTTGAAGCGGAGAAGTTCAGAGGGCTTGCGGTCGCCCAAACCTTCCGCCTCTTCTTCTTCTTTTTCTTCTGATAAGAGTACGTGGTTGCGTTGACGATCAGAAATTGGAGCGAGTCGAAGGGGCTCGGTGTAAGGAGCATCAGTGGGAGGGTCGCATAAGAAAGTTTAAACATCTGAGAAGATGGTGGGTTGGCGGGGGAGGGAAAGAACCTCAGTTAGTCTGAGTTGTCCTGGCAGATAAAACGGTGGCCCCGATGCGGAAGAAGTAGAGTTCTGGGGCCTGCTGCCTAAATTCTAGAAGGGACACAGTGACTCCACGGAGATAAATAGCAGCATCTGCGGGTGCCGTGGGAGACATCGTTGAAGGCAAAATCAGGAAACAGAACACAGAGAAGGTAAATATACGCCAGAAGCTAAGTGTTAGCAGCGTGGACGTCGGAGGTCACCACTGGTGCAATTTGAGGCTGAATCGAGAGTTCACGATGGTCGACGACAGGACAAATTTTCCCAATTCAGAAGTCAGGGAAGACGGATAGGGTTAGACAATATTTCCTGCCGAGGAGGTGCGTACAGAAGGCCCTGCAAGCAGTCGCCGCGAGCTGTCCCTCCAGGCAAGTTGATTGTGTCTGTGTCTGTCGTTGAGGTTGTCGAAGGTAGCTTGAAAGTTAGACACTCGGTACGGTAGTAGACCTAACTAAGGAAGGAAGGGTAATGACCCTACCACCGGTCTCGTATTACAGATGGCTGGGGTTTGTTTACTTCGGGTGGGTGGGTGGATGTGTGGTTGTGAAAGTGTCAGAGGTCACGTTGAGAAGGAGGCATTGCAGCCCGACTCTCGGTCCACCAGTCTGCCACTACGCACAAACGCACGTTGGGCTGAATGCAAGGCTTGAGTTCCATCGGCAGTTGGCAGTCTTACGGGTCATCATTATCGGCAACGTGCCCTGACAGTCTCAGGCTCCGATCACACATGCAGCGGAGGGGCCACAGGGATGGATGACCTCGTAGATTTGTGGTGGTTGCTAACTCGAAGTAGTCCCCGGTACGAGACTGCAGTCCTGACCGCGTATGATACGGAAGGCTTGTATCAGGTCACCCCGTAACTGCCTGTAACTCAAGGGAAAGAGATCAAGGTTAGCTAACCGCGTTGCATATGGTAGTGAACCCTGTCCTGCCACAAGTTTCGTTGCACGCCTTTGAACCCTTTCAAGGATGCTGAGGTCCTTCGCGGTCCAGGGTCTCCAAGCTTGGATAGAAAATTCTAGTTGCGGACGCACAAAAGTTCGAAAGACTTTAGCGAAGCAGTCTTCGTCAAAGGCATAGAAAGCCCGCTTGATAAGGTAGAGTACTGACATTGCAGACTTGGCTATCTTCGTGCAGTGGAGCGAGGGTTTTAGCGACGGCGTAATCCATACTCCCAAGTCCTTCTGCGAGTCCACTTCGTGCAGTGGTATGCCATTTAGGCAGTAGGCCATATGGTTCGGAGAGCGAGCACTGTCGACTCGTAGAATATTGCATTTTCTCTCGTTAAACGGCAGAAGCCAGTCCTTTGACCACTGTTGGAGTCGGTTTAGGTTCGCCTGCAAATGCTCTTCGTCATCTGCAGTTCGAATGACGCTCCAGAGCTTAATGTCATCCGCAAACATGGCGACACCACAATCCAGTTCACTCACGCAATCGTTGACGTAAATAATGAACAAAGTAGGGCCAAGAACTGAGCCTTGGGGAACACCGCTTTCAACGGCAACCTCCGTGGACTGCTGGCCACCGACATGGACAGTTTGACAACGGTTTAATAGGAAGCTTTGAATCCATTTTAAGATGTTACCCCTAACGCCTGTTCCGTTCCGTTTGTGCAGGAGTCGCTGATGTGGGACACTATCAAATGCCTTTTTAAAGTCGATATAGACTACATGCAGCGCACTGCCTTCATCAACTGACCGAGTCCAACGTTCCCAACAGTTGAGCAAGTTAGTCACGCAAGACCTGCCACTACGAAACCCATGCTGCGCATCAGATAATAAATTATGCTGCTCTAGGAAGCGCATTAGCTCTCGCTTGATTATTTTCTCCATGAGTTTGCAGCAGATTGAGGTGAGGCTAATTGGCCTGTAATTGTTTGCAGAGGCCTTGCTGCCTCCTTTATGCAGTGGTGTGATCCGCGCAGATTTCCAGTCGGCGGGCAAGCAGCCGGCTTCGAACGAGGCTTGGAAAAGCATGGACAATGGTTTGGCTAGTTTGGCAGCGAGCTCCTTCAGTAACTTAGGCGGTATGTCGTCTGGACCTGGTGATTTCGACTCATTTAGCGTCATTAGCTCTTTGCGAACCGTCGTTTCATCAAAAGATACAGACTCAATTTTTGGACCCTCATCGAAGTCGTAGTCGGGGGGAGTAAATGGACTTTCACTAGTAAAGATGGATTTGTAAAATTGTGAAAAGTGCTCAGCTTTTTCTCCATCGTCACTAATCTCTACGTCTCCGCTTGTCTTCAGGAGGGGGATTGGATCTCTATTTCGTGTGCTGCTTCTTATGTAGCTGTAGAATAATTTTGGATTTTCCATAGCACGATTCAATAGGTCTTTTTCAAAATTTTGCCGTGTCCTAAGGGTCAGCCGCTTGACTAAGTTCCTCTGTGTTTTGTATGCGTTTATGAATACAGGAGTCCCATCAGTAAGAGATTTCTGCCACAATCTCCGTTTTTTATTTATTTCCTTTTTTAACGCCTGGGTCAGCCACCGGGGTCGATTGTTTAGCCCCTTCCGTGAAAGCGAGCAGTGGTTTGTCAGGAGAACATGCAATAATTCACTGAACCATTTCCAATCCTCCGCTATATTTCNTCAGAAGAGGGATTGGATCTCTATTTCGTGTGCTGCTTCTTATGTAGCTGTAGAATAATTTTGGATTTTCCATAGCACGATTCAATAGGTCTTTTTCAAAGTTTTGCCGTATCCTGAGGGTCAGCCGCTTGACTAAGTTCCTCTGTGTTTTGTATGCGTTTATGAATACAGGAGTCCCATCAGTAAGAGATTTCTGCCACAATCTCCGTTTTTTATTTATTTCCTTTTTTAACGCCTGGGTCAGCCACCGGGGTCGATTGTTTAGCCCCTTCCGTGAAAGCGAGCAGTGGTTTGTCAGGAGAACATGCAATAATTCACTGAACCATTTCCAATCCTCCGCTATATTTCCGGAAAAAGCTGATTCCCAGTCCGTATTGTTGATTTCGGCCTTCATTTGATCGAAGTCCCCACGCCAAATATTTCTTTTAATTTTGGTGGGCTGTTCAGGCACGGAAAAGATTGAATAGTCCATTGGAGTACGACGTGATCGCTTCGACCTAAGGGAGACAGACATTGTACCTCGTCTATGCTGTCCATCGATTTCGTGAGCACCAGGTCCAAGCAGTTTGACTGCTACCCCTCACGGACCCTCGTGGGAAATAGGACGTGCTGTGTGAGAAATGACCTGAGTGCCATGTCCAAGAAGCGTCGGTCGAAAGCTAGTTCTGGGCCGCGCGCGTATAGAAAACTCCAGTCAATGAGCGGTGCATTGAAGTCGCCCATGATCAGGACCTCAGGCCGGAGAGCAAATTGTCCTAGCTCCTCTAAAAGACGAGCGTCAGCCTCGGGGCCACTGCTCGGTGATCGATAGACGGTCAGAACTTCAAGGCTATGTGATCCTGGTGCCCTTATAGTGAGCCAGATAGTCTCGGTGCTGCATGAAAATTGTTCTGTTTTTTCTGACACAAGCAGGCCGTGTTTTACGTACGTGACGACTCCTCCTTCTTGAGGCTCTCTCCTGTCTCTTCGAAACAACTGAAATCCTGGTAGCATTAATTCGCCGTCATCCACGTTTTCAGACAGCCCGGTTTCTGTCAAAGAGACAACGTCAGGGGATAGGTCACAGATGTGGATCTTCAGTTCGTCTAACTTGGGCAATATACTCTGCACGTTGGTGTAAAAAAATGTTAGTTTCAGTGTTTTGGGGCGTTTGATTATGGTGCCGCTTGAGATTCCATTTAAGGAAGCTATTGTGCCCTCATCCGGATCGGTTCGGTCCAACGGATTAGGGGAGGGCGCTGCACTATCTGGTCTTTGTAGATCACGAGATCCGTCTCGCCATTCTGCAACCTTGTTCTCAGTTCCAGAACTAATTGTCGACGTTTTATTCTCTCTGCCGGTGTGTAGTCCGGCTGAAAAAGACGCCGCGGTTGGTGTCTTTGATTCGGAATCGTCGTGAGAGAATAAGTCCTACGTGTTCTTGGTTGGCTAACACAATCTTGAGTGGTCGGGGACGTGAATGGTCTGATATGTCGATTGAGCGTTTTCCAAGCCTAAAGGCCTTGAGAACCGAAACTTCCTCACTGGGGCGCAGAAGTTCGTTGAGTAGGCATTGGAAGAGTTGCAGGTCTGCCGAAACCCGCTCTTTGGAGGCACTAGCTGTGGATTCGGGAAGTCCCTGAATAATCGGACATTGCCCTCTCACCGGCGACACTCTCGAGAACAGAGTGGTTTCGTGCTCCGACAAAGGCAATATGTGGTTGCCATGATCTAACGAGGACATAAGCTGCAGTCGATTGAGATCCTCATTCGTCTCTGCTTTGTTCGCATTTTCATCAAAGTCTGGAGTTTTTTGCGATAGCTTGGGGGTTTTATGACCCATGTCATTTCCCGTGATGGGCGACACGGACGCCAACGTCTCTGGTTCCGGTTCTTCGGAGGCATTCCTCAGAATCTGCTGTTGTTGTGTGGAGCAGGGGTGTGGAGTGGGGCGCAAGGGTGCGGGCCCAACCGCGTCATCCACCTGCGTCCCCCTCCCCACGTCCCCAGTTTACTTGGCTCTGTCTTGACACGGGGTCCAGGCAGGGAGGGGGAAGAGAGGGAGGGCAATAGACGCTGTGCAAGTCTGCTATAACTATAAACAAATTCAGGGCTCAAGTCACCATCCCCTGCTCTCAAGTTGCTGTGGAGCACAAGGTGGACATCGTCGACAACGACGGTCGAACTATCGTGTTCGTACCGACTTGGTTCTTCATGGAGCCTCGATTGTGGTCTGCCTTCGAGGGAGTACATTACTGGTCTCCTTCTGTCGTTTGTCCTTCGCTTCTCGTCTTCGCTGTCGCTGTGCCTTTGCATAAACCGATGCTGTACTGGCTTCACTGGTGCATCGTCGTCGGATTCGCACTGAAACGAAAACAGATGCAATGGCATCCCTTGGAGTGATGACGGAAATGTTGAACGCGGCAAAATATGTACTGTCTTCATACAGCATCACATCACTCCACATCACCCGACACATGGACGGGACATGCATCGTTCAAGATTGTGTGGTGCATGTTCTTTCACGCAACGTGATGCCCTACCGGGTCGCGTCAGCGAACGCAAAGGCGGACTGTTTGTAGTTCTGTCCACCACTTCGCCCGATCCCACCTCCGGTCATCTGGACATTGTCTTTCCATCGGGGTCCGGTGAGTGTGGGAGGGAGGGAGTGGGATGCATGTTGCGCAGGTATGCCTCACAATAAACTGATTCACGCGAACCTCGTCAGTGCTGCGTTTAGTCTGTGCAACACACGGTGGAGTTCGCTAACGGCTGCAATTTCCTTAACCAGTCGGCTGGTCGCCCCAGGCACCGAAATTACTGCTCGGCCTCTATGAGCCAGAAGGTGCCTCTGACGATGATCCGCAAACAGAACTATTCTCAATGGCTGATGAGACTGGCGATGGATTGCAGTCCGTTGTGAATATTGACGCGGTGTTTTAGACAAGACGGTGACATATCCAGAGGACGATCAGCATTGCGCTCATGTCCACTTTCCCACTGGACATGCGCCATAAAGGCATTGAACCAGTTAGGAGACTGATCCTGGTGGAGCTGCTGGGACTTTAGCATAAACTGCACTCTTCCGTTCAGGTTTCGTGTGCGAAGTCAATTGCGCACTTACGCTACCAGTTAGTCGTCTCGCAGTCTCGTAGTGGCACATTCAAATAACCGAACCAGCAATTTCCAGGTTAACATGAAGAACCCATGTTTACAACCGGTAACAGATACACTGAGATATAACATCTGGCATTGATTTTAGACAACAAGCCATCATGATGCTGCGTAGTCGCGTTCGAAAATGCAAAAATTTGCTTAGCGTTGGGGAGATGGGTTTTGGCCAGTTGCCACCAGATCAGTGTGAGACGTGGCAAGACGATAATTATTATAGTAGAAGCATATTGACATTCAAGCGGTGTGGAGAGGTGATCTACATCCTATAGCGGAGTTGGCTGGATCAGTGCAGAGCAAAGACCGGTTGTGTCTGTCCCTGTACATACATGCTCTCTACTTCCTACCACCTCTCCATGAGAAATAATATTTGAAGGCCAAGGTCCAATCATGTGTTTAAATATTTTATTTCAGGAAGGCGGAGGAGACGCAACCGAGGAAATGCGAACTTTGTCCGACTGACATTTCAGGTTCATATCAGAGACGGCATCAGATCATGGCGAGTGATGCAATCCTTGTGCATGCTTGCGCGCCCTGCCCGTAGGCCGGTGAGCCAGCTGGCGGAGCAATCATCACGCCAGCATCCAACACGACTGATGATATTTCAGCAATTAACAGGTTGCATGCCGGGTAATAGGCCATTAGCGCACCAACGGGCAACAATCGTCGATTAAGCGGGTGGGCAGTTAATTATCATAGGCATGCAGTAGCGGTGGCGGGGGTTTGTTTACTGGGACTATTTTATGGGGCTCCATAATCACATCTGACCCATTTGGCTTCCGTTATACGTTTGAGGTTACGAGTAGGGTACCGTTTAATGGTTTCCGATTTTCGGGTTAGGGTTATGCCTTTAGGCTTAGGTTTTCGGCTTACGTTTAGGGTTCGAGAGGACGATTAGGTTTCAGTATTATGGTTAGGTTTTCAAGGTACGGCTATGTCTAAGGGCTACGGTTGCTTTTACGATGTCGGTTAAGGTTAGGGCTACGGTTGACGTTAGGGTTAACAGTTAAGGTTTAGGGTTAGGGTTCGTTTTAAGGTTAGGATTAGGGTTAAGGTCGCCGTCCGCTTCCCCATTTCTGGCTACCAACTGCGATCTAGCCCGGTCTCTTCTTCTTACTCAGCACAGGTATGGGCAGGGCAAATGAAATTAAATCGAGCCAACTGGCAGAGCGCCAGCCAGATGCTAGGGGTTACCCAAATCCACAAATCCCACCTTTTGCCTCGACTACTCGTAGCCCTAGGCGGCAGCCCAGTCAGCCGGGAAGTCAGTAAAATCGGCATCTCAACTCCTCAATAATTCCCGCGAGCCAAAGTGGAGCTTCAAGAGGCGATAATGTTCTTCGACGTGACACTGCTCTTTGCATCCATCTCACCGCATTTGGTGCGCAAGGCTATACGCTGCGTCCTGCATGGAAGTACGGCAAATCACGGGCATGTCTTTACTGATATTGTCATCATACTTGAGTAATATTCGTATACAACAGTCATTATGTTGTACACAGCAGCGATGGGAGCAGGGACGATGACTTGCGCAGGGGTTTATAGTGTCAGTAGACTTTCGTAGCATCTACCTACACTCCCCTCCCCCCCGCCTGGGCCCGGTGTCAAGACAGAGTCAAGAAGACCGGAGACGAGGGAGGCCGAAGGTGGATGGCTCGGACGGATCCTCGCCTTGGCGCTCTACTCCGCACCCCCTGGACAAACTTTACTGCCGAGGAGGTGGGTACAGAAGGCCCTGCAAGCAGTCGCCGCGAGCTGCCCCTCCCGACAAGTTGATTGCCTGCCGTTGAGTTTGTCTCCTCCCCCCCCCGTCCGCCTCCCAGGGCGTGTGTGCCCCTTTCGCTCTGTCCCGGTTAGCGTCCAACAGACAATCAGGCAATAGGCAGTGTTGATTGGCTTCGAACTCTCGTGAGGCTAGTGAGAAGCCTCGCGCGGAAACCATCTTCGCGGCCGACGAGGGCGGGGACGATTTAGGTCACGGTGACATGCGGGACGAATGCAGTCACACAGGCGGCATTGGCAGACCACGCAACAAACCAAATGCCCCCTATAAGGAGAGCTGTGCAAATCGCTTCCCCATGCTGATCTGCATGACACCTTCCGAGGTGGCGTTGAGAGCGCAGTTGTCGGCGAAGAGAAATTCGCGATTGAAAGTACATCAGCCGCTGATTGAGTAGGTGGCCGTCCGTCCTGTAGGTGATACCGATCCCAGTCCATTCGCCACGGTAGGCATCCATTATTATGGCATAGGCCAGGAGAACGTGGGACTGAAGAGGCTAGGTGCGAGAACGCAGCCCTGATTTACTCTGTTGGTCACAGTGAATGCCTCTGAGACAGCTGTATTGTCCGTGACTCGCGCCATCAGGCCATCGTGGAGCTGACACACCATCTGAGTGAATCGCTCGGGACAGACGAGTTTTTGCATAATTTTCCACCGTCTGTCACGATTCACCATGTCGAAGTCTTTCGTCAGATCCACGAGGGTAGATTAGAAGTGGGTCGACATCTGCTGACACTTTTCCTGCAGTTGAGGGGCGGCGAAGATCATGTGGGTTACTGCGGAAGCCAAACTCTGCCTTCTTTTGAGGGTGAATCGTTTCTTGGATCCAGTATGGCCTTCGTGGATGCAGGGTGGGTGGTTCGTGCGTTACAAGGACTCGAGTGCGCAGTTTGTGGTTAGAAATCATCAGATAGGTCAGGAACGGTATCTGTCATACTCCCACGGCCATCGCATCGTGTCTCGAAGACGGCGATGATGATCAACTGGGATCACAAGCGAACAATAAGACATCCAGGAGCAATTAATTATCCGCCAGTTGCAGGCATCATCTCCTATCAAGTTCCGAAATTTCACAAGTTTGCGCAAGTAATGGTGCACTTAATCACCTGTAAAGGGGTGGAAATGTGTCGGAGGTAGCTCGAAAGTTAAACTGTCGGTACGGTAGGCGACCTAACTAATGAAGGCTAATGAGCCTACATAGGAAAGCAGGGTGCGCAGAGGCGGTGACATGCGTGTGATTTAGTTAATAATAGTGGTAGACTTTCAATGCATCTACCCCAGTCTCTCTCCTTCTCATCCACAACCGCCTGGACCCCTGGTAAGTTCTGGCTATGCAGCCCCACCTGATGGACACAATACTGTTGGGGTCGGGGTTATGGGTTAGGGCAGCTGAATCTCAACCGTTCGAGGTATTTCAATTTCCAATAGCTTTTCTTTTGCACAAATTACTTGACATCTTCGCCCTCGGGTTCGACGGCCGCAGCTGCAAAAACTCCTATTACCGCCGGTCTCGTATTACTTATGGCTGGGGTTTGTTTACTTCAGGCGGGACTACATAACCACACCTGATGGGGCTCATTTTTCGTGACAAAATCAAGAAGACCGCAGGTGGGAGAGAACCGCGCCTCGACCAGAGCGCTGCGTGCATGCGTGCGAGCGTGCGTGCGTGCGTGTGTGCACACATGACCTTTTTCCGCCTACAATCCAGATCAGCAAATGACACGTTGTGGCCATATGACGCGCGTTGCAATTGGCAGGAGGTGTTACTTAGGCTGACAGAAGGCGTCATGAGAGAATAACCAGACTGACGACCAAGAGAACGGACTGCCACAGGCACCCAAGTTCGCCTCAACCGCTGACTGTCCTACCACAGAACATCCCAGCCACCGTCGCAGGACGGGTAAGTTATCAGTTGGCTAGTCTTCTAAAAATTTGAATTTCGAATTTGAGTCGTCATTTCTTTCTACTCTTCATTCACATGGGAATTTTATTATATGTACATCTGTTGGCCTATTTCACGCATTATAAACAGAAATTTTCCCTCCACCTCACTTCACCCTAAAAGGGTAACTTGGTAGAGAAAGTGTTCTAAGTGATCGAAAGCATGTTCTTTGTTAAGTTTTGTTATGGACGCTCATTTTGATGAACGACGGGGTTTCATGGTAAATAACGCCTAAACATTCACTACTTCGGCAACCGCCCTCCAGAAGTATTTTATTCCAAAGGTTTCAGTAAACACATAGCACAGAGTCTGTGCAATCCACGGAAAACACTGAAAATCTCAAGGTATGCAGCGATGTCTGAAGGCTGATCTGAAATTCAGCCTAGTCTAGAACAAACAAGACGTCCGAATTAGTTTTACGGAAGAAAAGTCCTGCCAACATGTGCTCTTATGAGAACTTTTATTCCCATGGCATCCCCGTTGGCGAAATCAAGCGAAATACTCTTAAAGGATATTTACATGTGAAATTAGCTACAAGACTGCTTTCAGACGTTAGTCTTCTAGTACTGCTTAATTTACTCGTTTTCTGTATGAACAGACATTCCGTACATTTAGAACTGGATTTTACACGATTGCAACCATCTTTGACTTTTTCAGAATTTTCTGCTTTTCTCAAAAAATCCATATTTCTAAGCAATCTACCATTGTCTTTGATTAATATAGACATAGGGTGCATGCATTGGTGTCGGTTAGCGAGTAATTAGCAGTCTTTTGTAAATTTTGACACCTTGCATCACTCCACCTCTCGAAGGCGCAAAGTCGCTTTCGGTCGCGTAGCCGGCAAACCAAGCACTGTCAGAACGAATCAGTAGCGCCACTGAAGGTCACTCCCGAGGGATGTGTTTGAAGTCAGCCTGGGCAACATGCATTCATTTGGCCTAGGTGGTGAACACAAGGGAGTGTTTTGAATGTGGGAATAGGAGCATGTTGTACTAGGGGCTGGTCTGCTCGCTATACTACTGCAAATATCCTACGCCACGGAGTTAGTCTATAGATGGTTACCACAGGACAACCCCCCACCCGTCCCCCCCCCTCCCCACCTAGGTTTACTCTGATAGGCTTGCGCGGATATTCGGGTCTTATTTGGAGAATCATTTTTATCAAAATTCAAACGGAGTCCAGGTTAACATGAAGAAGCCATGTATATGACCGGTAACAGATACGCTGAGATATCACATATGGCATTGATTTTAGGCAACAAGTCATCATGATGCTGCGTAGTCGCGCTGAAAAATACTTCGTATTCGGCATCTGTGGTTTGTCTAGTTTCATCCAGACCAATGTGAGGCATAGCAAGAGGATGATTATTATAGTAGAAGCATATTGACAATCAAGCGATGTGCGTAAAGGTAATCTACATCTTATAGCGGTGTTGTCTGGATCAGTGCAAAGCAAAGACAGGTTGTGGCTGTCCCTGTACATACACGCTCGCTGCTTCCTCCCACCTCACTGTGAGAAGATATATTTAAAAGCCGAGGTCCAATCATGTGTTTAAATATTTTATTTCAGGAAGGCGGAGGAGACGCAACCGTGGGAAAACGGATTTGGTCCGACTGACCTTTCAGGTTCACATCAGAGACAGCATCAGATCATGGCGAATGATGCAATCCTCGTGCATGCTTGCGCTCCCTGCCCGCAGGCCGGTGAGCCAGCTGGCCGAGCAGTCATCACGCCGGCATCCAACACGACTGATGATATTTCATCAATTAACAGCTTGCATGCCGGGTAATAGGCCATTAGCGCACCAGAGGGCAAGAATCCTCGATGAAAGGGGAGGCTGATTAATTTTCATCCCCGCCGCCGCCGCCACCACCACCGTCGCAGGACAGGTTAGTTTTCAGTCAGTTAAAAGGTCTTCTTAAAAGTTCAATTGCGAATTTGAGTCGCCGAGATTTCGCCTTTTGAATACACTTCTTTTCGATCTCCTGAATAAACCATGCTCGTTGAAAAATGACTACTTGTTTAGTATGGATTTTTCACTGACCCAATTAATTCAAATATATTATGTAGAAAACGCACAAAAATAGGCATTCTTTTACACGTTTGGTAGAAAGTCACATCCTATTTACCCTTTATACCCCAATAAATGATATATTCCGGTTTTAAGAATTATGAATTGCTTAAGACCGTGCGATGTTCATACATACAGCTTGGCACATATGCGTTTCCCAGTGCTCCTCATGAAATGTACAACGTAGCCCACATCCTTTGTTAAATTTCATGAAATCCATATGTTATCTTCTTAAAGACATAGAGGAGTATGTTAGTTTCCTTATACGGAAAGCGTACACCTTGTAGACTGCAATCGCTGAACGCTAATGCAACGGCAGTCAGGCTCAAAATTATTCGGGAATTGCGAAACATATTCAAAACTGAAATGCACACTTTCGGGTATAAAATGTGAAGACAATGTGGTTACCTACTAAACGCGTAAATGATGCATATCTTTTTGCATTCAACAAAATATATTTGAATTAATCGGTACAGACGAAAATTAATGTGAAAATGCATGCTGAATAAGTAGTTGTCATTTTCCGAGTATGGCTTCTGCATGAGGTCTAAAAGAAGTCCATTGAAACTGTAACATCCTGGCGAGTCCGAATTACTATAGCGTTATGCCGTATGACAATCAATGTTACAACCCCACCTAAGTAATCCTTCCTAACCGAAATCTCCATGCAGAATTTCGACCAACATTTCATGAGACCGGTCACGAGCTGTATCTGCTTTGTATGCCACTTTTTTATCCACTGTGGATGGAGGCCTATTGGGTAAACATTTTGGAATGACACTTACAAAATGACATCTATCGCGCTCGCTCTCTTTAACACAGGCGAAAGAACGAATGACGTTATATAAATACGACTGACAGAGATAGAGATCCGGCCTCGATGATGCCTTCTAGATCAGACATGATCGCAGCCGTACAATGGAGAAGAAGAGAAAGACATGAGGGGCAGTCCTACATACATCCTGTCAAGCTGGATGACACGAAAACCATATTTTGATGTGGAGGCGGTTCTGAGACCTCAATTAAATCAACATGAAAATATCCGGCTGAGTCCCGAAGACGAGTCAGAACCTTCACAAGATCATGCAATATTTCGACACAAAATTGCATTTTGCATCCACCGCGACCGACCTGATACGCGAACCTATGAGAAGAGACCTGGGTAAGATCGCAGTTATTAGCCAGAAATTGTGCTGATACTGTCGACGTACGTACTCGTTGTCAGTAGGTTCCCGTTAGGGTCACTGTTAATGTTAAGGCTAGGGCTAAGGTTAGGCTTAAGGTTGTGTTCAGGCTTAAAGTTAGGGCTAGGGATAGGCTTAAGGTTGGT
>CACRXP010000340.1:34457-44913 GCA_902702965.1 Spirometra erinaceieuropaei | reverse complement strand
GAGGAGACGAGAAGTCCTCAGCGTCCACGAATTTCATGGGGATTGAACATGCACTTTCTACAATGATTCCGATAGGAGAAGATGCAGTTGGATTTTTAAAATTGCAAAATGTCCTGTATTATCTGGTATAGCATAAATGCAGATACATGTGCAATTAGTCCTGACGGACAGGGCGCATCGACTTGTAACACTATTTAACCGTGAATGCAATATCAATGAAGATATGCCCAATATTAAGAGGGCACCGTATTTTGTCCTACTCCAATGCAGGTCTCCTCTCGTAGGCTCGCGTACCAGGTCGGTCGCGTTTGATGAAAAATGCAATCTTGTGTCGAAAGATAGCACGATCTCGTAAAGGTTCAGTGTCGTCTTAGGGGCTCAGCCTGATATTTTTATGTTGATTTAATTCAGGTCTGAGAACAGCCTCCACATCAAAATATGGTTTTCGTGTCATCCAGCTTCACAGAATGTGTGTAGGTCTGACCCTCATGTCTTCCTCTTCTTCTTCTCCATGGTACGGCTGCGATCATGCCTGATCTAGTCGGCATCATCGAGGCCTTCTCTGCTTGTCAGTCGCATTTATATAACATCACTCGTTCTTTCGCCTGTGTTAGAGAGAGGGAGAGGGAGAGAGGGAGCACGATAGATCTCATTTCGCAAGTGTCATTCCAAAATTTTCAGCAAATAGGCCTCCATCCACAGTGGATATAAATGGGGCATGCAAAGCAGATACAACGCGTGACCGATCTCATGAAATGTTGGTCGAAATTCTGAATGGAGTTTTCGGTTAGGAAGAACATTGATTATCATACGGCATAACGCTATATTATTTCGGACTCGCCAGGATGTCGCCTTTTGAATGCACTCCTTTTCGACCTCATGCAGAAACCACAATCTGTAAAAATGATCACTAATTCTGCATGCTTTTTCCACATTAATTTTCGACTGTGCCGATAAATTCAAATATATTTTGTAGAAGAAGTGCACAAAATATGCATCATTTACACGTTTGGTCGGTAACCACATTGCGCTCACATTTTATACCCGAAAGTGTGTATTTCAGTTTTGAAAATGTTTCCCAATTCCCGAATCATTTCGAGCCTGATCTGCCACTGCATTGGCGCTTAGCGATTGCAGTCTACAAGGTGTACGCTTTCCGTGTAAGGAAAATCACATACTCCTCTATGCCTTTAAGAAGATACTATATAGATTTCATGAAGTTCTGCAATGGATGTGGACTATGTTGTACATTTCATGAGGAGCACTGTGAAACTGATATGTGCCATGCTGTATGTATGGACATCGCACGGTCTTAGAAATCTCGTAATGCAAAACTTTTGTAAAACCGAAGGATAAAATTGCTTGGGGTATAAAATGTAAAGAGGATGTGACCTTCTGCCAAACAAATGAAAGAAAGCATATTTTGTGCCTTTTTTATATAATGTATTTAAATGTATTTTGTCATCGAAAATTGATGTAAAAAATTCAGACTAACTATGTGGTCATTTTTCAACCAGCGTGGTTTCTTCAGAAGATTATAAGCAAGTGCATTCAAATGGCGACTTTCTGTCGAGTACGAAATTCGATAGCGGTATGCTGAATGATAATCAATGTTACAATCCCACCCAAGTAATTCTTCCCAATCGAAGAATTTCTGCAAATATTTCTTGATATCGGTCAATCACTGTCTTAACCAGAAGATCTGAGGACTGCCATCGTAGTAGACCGACGTGGCTGATGGACTTCGGCCGAAATATTCATACATACAGACTTTGGTGTGAGCCTGTAGACCTTAAGGATTCAGATGTACTCCAGGTTTGCAGTTAATTTCTAAGGAAATTAAAAAGCAACGATGACCTCACTATTGTACATCGGATAAAGAAATAGGGGAAATTGTATGTATATAATTCGCGAAATAGGCCAACAGACGTACATATAAGAAAATTCCCATGTGAATGAAGAGTAGAAAAAAATGATAACCAACCTGTCCTGTGACGGTGGCGGCGGCGGCGGCGGCCGGGATGCTGTGTGGTAGGACAGTCAGCGCTTGAGGCGAGCTTTTGTGCCCTTGGCAGTCCGTTCTCCTGGTCGACAGTCTGTTATTCTCTCAAGACGTCTTCTGTCAGCCTGACACCTCCTGCCATTTGCAACGCACGTGACATGACCACGTCGTGGAGACGACTTGACGCCAATCGGCGTTGTGTCATTTGATAAGAAGTAGAAGCGATCGTTGGAATAAGAGCCTTATTCGCCCGACGCTTCGGATTCTCTCTCGAAGCCATCATCAGAGGCAGTAGCAGAAACGGATGAGTCGTGCACGGGAAGTTGCAGTATTTATAGGCTGCAGTCGCTATGCCACTGCATGCCAATGATAATTAATCGTCCTTCCCCCCCCCCTCATCGAGGATTTTCAAGCAAGTTACCCGAAAATGTGACTGCGAGATGACTAACTGTTAGCTTATGCTCGCAATTGACTGTGTACACGAAACCTGTACGGAAGAGTGCAGTTTATGCCAAAGTCAAACAACTGCAGCCACGGATTTCCCTGCGGCTCCTCGAGGATTTGTATCCTAACTGGTCCAATGCCTTTATGGCGCATGTCCAATGGAAAACTGGACATGGGCGCAATGCCGATCGTCCTCTGGATCATCCGGAGCGAAGGACATGTCACAGTTTTGTCTAAAACGCCACGTCAATATTCACAACGGACTGCAATCCACCGCCAGTGCCATCAGTCATTGACAATAGTTCTGTTTGTGGATCATCGTCGGAGGCACTTTTTGGCTCATATAGGCCGAGCGGTTGTTTCAGAGTCTCGGGCGACCTGCGAACTGGTTAAGGAAATTGCAGCCATTGGCGAACTCCACAGTATGCCGCACAGACTGAAGGCAGCACAGGCGAGGTTCGCGTGAATCCGTTTATTGCGAGGCAGACCTGCGCAACATCTACCCCACTCCCTCCCTCCCTCCCTCGCACACCCACCTGGCTCCGATGGAAAGACAATGTCCAGATGAGCGGAGGTGGGATCGGATGCAATGGTGGACAAAGCTGCAAACAGTCCGTCTATGCGTTCGCTGACGCGATCTGGTAAAGCATCGGGTTGTGTTAAAGAACATGCATCACGCATGCATGAGCGCTACATGTCCCGTCCGTGTGTCGGGCGATGTGCAGTGAGTTCCTGTGTGGTGTATGTGCTGGTGGATCGAGGTGAATACGACCTAGAGCGTCTCCGACCCGTCGACACACATATACCTCAGTTATATGTCTTGCCCAAGATCCACATAAATGGTACACCGGCTCTAGACATGAAAACTCGCCGCCCCATGCTATAGCGAAATGGCTAGCGAAGAAACTTAAGCACATACAGTACCGGTTAGGATCACATAGTTATCGGTATACCTTTTAATTCGTTAACGGCATGAAAGATCTCGACCTAAACGGAAAGGTTATGTTTTCGCTAGACGTCTCTTCTCTTTGTACGAACATACCGGTCACAGTAATCGGCAGTTACCTCTGTAAATCCATTGCCTCCAATCATCATGATATAGGACTTTCGGCGGATGCTCTCAAAAAATTGCTGCTGAGATGTACCTTAAACGTACAGCTTCTATTTGACTACAATCTGTATATACAAATCGACGAAGTAGTTATAGGCCCGTCCCTTCGTCCGCTTTTGACGAATATGTTCATGGGCAAGTTAGAAGCTTTCGAACTTCGTCTCCAGATCGATGGTCTGAGATATTATGAACGCTATGTGGATGATAGATTCGCGATTGCACCTAAACAAAACGACGTTTGTGTCCCACATGTGGAGAGGACAAGGACAAACTGCCAGGCCAGACCACCTCTATGTGCAAGTACTCCATCACCTCCTCCTGTGGAGCAGAATATAGTGGTCGCACAATGCGACGTATGTCAAAACGAATAAGAGAGCACCTTCCAGCATGGTTAGAGGAGGGTCAAATGAAGAACGTTAACAGGTCTATCCTTGCGCACATGATAGACGCGGACCACGGCGTAGATTCCGGGCAGGCCTTATGGGTGATTTACAAGGTTCTGTCAAGTTATCCAAATTCACTTGGACAGCGTCTGTTGGCAACGGCAGAGACGGCTGCATTCAGGTTGCACAAACAAATCCTATGCACGCAGAGATCTTCATGCATGCCTCGCAGTTAACATGGGCCAAAGTCACCAAGGCAGCCACCGGCCTATAATTACCCTTCCCAGTGTCCACTATTCCACTTCGCCCTTGACACTGAGGGCAATATTGTTTTTCGTTTCACCCAACCCCTACTACAGAATAACGTCTACTTGCCCGCTTTTTATTATTAATCATTTTGATAGAAATATAAATTCCGCAAATATTCCCATGTTACACTTGAAAAGTCAAGTTGGCGAACACGCGTTTTCGGTAATTCTTCGTCAGGCCAATACAATTACATGAAGGGATGAAAATGTACAAAATCAACAGTGTTTATAGATGTCTCAAGAGCTATTAAGTCATTAACACTCATCATCCCCACGCCGCCCGCATGACAAGGTCGGCGGGTGTTAGTCGTCAGAGCTAGGGGAGGGGAGGGAGGTAAGAGAATCTTTGAGTGATGTTCTTGGATTGAGTACACGGAGTACCCATCATCGTGATCAGGGATTTGAGGCGGCATGGCTTTATCACTTGGGGTTAGCGAGGTGAGACCCGGTCGATTTCGAGTTCTATCCTCGCACATTTAATCGATACGAACCACCGAGTCGATGCCAAGAAAGCATTTCTGGTTGTCTACCGGACACCAACATGCATCTCTAAAGGCCTACGCCAACGGATACTAACAACGGCAGAGGCAGTAGCTATACGGTTAGTGAATCCGGTGTTATGCTGTCAGAAAACTCTGACACAAGCGCTTTCTCTGCCGTGGCCAACGCCAACCCCAAGTGATAAAGCCATGCCGCCTCAAATCCCTAATCACGATGATGGGTACTCCGTGTACTCAATCCAAGAACATCACTCAATAATTCTCTTATCCCCCTCCCCTCCCCTAGCTCTGACGACTAACACCCGCCGACCTTGTCATGCGGGCGGCGTGGGGATGATGAGTGTTAATGACTTAATAGCTCTTGAGTCACCTATAAACACTGTTGATTTTGTACATTTTCATCCCTTCATGTAATTGTATTGGCCTGACGAAGAAGTGCCGAAAACGCGTGTTCGCCAACTTGACTTTTCAAGAAATATAAATGTGTAGGCCTGAAGGTAATTTATTGAAAGCAGACGTATGCACACCAAATTGTCTTTTGACAGACTATTGAAACAGAAAACACATTTATTAGCCTTTACAAACCATTCGACCGTGGCTTCTATTCAGTCTGAAGCGCATGCCACAAGCATTTCTCCTAGTGAAACGAATCTTGCATGCAGACAAGTAATACCTTTCAGTCAAAGACTTTTGGCGACCAGACATGTTGGTTATGCAGCGCGTCTTTCGGCCAAGGTTACATGCGATTCGGAATTAACCGTACCAAAGTTAGCATTGAGTTGTCGGACTGCGGATGTCCCAACAGTGATGATAGCGTGCTCGTACGGATATTCGCTAGTGGTCAGCAAGATGTCTTCGTGCATGCAGTGACCTTGACTCCTAGGGCTTATAAAGTAAATTAACAATGGTTTGTAGTGGCTGGAAAAGGCGTTTTGTTTTAATGCGTCAAAATGCGTGACGTTAAACTTGGACAGGAATTTCAATACCAATTTGTTACCAAATTGTATTCTCGTGGCCACTTTGTTTCTTCTAATTCTGCTCGTCAATACACCCGTGCATATTTATCCAAACATTAACCGGTTTATTAAAAACATTCGTGACTCCGTATCGTTCCGTGTCTAACTATTTCCACTTTGATTCATACCCGCCCTTCTCTTCATTGATCACATTATTTTAGCCTGTCCTTATTGGCTATGCCCTCTGCCTAACATTTTCAACCAACACAAGTGCTATCCTTCACTCTCAGTGTCAATTCGCCAGTCATTTACTAAAATTATCCGACCTCAAGTACAACGACATCGTTCACTCAAGTCCAACGACTCCACCTGCCGGCGAGCCGATAACCGACATTCATATATTTGATCTTCCTTGACCGTGCGGACTGGTGATATTGCGTTGTGGCTGCGCGTTATGGAACGGCGTCTCGCCCTGCGCTAGACTTACAGGGGAGAATACGAAATTTCATTGTGCTGCAGAAACACTGCCAATGGATATCGATACGGACCTTCGCGATATTGTAGATTGTCCGCCCACAGAAGCCCCGAAAGCGGCCTTAAATTATGCATTCATCTGCCGCATTTCCCAATCAACGCAAAGACGTCTGCATCGCTTGATTCCGAAGAGGACCTTGGTGGCAGGAAGTCTACGCTGCTCCACGATGGCATGATGGCGCGAATAAAGAACAATGAAACTGTCTCAGATGCATTCACAATGACCAACGGAATGAAGCAGGGCTGCATGCTCGCGCCCACTCTACTCAGCCTTACGTTCTTTGAAGAAGCAGACACGATCGCCGGGATCGTGTCTCCTTCTTCAAGACTACTTCCTGGGACTCGGCTCTTCGCTTCTTACTTTCTTTGCCTACCGTGACGAACGCCCTGGGATCCGCATCGCCTACAGGACGGACTGCCAGCTCCTCAATGCACTTCCAGTCGCATGTATCCACAACTACCGTCCATGAACTTCTCTTCGCGGAAGATTGTGCTCTCAACGCGACCACATAAAGGGGCATGGATCTCATCGCCGTCGCCGCCGCCGCCGCCGCCTGCGACTACTTAGGCCTGTTCATCAACACGCAGAAAACGGTGGTTATGCATCAACCGTCACCCACGGCTGTCTACGTCGCACCCCAAATCAACCTGAACGGCGCCCAACTGCAAGTCGTGGACAACTTCGCCTATATTGGAAGCACACTCTCGCGCAACACAAACATCGAGGACGAGGTTGCCCGTCTGCTGTCCAAAGTCAGGCTGTAAGCTTCCGTGTGGAATCGCCACGGTCGCCAAATGATCAGCAAACTCAAGATGTACAAGCGGTCGTCTTGACAGCACTTCTGTACGGAACGGAGACCTGGACTGTCTACGCCAGCCATGCGGGGATGTTTAACCACCGGGCTCCGTTCTCCTGGTCGCCAGTCTGGTTGTTATCTCATGTCGCCTTCTGTCAGCTTAACTAACACCTCCTGCCAGTTGCTACGCACGTGACATGGCCACGTCGTGGAGACAGCTTGAGACCAATCTGCGTTGTGTCATTTGCTGATCGGGATTGTAGGCGGACAAAGGTCATGTGTGCACGCACGCACGCACCTCGGCGCACATCCAAAGGTTGGTCCTCGCCTCGCTGAAACCATTCTCGCCACTGCCTTCCATTCAGCTTCTGCAGCCCCCGTCACATGCTGTGTCTCAATCGTCTGTTTCCACAGCAATCAACACCTCCTTCATTTCCATGTGCGTAACTCTGGGTACAACCATTCCATTGTGCGGTTAGCTGACAATGCCCACTATCAAAAATGCATGCTCCAACTCCTGGCCATTATTATTATTACTTAGTCTTATTATTATTATTATTATTATTATTCTGTTGTGTCCCGCCAGGCGCACGAAATTTCTCGCACCCAACCCAGAAGGCACCGCCGTCCATACCATACTACCACATCTCTCTTCGCCAGCATCTACTCTAAACATGACCACACTCAACACCACACCACGCTGGCACGTGATTGGCACATCTCTCCTCGAAAGCTGCAAGTGTTTCCCGGCTCCTTCTGCATGTGGCCCCTCTGGTGCATGTGTGATCCGAGCCTGAGACTGTCACGATGCGTTAAACTCCGTGATGACTTGCAAGACTGCCAACTACCGTTGGAACGCAGGCCTTGCATTTAGCCCAAGGTACGTTTGTGCTCAATGGTCGACTGGTGGACTGAGAGTCAGGCTGGAATGCCTCCTTCTCGACATGACCTCTGACACTCTCTCACACACACTTGAAATGCATGTCGCCCACCCCCTTGTGTGTGAGATCCTGACGCTTGTGTCTGGGGAGGGGGGGGGGAGGAGGGAGGGGTCAGGTCATGTGTGTGGCACGTCCAGGCGAAGCGGCTAGATTTGTCGGTCATAGCGTCCACTCCCACCTGACCAGCTCGGAGTGCGATTGGGACTGAGGAAGTAAGACACATAACTAACACATTTCGGAACTTGATAGGAGACTATGCCTCCAGATGGCTGAGAATTCATTGTTTCAGGGTGTCTTGTTGTTCACGTGTGATCCGAGTTGATCATCATCACCGACTTCGAGACACGATGCGATGGCTGTGTGATCATGACAGATACGGTTCCTGACCTATCTGATGATGAATAACCACAAACTGCGCACTCGAGTCCTTGTAACGCACGAACCACCCACCCTGCATCCACGAAGGTTACACTGGCTCGAACGAACGACCAAACTTCAATAGACGGCAGAGTTTGGTTTCCGCCATCACCGACATGATCTTCGCCGCCCGTCAACTGCAGGAAAAGCGTCACGAGATGCCGACCTAGTTCTACTCCACGCTCGCTGATCTGATGAAAGACTTCGACATGATGCATCGTGACAGACGGTGGAAAATTATGCAGAAAGTCGTCTATCCCGAGCGATTCACTCAGATGGTGTGTCAGCTCAACGATGACATGATGGCGCCAGTCACGGACAATGGAGCTGTCTCGGAGGCATTCGCTGAGAACAGCAGAGTGAATCAGGGCTGCGCTCTCAGACCTAGCCTCTTCCAACCCGTTGCGTGGCACTTTTCTAACAATCAGTATAACAGTTCTGCATGCGCAGATAGCGCGAACAGCAAGGGAGTTCCACCCTTTTTGAACTATCTCGGGTCCTCTGCTCAGGGCAATTGCGTCGGCAGTACCCACCCTATCCCCCTCCCTCTTCCCCACACACACACGCACACACACACACAGTAATCCGCTTATCTGCCACTCAGAATCAACGACAACAATCGCCGGGTCGGATCTAATTTCGTTGCCTTACCTGCAGTAGACAGATCCCAGCCTAACCCCATTACCCTTATCCCAACTCCAACCCACAACCCTGATACCTAGTCGCAGTCCCTAACCCTAACCTCCAACATGTACGGCTACGAAATAGGATCTTGCCCATCTCCGAGATACTTTGCAGTGAATCATTTTATTTCAGTGAATAGATTTAAGAATAAAGTTTTCGACAGAGGACTGAAAGAAATCAGCATGCAACTTGTGTGGCAGCTGCCAGCCAGCCTTCTGATCCGCGTCAGACCTGGCGGGCCAGAGGGTTGAACAGCAGCCCGAACAGGCGAGGAGAGCCGATTCAGTCGATTGGCTGTTGGCATCCTGGTATCGCCTTGCCTCAGAGTGCCGGGATGCAATGTGCAGTAGTGGCATCCCGAGGAGACGCTGCGGCAGGCAGCGGAGATCGGCAGGACCCATACGTCGCATCTCCTTCGTCTCAACGTAGGCAGCCCAACTATCCCGCATGTACGCTCTACCATAGACAGCCTGCAGCGGAAGACGGCGGCTGTCTGGCAAGAAGTCCACCGAACCGGGGGTGCCTCCCATAATCTGACCACCATTCCCCGATCCATCCTCTGCGCCAATATCTTCCTCCAGCTCCCAGACCACCAAGCCCTCAATCGAGCCTGAATGCATGAATTAAGCTTCCTTTGCATGTCGGCGTAAAATAAGCAGGTAGCAAATGGAAAAGACTTGACGGTAGCACGCTGATCACACACACACACGAAATAATAATGATAGCATTTCCCATCATTGCGCTTTCATGTTCAGGCAAAATTAATTGTCTAGGAGAGCATTCAGTGACCCATTGAAGTGAAAAATCGGTAGACAGGAGAAATCCCTTAAAATGTGGTAATTTGTGGAGGTATTTGGAATACTGGCCGAGTAGGTAAAACAGAGGAACTGGCGTAGAAACTGGAGCATTCCTTACTAAAATAAAACTGGCACACTTAAATGTGCCATGACGAACTAGGAGTGGCAGCTTGACGGGGCACCTCGGTACTTCCCAGAACGGAAGGTCAGGCTGAAAGGGCTGTTTCTTGATGTGTCCTTTCAGGTTTTCACAGTAGTCAGAGGTAAATTTGAACTAGTTTGGTTGCATTCACCGCGCTGTGTGCGTGTGTGTGTGTCTAAGGAGTACAGGTAATCAAATCATGAGGCCAGGCAACTGGCCATTTGACAGTGTCCACAATATGCGCATTCTAGAACAACAAATAAGCAAATGCGCCACCAGCAGCAGCAGCAGAGTGAGTCACTTAAAATGTGACTGACCGTCCATATTCAACTCCGATGCTGCTCGGATGGCTGACAGGGCGCCCTCTGACCAGCCGATGCAGGAAAAGGGCAGATGACCCAGCTGGCGCATCAAATTCACGCCAACTCTGGCATCCTGCA
>CACRXP010000340.1:0-27157 GCA_902702965.1 Spirometra erinaceieuropaei | reverse complement strand
CTGCGCCATCCAGAATTAGACCAGCAAATTGCTTGACCGTTTTAAAATGTCGTCGTATGATAGTATCGACTAAAAAGACATAAGAAACACTGGCGACAGTAGAGAGCATTCGGTGGACTCGTTTTAAAATTAACATATATTTTTTTAAGCAAAGCTGGAAAAATGACTGGAGAGCCATAAAGAATAAGAGGCAGGATGCAGGCATCCATGAATCGCCATATTACGGGTTGAGGTGTGTGGTAGGAACGTAAACGACGAATTTTAGTAAATAGGGTCTCAATATGGAAGGAAAATGAAAGATTTCATGACAAACTAACGCCAAGGCACCTGAAAGAGGTCGCCTCGTTAGGAAGGATGTTAAGGGAGTCAGGACTAGGAGATGGCTGCAGTTGGAAAATACACTGGACTGATTTTTGGTTGTTCATTAAGAGACCATTTTCCTCCGACAATACTAGGACATAGTCAAGGCCATCCTCCAGAGATTGGAGATGTGGCCAGTTTTTAAGAGGGTGTCGAACAGCAACATCATCAGCCTGCTTAGAGTCGTAAGGGAGTCTTAGATCATCGGTGTGGAGGGAGTAAAGGTGAGTGGATGGAATGGGACCTCGAAGAACTCCTCAGTCATTGGGAAGGACCGTAGATTCCCGCTTGTCAGATTGGACAAATGGAGTGTGGGAAGTGAAATAATGGCTAAGCCAAGAGACGACCCAGCCTAGAGAGCCGCACGCGATGTTTTGTTAAAAAAGAGAGGGCGCGGGACGGTAGTGAAAACGGAGGAGTAGTCAGGAAAAGCAACCCTTACCTAATTCTCTTAGGGCAGAGTGGACCACAAGAGCAACAGCATCCACAGTGCTGCGTTTGGCTTTATATACAAATTGTAGCGGATCGGAAAATCTGGAAGCGTATGGCCGTATTATATCTAGGGCAACTATTTCAGCGAACTTTAGTATTGCGGAAGAGCCGGCAACTGGACGAAAAGAGTAGGGACCAAAATTAGCGGTTTTTTTAGGGATGGGAGTGATTCTCACTGTACGCCAGGCGTCAGGATTAGGGCAAGGGAATTGGTCAACGCCAGTATTACGATTGCGATTGAGCTAGATTCCAAGAGGAGGTAGACTTAGAACAGGGGAATCGGTATCCTCTCTGAAACTAGCACTTTGCCTTCTGCAACGTGGATGAGGGCGTGGGGAAGGGGGAGGGGTAGGGGTGTGCCTATTCCCGTGTCCCAACTCTCAAAAGTACAGATTTGGTCTGAAATGTAGTGCCTATCGTCGACAGTGCCTTTGGCGTCAACCTCCCTGCATATCAGAAGGCATCTTGCTGGTCACTGCTGAGCATGCGCACGAGTACACCCTCATCACTGTTGAAGCAACGGAAGTTCTAGGAATTCAATGCTAACTTTGGCAACGCCAATTGCGATTCACGTGAAATGCTTCCACAGCTGTATGGCCGAAAGGCGTCCTACATAACCAGCATGCCTGGTCGCCAAAGCCCTTTGTCCGACAGGTTTTACATGTCTGCATATACGATTCGTTTCATAAGGAGAAATTAATGGAGCATGAGGCGCGTGCTTCAGACTGAATAGAAGCGATGGTCGAATTATTTGTGAAAACGAATAAATGTCTTTTGTGCCACAATAGTATTTGCCTGATAAGTCGAGCTTTTCCATTTCTAAGTAGAACTGTTTAACCTAGACGCAAATGAGCATCTGTTTGCACCCAATCTCTTTTGAGTACTTTTCACTCAGTCTGCTCGTCACTAGCTGCCTCCTTGAGGAAACGAAACTGACAGTAGAAACGAACCCTGCGCCTGCCGTCTCTTCATCAAGCTAGATTCCATACAGCATCAAACATGAATTTCAGCGTTCACTAAAATTCATTGAGCAAATAAAAGGACTTCGCTCAGACTAAAACCTCATGTTAGCCGAATGCGTGCGACGCACATGACTTGGCCCTGACTTGGCGACAGCCCCACGCGCCAACCGACGTGACACGGTCACGTGCTGATCGATTGCTGGCGGACAAAGGTCATTCACACACGCACGCACACGCGCATGGGCGCACTCGAGGCACTTGCGTGGGGGCCATCAGCCTCGACAACTGGTGCTCGGCACGCCGAAACAATTGCTGGTCCCTACGCCTTGGCGCAGATGGTGGGGGATCCAGACAGACAGACCAGACCAGATTTATTAAGGGAAAAGTAGGCGATCGCCTTTGAACTCCCTTTTGGTCACAATAACGTCATAAAAAACAATGTGTAAGGCAAGTGTGAAAAAAATTAGGTAAGTAATTACATACAGCAAGCATTGGTCACTGGTATGAATTTGTCTGTGAATGCCTTCTGTGTCAAGATTGTACAATATCCAGTACGGCAATGAATGGACCAAGTAATATCAAAGCAAGCGCATATGTGGCGGTCAGGAGATAGCGAAAATTGTAAAACGTAATGTTACTAAAATATAGGGAGTAGCATGCTTTGTAACATAAAACGTTGGATGGGACGGGTGGCACAGGGGGGAATTCGTTAGTTTCTGATGCTGTGGAGGTACATATCCCTGTACTGGTCAAGCTTTCTCTTAAATGAGTCCACGGATGAGGACATGACGACATCCACAGGTAGGGCGTTCCATGCCTTTACCACTCTGTGGCTGAAGAAGGACCTTCTTGCGTCCAGTCTCGCTCCTGTCACACGTAGTTTCAGAGGGTGTCCTCTCAAGCTAGTAGTGGTGGCCAGCTCAAAGAAGTCGCCGGATGCGAGGCAGCAGTCCTGACCCCGTAGCATTCGAAACGTTTGAATTAAGTCGCCACGGAGTTGTCTGTAGTCCAGGGGAAAGAGGTTAAGATTTGAAAGTCTGGTTTCGTAAGGTAGGTTTTTATGACCTCTGACAAGCTTGGTTGCCCGTCGTTGGACTTTTTCGAGGGTGGTACGATCCTTAACAGTCCAGGGTCTCCAGGCCTGAATGGCAAATTCTAACTGTGGGCGCACAAATATCCCGAAGACTTTGCGGAAGCACTCTTCATCGAACTTGGCAAATGCCCGCTTAATGAGATATAAGCTGGACATTGCGGATTTTGCTGCTTTCAAGCAGTGGAATGATGGCTTTAGTGAAGATGTTATCCACACCCCTAGGTCTTTCTGAACCTCTACCAGTGGCAGCGGTGTGTGATTTAGATAATACGTCTGCCGGTGCGCAGAGCTGGTTCTGCGAATCCTCAGAATGTTGCATTTAGTAACATTAAATGGGAGGAGCCAGTGGCCTGACCATTTTTCGAGTCGGTCTAAGTTTGCCTGTAAATTTGCTTCATCGTCCTCGTTGCGGATGACGGTCCAAAGCTTTATATCGTCAGCAAACATGGCAATCTTGCAGTCCAATCCATGGATACAGTCATCAATATAGATGAGGAAGAGGATAGGGCCAAGAACGGAGCCCTGAGGTACTCCGCTCGTAACCGTCACCTCTGCCGAGTGCTGGCCACCAAGAGGAACAGTCTGGGACCGACCGACCAAAAAGTTTTCAATCCACTTCAAAAGCTTGCCTCTTACCCCTATGCGGCTGAGCTTGTGTAGGAGACGTTGGTGTGGCACGCTGTCAAATGCCTTCTTGAAGTCTATGTAGGCCACATGCACAACGTTTCCTTCATCAATCGCTCGCGTCCACTGTTCAAGACAGTAGAGTAGATTGGTTAAGCAGGACCTCCCTCTGCGGAAACCGTGCTGTGCATCGCACAGAAGATGATTTTGCTCTAAAAACCGCATCAGTTCGCGTTTGATTATTCGCTCCATAACTTTGCAGCATATGGAGGTGAGGCTTACTGGTCGGTAGTTGTTTGCGGAAGCGCGACTGCCATTTTTATGAATTGGTGAAATCCACGCAGTCTTCCACTCAGGAGGCAGTCTGCCTGCATCAAGAGAGGCTTGGAAGAGGACGCTCAGAGGTTCTGCCAATTCTGTGGCTAATTCCTTCAACAACTTTGCCGGTATTTCGTCAGGACCGGGCGAAGTCCCTTCTTTTAGCTTCAGTAATTCCTGTTGAACAATAGGTTTTGTGAGAACCACTGAGTCAATTGTCGGGACAGTGTCCACATTACAGTGATCAGTGGGTACAGCGACTTCTCTCGTAAAGACCGACTGAAAGAACCTGGACAGATGCTCAGCCTTTTCGTCGTCCTCGTATGTACCAAATATTTGATTTAAGTTGTCCCCCCTGTGGCCAATCGGAAAGGATGGCGATGGTGAGTCGTTGTTGTTATCGTCCTTGAACGAAGTCCTCCCATGTCTGCGGGTGGACTTTCAGGCACATCAGCGGGAAGCCTGATTTTTGTGGCTAAAGGGGCTAGTGAACACCATCAAGTCTATTCCATTCAGGAGTTGGCCAAACGAAACTGTCTTGCCACAGCAAACGTACTCCGACTAACCCTATGTCGCCATTCTTGGGATATTTCGTCCGGGTTTTTTTTCGAGCGTCACAGTGCAAGAGATGAGTGTTCTGGCGAAGGCCGAAGGAAGAATACCATGAATGCACAAGGGTTGCATCATCCATCATTATCTGATGCTGTGAATTCGAGAGGTCAGTCTAACGAAATTAGTATTTCCGCAATGGCGTCTGCTTCTTCGTCTTTCTAAAAACAAAGCACCAATGCAAATACACTTGATTGTTCCTTGACTTTCAAACACTTGGTCCCCATATGGGGTTGGACGTGTTAGATGCGCTGGACTAACACGGGGGCCACATCGGACTCTGGCAGGCGTTATCTGTGAGCAGTAACAAATGCCAACAATTGCGGCGTGCGCTGGCGGACCGTGTTGTCGGCATTCGTCGCACAACTGGACCACTGTCACCACCCCATGGTTTTGTGGTCAAAATCTTTGTCATTGTTGTGTGGACCAGGGGGTGCGGAGTGGAGCGCCAAGGCGAGGATCCGTCCGAGCCATCCACCTGCGGCCTCCCTCGTCTCCGGTCTTCTTGACACTGTCTTGACACCGGGCTCAGGCGGGGGAGGAGGAGAGAGTGTAGGTAGATGCTACGCAAGTCTACTGGCACTATAAACCCCTGCGTAAGTCACCGTCCCTGCTCCCACCGCTGCTGCAGCTGTGGGGCACACGGTGGACATTGTCGAAATCGACGGTCGAACTGTCGTGTGTGTGTGTGTGTGAGAGAGAGAGTGTGTGTGTGTGTGTGGGGTGTAGGGGTGTCCAGCGGTGGGTTCACGTGATGCTCGCATATGAGACTACGCCTAGCGTCCATTTGCTGGCACCTAACTCTCACCTGCGGCTCCACGTAGCTGGGCTCTGCTCAGCGGCCACACCCCGGGCAACCGTCTCGACCGGCGGGCTAAACCAGGTGAGGGTATCCGTGCGTGCACCTGCACGCGCGGCAATGTGGTCTGCGCTGGACGGATGGATCTTCGCGTCGACATCGTCGAGACGAGGCTCCGCCTGGACCATCGCAGGAGGCCACCAGGTAAGTTCTCTCCCCCAGGTAAGTGCATTTGCTCTGTTTCTTCCTTTTGTCTGTTGAAGTTCCGTGTCGTATGCTGCTCTTGCTGCCTGCCCTCTGTATGCTAGTCGGTCTGATAATAGCTAGACGAAACCCTCGCTGCCTGCTGCGACTGTCTGTCTGTCAGTCTATGCCACTCTCTGCTAATAGCTAGGTGCTACGGAGCTTGACACTTGAATGGTGCCCTCTCACTTCTGTCTCTGACTGATGACTGTGTCCGCTTGTCCACTCTAGCTAGCTGTAAGTCCCATAGCGTTATGTAGTGTGTATGCTCTCTCCTACTTCACTCCATCACATCACCATCACCACCAAGGTCTCAGGCTAATTCGGGTCGTTCTCTCACTAACAAAATGTCGTGGCCCATAGTGTAGTCCGGCAGCCGTCTGGGATAACCGGGCAGCCCTGTTCAGGGATGCGTTGCCTGCCCCCGCGAGGGGGAGGGGGCTAGAAAAGGTGCCCTAAAGATCGCTGGGAACCACGCTGTCTGTAGGCTGGCCGTGGCCGCAGACAAAAGACACACGGTTGAAACAGCCAAAATCGAAACAACAACAACAACAATCACTCTCTTCCTCTTCCAGCCTATTCTTCTTCCTCTCCTACTCCTACTTTTCGCCGCCGCAGTGGCCAGACTGGCAGGGTGCGCCCGCTCACTCTGGCAGCCTGGAATGTTCGTTCCCTTTTAGACAATCCGAGGAGCAACCGACCGGAACGGAGGACGGCGCTAGTGGCACGAGAACTGGCGCGCTACAAGGTGGACATCGCCGCACTCAGCGAGACCCGATTCTCTGAACAAGGCCAACTGGAGGAGGTGGGTGCCGGTTACACCTTCTTCTGGAGTGGTCGACCCAAGGCAGAGCGACGAGACGCGGGTGTTGCCTTCGCCATCCGGACCGACATCGCGGGACGACTACCCTGTTTGACGCAGGGAATCAACGATCGCCTGATGAGGCTCCGTCTGCCTCTCCGAGGTGGGGGAAAATTCGCCACCATCATCGGCGCCTACGCTCCGCCGATGACCAGCCCCGACGCCGCCGCAGGAGACAAATTCTACGAGGACCTGCACGCCCTCTTGGCGACTGTGTCGAAGGCGGACAAGTTGATTGTCCTTGGTGACTTCAACGCCCGCGTCGGCACAGACCATACTGCCTGGAGGGGAGTGCTGGGTCCTCACGGTCTCCGCGGCTCCAACGACAACGGCCTGCTGCTCCTCCGCACCTGCGCAGAACACCGCCTCATCCTGACGAACACGTTCTTCTGTCTGCCGGAGCGAGAGAAGGCCACCTGGAGGCATCCTCGGTCGCGTCAGTGGCACCTGCTGGACTATGTCCTCGTCCGGAGGCGAGATCAGCGGGACGTGCTGGTGACGAAGGCGATCGCGGGTGCTGACGGGTGGACCGACCATGGCCTCGTCATCTCGAAGATGCGTATTCGCCTACAGCCTCGCAGGAGACCACAAGGTAAGCGACCCCCAGGTAAGCTAAATGTTGCTTTGTTGTCTTTGCCAGCTCACCGTCTCCATTTCAGCAATGAGCTAGCTCAACGGCTAGACAACCTTCCTATCGCTGCCGCCGCCGACGACGCCGCCGCCGCCGCTGCCGAGAACGCCTCCGTGGAAAACCGCTGGTGTCAACTTCGAGACACGGTCCAGTCGACGGCGCTCGCCGTCCTCGGTCGCGCTCCCCGCCAACACCAGGACTGGTTCGATGACAACGACGCTGCCATCAGAAATCTGCTTGCCGAAAAGAACCGCCTACACAAGGCCTACGTAGATCACCCCACTGAGGACAACAAAGCTGCCTTCTACCGCAGTCGCCGACAGCTTCAGCAACGACTGCGCGAGATGCAGGACGCCTGGACTGCTCGCAAAGCTGAGGAGATCCAAGGCTACGCGGACCGCAACGATGGGAAGAACTTCTTCTCCGCGATCAAAGCTGTCTACGGTCCGCCGACGAAGGGCACTGCTCCTCTCCTCAGCGCCGACGGCAGCAATCTCCTGACTGAGAAGACGCAAATCCTACAGCGATGGGCCGAGCATTTCCGAGGCGTCCTCAACCTCCTTCCGCCATCTCTGACGCCGCCATCGAGCGTTTGCCGCAAGTGGAGACCAACGTGGACCTCGACCTCCCGCCATCTCTCCAAGAAACCATCAGGGCCGTGCAGCAACTCTCCAGCGGGAAAGCACCCGGATCGGACGCAATCCCTGCTGAGGTCTACAAGCACGGAGGTCCCCTACTGATGGATCACCTGACTGCGCTCTTCCAGGAGATGTGGCGTCAAGGTGAAGTCCCGCAAGATTTCAAGGACGCAACCATCGTGCATCTCTACAATCGAAGTCGCCAACCGAATCTCGAAAGCCAGTCAAGCCTTCGGACGCCTCCAAAGCACAGTTTGGAATCGCTACGGTCTCCAACTGAGCACAAAGCTGAAGATGTACAAGGCCGTCATCCCGCCGACGTTACTGTACGGAGCAGAGACATGGACGGTGTTCACGAGGCAGGCACGTCGACTGAACCACTTCCACCTCAGTTGTCTCCGTCGCATCCTGAGGCTGAACTGGCGGGACCGCATCCCTGACACCGATGTGCTGGAACGGACGGAAATCCTGAGCATCTACTCCATGTTGAGACAAATGCAGCTGCGCTGGAGTGGCCACCTGTTGCGCATGGACGACGACCGACTACCCAAACGACTCTTCTACGGAGACGTCGCGACGGGTTCTCGTCGTCAAGGAGGCCAAATTCGCCGTTACAAGGATACCCTGAAGTCCTCCCTGAAGCGCCTGCAAATCAACCCGACCAACTGGGAAGATCTCGCCCGCGATCGACCGACATGGAGGATAACATTGAAGACGGGCGCTGCTATCTATGAAGCCAACCGAATCGCCGCCGCCAAAGCGAAACGCGAAGCCCGCAAATCACAACTTCGCCCAGTACGCAACGCCGCCGCACAACCTCTCCCTACGTGTCCTCGATGTCAACGGACATTCCGGGCACGAATCGGACTTGTTGAAAATCTGCGGATCAACTGCACCTCTCGACCTGCTCCAGCCATCGTCCCCCCGCCCGCCTCTTCCTCGTCCTCTCTGCCGCCAACTAACACTGTTAACTCTTCTGTACCGCCACTTCCATCCTCCTCCTCCTCCTCCTCCCCCACTGCCCCAGCGGCGGCCGTTCAGACTGCCGTCTCACACATCACCAACCCCAACACAACAACCGACACCACCTCTCCCGAAACTGCTGATGAGGATCAGGACTACACCTGCCCTCACTGCGACCGGACCTTCACCTCTCGCATCGGCCTGGTCGGTCACTTGCGAATCCATCGCACAGAGACTGGCGAACCAGTGCCTGGAGCACCAACCTACACCCACCGCACTCGCCTTCACTGCCCACACTGTCCTCGCAGCTTCACTCATCGCATGGGTCTATTCGGCCACATGCGCATCCACGAGAGCGGCATTGACCGCAGCCTTGACACACCCACAACGCTAGGCCCCGCCCCCAGTTCATCACCTTGTGCGGCCAACAACCTCTCCGCAACCGCCGTCGATGCCACCGACTTTACTACCCCTCACTCCTCCCCTTCCTACTCCTCTTCCTCCTTCACTGCCACAACGACGGCCGCCTCGGCGTCTGTCGCCCACGACTTCACCACAGCCGCACCTGACACAACAACAGGCACAACCCCTGCAACCTCCATCATCAGACGTGAGGGCCAGGACTACATCTGCCTTCACTGCGATCGCACCTTCACTTCACGCATCGGCCGGGTCGGTCACCTGCGAATCCATCGCACAGAGACTGGCGAACCAGTGCCTGGAGCACCAACCTACACCCACCATGCTCGTCTCCACTGCCCACACTGTCCTCGCACCTTCATGCATCGCATGGGTCTATTCGGTCACATGCGCATCCACGGCGACCTGCGGTAGACAACCGCCGGTCACATCACACATCCACACACCTCCCTCCTCCACCAAAGCCAGGCTGTAAGCTTCCGTGTGGAATCGCCACGGTCGCCAAATGCTCAGCAAACTCAAGATGTACAAGCGGTCGTCTTGACAGCACTTCTGTACGGAATGGAGACCTGGACCGTCTACGCCAGCCATGCCGGGAAGTTTAACCACCGGGCTCCGTTCTCCTGGTCGCCAGTCTGGTTGTTATCTCATGACGCCTTCTGTCAGCTTAACTAACACCTCCTGCCAGTTGCTACGCACGTGACATGGCCACGTCGTGGAGACAGCTTGAGACCAATCGGCGTTGTGTCATTTGCTGATCGGGATTGTAGGCGGACAAAGGTCATGTGTGCACGCACGCACCTCGGCGCACATCCAAAGGTTGGGCCTCGCCTCGCTGAAACCATTCTCGCCACTGCCTTCCATTCAGCTTCTGCAGCCCCCGTCACATGCTGTGTCCCAATCCTCTGTTTCCACAGCAATCAACACCTCCTTCATTTCCATGTGCGTACCTCTGGGTACAACCATTCCATTGTGCGGTTAGCTGACAATGCCCACTATCAAAAATGCATGCTCCAACTCCTGGCCATTATTATTACTTTTATTATTATTGTTATTATTATTATTATTCAGTTGTGTCCCGCCAGGCGCACGAAATTTCTTGCGCCCAACCCAGAAGGAACCGCCGTCCATACCATACTACCACATCTCTCCTCACCAGCATCTACTCTAAACATGACCACACTCGACACCACACAACGCTGGCACGTGATTGGCACATCTCTCCTCGAAAGCTGCAAGTGTTTCCCGGCTCCTTCTGCATGTGGCCCCACTGGTGCATGTGTGATCCGAGCCTGAGACTGTCACGATGCGTTAAACTCCGTGATGACTTGCAAGACTGCCAACTACCGTTGGAACGCAGGCCTTGCATTTAGCCCAACGTGCGTTTGTGCTCAATGGTCGACTCGTGGACTGAGAGTCAGACTGGAATGCCTCCTTCTCGACATGACCTCTGACACTCTCACACACACTTGAAATGCATGTCGCCCACCCCTTGTGTGTGAGATCCTGACGCTTGTGTCTGGGGAGGGGGGGGGGTCAAGTCATGTGTGTGGCACGTCCAGGCGAAGCGGCTAGATTTGTCGGTCATAGCGTCCACTCCCACCTGACCAGCTCGGTGTGCGATTGGGACTGAGGAAGTAAGACACATAACTAACACATTTCGGAACTTGATAGGAGACTATGCCTCCAGATGGCTGAGAATTCATTGTTTCAGGGTGTCTTGTTGTTCACGTGTGATCCGAGTTGATCATCATCACCGACTTCGAGACACGATGCGATGGCTGTGTGATCATGACAGATACGGTTCCTGACCTATCTGATGATGAATAACCACAAACTGCGCACTCGAGTCCTTGTAACGCACGAACCACCCACCCTGCATCCACGAAGGTTACACTGGCTCGAACGAACGACCAACCTTCAAAAAAAGGCAGAGTTTGGTTTCCGCCATCACCGACATGATCTTCGCCGCCCGTCAACTGCAGGAAAAGCGTCACGAGATGCCGACCTAGTTCTACTCCACCCTCGTGGATCTGATGAAAGACTTCGACATGATGCACGTGACAGACGGTGGAAAATTATGCAGAAAGTCGTCTGTCCCGAGCGATTCACTCAGATGGTGTGTCAGCTAAACGATGGCATGATGGCGCGAGTCACGGACAATGGAGCTGTCTCGGAGGCATTGGCTGAGAACAGCAGAGTGAATCAGGGCTGCGCTCTCAGACCTAGCTGACCTGCTGCTACTTATCTCCGTGGAGTCACTGTTTCCCTTCTAGAATTTAGGCAGCAGGCCCCAGAACTCTACTTCTTCCGCATCGGGGTTACTGTTTTCTCTGCCAGGACAACTCAGACTAACTGAGGTTCTTTCCCTCCCCCCACAAACCCACCATTCTCTCAGAAGTTTAAACTTTCTTATGCGACCATCCCACTGATGTTCCTTACACCGAGCCCCTTCGACTCACTCCACTTTCTGATCGTGAACACAACCATGTACTCGTAACAGAAGAAGAAGAAGAAGAAGAAGAAGAAGAAGAAGAAGGAGAAGAAGGAGAAGAAGAAGAAGAGGAAGGTTTGGGCGACCGCAAGCCCTCTGAACTTCTCCGCCTCAAAGCCTATAAAGGCTTACCTAATGACTTGTAATATAGACATGGCCGAATTGACCGCCCTCGCGCAGTTCCGTATTGGCTAGAATGTGGATGTAATTCACACACCCAAGTACTTCTGACTGTCAACCTGCTGCAATGGTGTACCGTTTAGAAAGTAATTCCTGAGCTTGGAGTCCCTGTAGCTGCCGACTTGAAGAAAGTTGTACTTACTTACTTTGGAGGGCATAAGTCAGCGCTTCGACCAGTCCCCGAGCCTGCTCAATATATGGGGTCAAGGTTGTGACATCAACTTTAATCACACACAATAAGTTAGTTTTGTCTAATGTCAGAAGTCAAGAGATAGTGAGAACTGGCTTATTCTGCAAACAGGCCATATTGCCGTAAGTTGGCTTTTTTTTCTTGTGGTCAGAGGAAAGCGTCCGCTCAGGAGAGCGGAAGTCGTGATGTGAAGTTTTTTGCGTGGACCTCACATGTCCGTGTCGGCATGAGGGAATGTGTCGGTGAGAGTTGGACATGTGATTGGATGGTTAAGGGGCGGAGTCGGAGGTGCATGATGAGAAGGGCGCGCACGGGTAACCAGCGGGGAGTTTCGAAGCGAGTGAGAAACTGTGTGCGCAGACGGGATCCATTGACGGTGAGAAAGAGGCGGCTCAGCACAGGCCCGAGGGATGGCTGTGCGTCAGCGGAATGCCTGTTGTCGCGGTCATCGGCGCCGTAAGGTGGGGGGGGGAGGGGACACTGGAGCGGATGCCACAGCACAAAGTCCTCTTAAGATCGGGCATGTACATATTTATATTGCATCAAAATTTAAATAATGCGAGGCCTCTTGGCTCTCTGAAAAAAATTTCACACATATCCGCATTTATTCTCTACCAGATAATGCAGAGACATCTGTGCTGGCATTTTGCCATCTTAAAAATATAACTGCATATTCTCCTATCGGAATCATTGCAGAAAGTGCATGTTTAAGCCCAATCGACTGGGTGGACGCAGAGGACTGCTCGTCTGTAGTCGACTACTGCGTCCTTTCGTTAGCAATTTCAGCAACGACGCATCACCTCCTTCCTCTCCAATTGGCCTCAGGGATCACCACGTCAACCAAATGTTTGGTGCCTACGATGAGGTTCTTTCCACCTGGATCCGCTATCTGCGCCAGTCGCCCGGGATTCAACAATATTCTCCTCTTTCCCGCCATCCTCGTCTCTGTAATCACTTATCACTACGTCATAACATAAGTGCGTGTCCTCCAGTGGGGCTTGGTATTGTGTCTTCTTACGAACTGGACGTGCCGTCACACCCCAAATGCGGCATGTGTTATGAGGTGAGCATCGTCAATAAGGCCTGCCAGACTCCGATCTAGTTCCCCATGGCTATGCAGCATATCCATTGCGTGGTCTGTCTTGGGGGCAAATGTCGCGGAGATAGTGCTGCATGACAGTACCCTGTAACCGGTAGAGTACCATCCCCCCCTCAGGCCATGAGCACAAGTGCGTCAACTATGCACGGCTCAAGTTCCAGAGAACTGCCTGCTGGTATGTCTGTCCACCCTCACCCCCCCCCCTTTGGGTTTACTGCGATAGGCTTTGATCCACCTGGTTACGGTTCCAGCACTCCCCCGTCCGCGACTAGAGTGATCCCCAGATCCTGCTGCAGGATGCCCGATTTGGCGTGAATTTGATGTGCCGGCTGGGTCATATGCACTGCTCCTGCGTGGGCTGGTCAGAGGGCGCTCAGTCAGCCATCCGGGCAGCATCGGAGTTGAATATTGACGGTTAGTCGCATTTTGATTGGCCAGTGCTGCTGGTGACGCATTTAGTTATTTGTCCGGCAATGTCCACATTATGGGTGCTGACATCAACCCCGTGTCTACCGACCTCTTGTCCGACGTCTCGATTTAATTCTCTGTATTCCTTACACACTGTTAATGTTAAGGTCGATAGGTGTTGAAATAAAATTCGCGATAAATGCAACCAAACATGTGCCAATTTGTCTTTAATATTTGAATGTGTTGTCGAATTTGGTTTTATTGCTTCGCGTGTTTCCCACAGCGTAAACAGGACTGTCAGGTAATCTCAGCCACTGTACCCAGTCTCCTCATTCCCAGACCGCCTGACTCGAGCAAGCCACCGAGATGGGGTTGGAGAAGAGAGGCGGTCTCCGTCAAAGTCGACTCCGTCTATTAATTTTTTTCACTGTAAACCGAAAATGAGCACTGCATTGATTATTAGGACTGGCAAACAGTTGTTTTTTGACGTTGTGCAAACTGGCGGCATAACACGCCCCCTTCTCTGGACCTAGGGTCAGACTGCATGCCTCAGCCTTGATGTGGCCCTCGGATTACTCTCGACGGAGCGAGATCTCCCTCATCACCAGTGGAGTCTGGTAGGTGGTGTGCAGTTAGGGAATTGGTAGTGTGTGGAAGGCGTATATAGGATCTGCAGGGATGTGATCAGCCTGATCAGTGAAGAGATGAGGTTGATAAGAATAGTAACCGCATAATTAGTTGCGATCAACATGTGCGTGAAGAATTCAGTAAAGGCGATGTGAGCGTAACATCGCAGTGCAGACAACGTCAACTTCTATGACGTGGATGCGGATATCTTCGGTGAGGTATGGGGAACATTTGTGTGGACACACATGGAATATGCGGTACAGGCTTGGCGTCCGTTACTTCGGGAGGGCATAGCTCATCTTGAAGGTGGTGTGCAAGGACGTGCTAGATAGCTTGTCCCTGAACTCAAATATTTGACGTACGAATAGCGCCTGACAGCCTTAAACGTTTATCGTCTACACTATCGACAAGACGTCGATGACCTTTTTTCAAGTTCTAATTGCTACGGTGAATTGACGAATCTTCGACGTCATGATTGCCAACACGACAGGGAAATACGCCGCAAAAATCAACGCCATATGTCCTGACTGACTTGGTTTCACAACGCATCCACTGTTATCCCCATGTATATATAGTTCTTCGGTTTATGTGAAATTTCCTCGCCGCACTTGATAGGGTTTGGCTTCCAACTAGTTGTGGATTATCATCTACACCTGTTCTAGTCCCTGCCGGATTTCAACTTGTCGTGTGCGTGTGTGTGTGTGTGTGTGACACTGAGATCGGGTTGGAGATGTGAGCGCGATGCTTGTCACGGTCAGCACCAACTCTCAGTTTCCCACTTTAAACGGAATTCAAACTGGTCCTGCGTGGCTCACGTGGATGGGCCAGTGCGTCAACGCTCACTTCCGACCTCAAGCCTGCCCATCACAGCTCCCCCCTTTCGGGTAACGCGTGACCTAGCCATAGTTCAGTTCTCACAGCTACCACCAATGCCTCCTTCATTCCCATGTGCCTACCTCTTTCTAAAATTATTTCATTATTCCAATATCCTAATTCATCACCTAGCCAAGACCACGTCCAATTATTATTAGCTGGTATACCCACAGATGTACGCCTAAGTCCAAAGGCACAGTTGAATTTAAACGACAAAGTAGTATTTCAATAGTCAAGAACAAGCATTCACGAGGTCTGGGAGCACTGCCCTATGAAACCAGACTGTCAACTCTCAACCTGTTTCCCTTATATTAACATTTCGCATTATCAACTGCATGGACTATTGTTTAGATCCCACAGATTATTTTACTCAAGCTAACACGCCCACTTTGCGCGGTCATCCCCTAAAACTACGCGCAGGGAAAGAAAGGATCAATGGACGAAGGTTCTTTTTCAGTAACAGAGTAGTTGCAGCGTGGAATGCCCTGCCTACCGATGTTGAAGTTGCCTCCTGTGTGAATTCTTTGAAGTGTAGACTTGACGCTTATCATGCTTCCCAATCACCAGCCTCACATCCACTCACGTAACCGGACACTAACGTGTGCGTTTGTGCTACTTGCAATTAGGAAGTAACCGTTAATGATTACTATTTTTCGGCTAGCTGGCAGCTGTCCGGCGTTATGTACAAAATTCCTTTTTCACCTTCTCACTTATCAATGGTATTTCCCTTAATAAACAGAAACACCCCAATGACAATCAGAAGAGGTCTGATATATGAAGGTGGGTTGCTGTGCGACTATCTGTGGACGCTCTAGCTCACAGCTTTGAGCAAAACGGTCTCGAACGTATTTCGTCCTGCTTTCAAACGATATCCAGGTGACTTTGCAAATCAGCAGGCCACAGCCAATGAGATAACTTGGCAGAATGCGAATTCTGGCATCGCCTCTTCCAAATCCACTTCAGCAACCGTTTCAGCCAGATGACACATCCCAATATTTGGGAAAAAATAGCACATCTTTCGGTGCATTTATCGCGCTTTTTATTTTAGTACTCGTCAGCATTAACAGAAGCAGTGTATGAGGAGTACAGACACAGATCATTAAATCTCAATGTCAGGTGACACGAGGTTGGTGTCAGAGGACAAATAGCCGAATGCGCCACCAGCAGAACTGGCCAATGAAAACGCGGCTGACCGTCGAAATTCAAGTCTGATGCTGTCTGGATGGCTAACTGGTCGCCCTCTGACCAGCCGACGCAGGAGATGGGCAATTGGCCCAACTGCTGTATCAAATTCACGTCATGTCTGGCATCCTACAGCAGGTCCTCGGGATCACTCCAGTCGCGGGCTGAGGGTGGAATGCTGAGAACGAAGTCCGACGAATGAAAGTCCATCGCGGTAAACCTGCAGGCAGGAAGGGATGAAAGATGGGGGCGGAGATAAATACGTTGTCAACAGACGTCAGACACCTTTGCCATGCATAGTTTACACCAGTGTGAACACAGCACGAAGGCTTTGTCGTGTATCCGTCACACAGAAGTATTATCTCCGCAAGCATGCATTCAGAAATTAATGATCGTGAGCGACGACCGGCCGAAATCCTCCTTCTGCATAAAGTGCTCTAAGATTACATTCATACTGATGTACGGCACTGATCTGCTTTCCATCATTCAGAAAAACTGCCCTTTGCTGCAATTTTCGCAGGAAGTCCAGATAGTGCATCACTGCGGGCTGTCATTTTGGAGAATACGGCCGACAGATTGACTGTCTGTTTTATCCTGATCTACAGGCGTGAGATGTGTAACTACCTACAAGCCAGGTAAGATATTTGCAGAAGAAAAGACCCATATCTAGCAGGATACTACTGCGACTTCTCAAACTCTCACTCGAGTCCGCCATCAAGGATCAATGAAAACATCGAAGGCTATTGAATCCCAGGACCTTGTGGGACAGACGTGCCTTAAAAGCAATACTTTTCTGACGTGTGTGCCAATGAGCGGTCTCTGTATGCTAGCATCCCCACCCAATCTTCAGAGTGTACAAATTGGCTATGTATTGTGATCGACGGCATCTGCGTCAGTTTTCTATCGTATTTCCGCTTACGACTTTCAAGGTGTATCCAGATCTATATCTACATCAGTTTGTATATACACGCAAAACGAAGCCGCCATGGAGAGCAAGCATTTCTCTCAAGACGTCGCAATCAGTGATGGCGGAGACGAGGATGGGAGGGAGGGAATGAGCAGGATATTGTTGACTCGTAGGCGCCTGGCGCAGATCGCGGATGCTGACGGAAACTGCCTCCTCGTAGGTACCAAACATTTGATTTTTGCGGCGAGCCCTGCTGAGGCCGATTCGGAAGGAGGGAGGAGACGAGCAGTCCTCAGCATCCACCAAGTCCATGGAGATTGAACATGCACGCTCTACAATGATTCCGATAGGAGAAGATGCAGTTGGATTTTTAAAATTGCAAAATGCCCTATATTATCTGGTACAGCATAAATGCAGATACATGTGCAATTAGTCCAGAAAGACAGGGCGAATCGACTTGTAACACTATTTAACTGTGGATGCAATATCAATGAAGAATTGCTCAATATTAAGAGGGCTCTGTATTTTGTCCTACTCCAATGCAGGTCTCTTCTCGTAGGTTCGCGTACCAGGTCGGTCGCGGTTGATGAAAAATGCAATCTTGTGTCCAAATATAGCACGATCTCGTAAAGGTTCAGTCTCGTCTTCGGGGCTCAGTCTGATATTTTCATGGTGATTTAATTGAGGTCTGAGATCTATAGATTTCGTGTGACCCAGCTTGACAGGAAGTGTGTAGGGCTGACCCTCATGTCTTCCTCTTCTTCTTATCCATGGTACGGCTGCGATCATGCCTGATCTAGCCGGCATAATCGAGGCTTTCTCTGCTTGTCAGTCGCATTTATATAACATCATTCGTTCTTTCGCCTGTGTTAGAGAGAGGGAGAGGGAGAGAGCCAGCGCGATAGATCTCATTTCGCAAGTGTCATTCCAAAATTTTCAGCAAATAGGCCTCTATTCACAGTGGATAAAAATGGGGCATGCAAAGCAGATACAGCTCGTGACCGGTCACATGAAATTTTGATCCAAAATCTGAATGGAATTTTGGGTTAGGAAGTATTACTTAGGTGGGGTTGTAACATCGATTATCATACGGCATAACGCTATAGTATTTCGGACTCGTCAGGATGTCGCCTTTTCAATGCACTCCTTTTCGACCTCATGCAGAAACCACAATCTGCAAAAATGATCACTTATTCTGCATGCATTTTTCACATTAAATTTCGTCTGTGCCGATAAATTCAAATATCTTTTGTAGAATAAGTGCACAAAATATGTACCATTTACACGTTTCATCGGTAACCACATTGTGCTCACATTTTTTACCCGAAAGTGTGTATTTCAGTTTTGAAAATGTTTCCCAATTCCCGAATCATTTCGAGCCTGATCTGCCACTGCATTAGCGCTAGTCGTTTGCAGTCTACAAGGTGTACGCTTTCCGTGTAAGGAAAATCACATACTCCTCTATGCCTTTAAGAAGATACTATATGGATTTCATGAAATTCTGCAATCGATGTGGACTATGTTGTACATTTCATGAGGGGCACTGTGAAACTGATATGTGCCATGCTGTATGTATGGACATCGTACGGTCTTAGAAATCTCGTAATGCAAAACTTTGTTAAAACCGAAGGATAAAATTGCTTGGGGTATAAAATGTAAAGAGGATGTGACCTTCTACCAAACTACTAAAAGAAAGCATATTTTTGCGCCTTTTCTATATAATGTATTTAAATTTATTTTGTCAGCGAAAATTGATGTAAAAAATTCATATTAACCATGTAGTCATTTTTCAACCAGCGTGGTTTCTTCAGCAGATTGTAAGCAAGTGCTTTAAAATGGCGACATTCCGTCGAGTACGAAATTAAATAGCGTTATGCTGAATGATAATCAATGTTACAATCCCACCCAAGTAATTCTTCCCATTCGAAGTATTTACGCCAATATTTCATGATATCGGTCAATCACTGAGGTGACCAGCAGATAAGAAGTATGCCAGCGTAGTATACCGACATGGCTGATGGACTTCGGCCGAAATATTCATACATACAGACTTTGGGCTGAGCCGATAGACCTTAAGGATGCAGATGTACTCCAGGTTTGCAGTTAATTTCTAAGGAAATTTAAAGAGCAACGATGACCTCATTATTGTACTTCAGATAAACAAAGAGGGGAAAATGAATGTATATAATTCGCGAAATAGGCCGACAGATGTAAATATAAGAAAATTCCCATGTGAATGAAGAGTAGAAAAAAAAGATAACTAACCTGCCCTGCGACGGTGGCGGTGGCTGGGATGTTGTGTGGTAGTACAGTCAGCGCTTAAGGCGAGCTTGTTTGCCTGTGGCAGTCCGTTCTCCTGGTCGACAGTGTGTTATTCTCTCACGACGCCTTCTGTCAGCCTGACACCTCCTGCCATTTGCAACGCACGTGACATGGCTACGTTGTGGAGACGACTTGACGCCAATCGGCGTTGTGTCATTTGATAAGAAGTAGAAGCGATCGCTGGAATAAGAGACTTATTCGCCCGACGCTTCGGATTCTCCCTCGAAGCCATCATCAGAGGCAGTAGCAGAAACGGGTGATTCGTGCACGGGAGGTTTCAGTATTTATAGGGTGCAGTCGCTATGCCACTGCATGCCAATGATAATTAATCGCCCTCCCCCCCCTCATCGAGGATTGTTGCCCGCTGGTGCGCTAATTGCTTCATGGACTGCATGCAAGTTGTCAATTGCTGAAATCTCATCACTCGTGTTTCATGCTGGCGGGATGATTGCTCGGCCATCTGGCTCACCGGCCTGCGGGCAGGGAGTGAAAGCATGCACAAGGATTGCATCATTCGCCATGATCTGATGCTGTCTCTGATGTGAACCTGAAAGGTCAATTCGTATTTCCACGGTTGCGTCTCCTCCGCCTTCCTGAAATAAAATATTTAAACACATGATTGGACCTCGGCTTTTAAATATATCTTCTCAAAGTGAGGTGGGAGGAAGCAGCGAGCGTGTACGTAGAGGGACAGCCACAACCTGCCTTTGCTCTGCACTGACCTAGACAACTCCGGAATAAGATGTGCATCACATCTACGCACATCGCTGGATTCTCAATATGCTCCTATTATAACAATCATCGTCTTGCCATGTCTCACATTGGTCTGGAGGAGACTAGACAAAGCATATATCCCGAATGCCAAGTATTTTTCAGCACGACTACGCCGCATCATGATGGCTTGTTGCCTAAAATCAAGGCCAAATGTGATATCTCAGCGTGTCTGTTGCCGGTCATATACGCTGGTTCTTCATGTTGACCTGGACTCCTTTGGAATTTTGATAAGATGAACCTTCAAATAAGCCCCTAATATGCGGCAAGCCCGTTCTGAATCCCAGCAGGATTTTCCGGCGTGTTTGCAAGTCACTCTGCGTACTTTAATCTTCTCCCATTTGTCCTCTCCGTCCACCAGTGCACACTATCAAGCATTCTTCACACACCTTCCTATGTGTGTCGCACGTAAAACAGAGACGTCCCATCATCTTAGCCATCAGTCTACGTCCACTCCCCCTGCCTGTCGCTACTCCGTCAGCCTCATCGGCTGGTTCGGTTATTTGAATGTGCCCCTACGAGACTGCGCGATAACTAACTGTTAGCTCATGCTCGCAATTGACTGTGTACACGAAACCTGTACGGAAGAATGCAGTTTATGCCAAAGTCAAACAACTGCAGCCACGTCAATATTCACAACGGACAGCAATCCACCGCCAGTCCCTTCAGTCATTGACAATAGTTCTGTTTGTGGATCATCCTCGGAGACACTTTTTGGCTCATATAGGCCGAGCTGTAGTTTCAGAGTCTCGGGCGACCTGCGGACTAGTTAGGAAAATCGCAGCCATTGGCGAACTCCACCGTGTGCCACACAGACTGAAGGCAGCACTGGCGGGGTTCGCGTGAATCAGTTTATTGTGAGGCAGACCTGCGCAACATCTACCCCACTCCCTCCCTCCCACACCCACCTGGCTCCGATGGAAAGACAATGTCCAGATGACCGGAGGTGGGATCGGGTGCAATGGTGGACAAAGCTGCAAACAGTCCGTCTATGCGTTCGCTGACGCGATCTGGTAAAGCATCGGGTTGTGTGAATGAACATGCATCACACAGGCGTGAGCGATTCCTGTCCCGAAATATCGAGGCATGCTGACGCAGTCACATATTGAGGAGTTAAAGCAACTTCGACAGGGCAAAGATAAGAAAACTGATGTTGTTTTGATGGACAGAGCCGACTACATTGCAAAATACAGTCAATCCTGTCGGACCAGGAACATTTCCGAAAGGCAGAAAACCAAAATGATCGAACAGATGAGGTTGAAACTCTGCCGACCGACTGTTTGAAAAGACTTCAAACGAATGGTTTCATTAGCGAATACGACCTAGAGCGTCTCCCGCCTGTCGGCACGCATATAGCTCAGTTATATGGCTCGCCAGAGATCCACATACATGGTACACCGATTCTAGACATGAGAAACTCGACGCGCCATGCTATAGCGATTTGGCTAGCGGAGAAACTAAAGCCCATACAATACCGGCTAGCATCACATAGCTTTCGGTATACCTATGAATTCCTTAACGGCATGAAAAATCTCAACCTTAACTGAAATGTTATGATTTCGCTGGACGTCTCGTCTCTTTGTACGAACGTACCGGTCACAGAAATCGTCAACTACCTCTGTGAAGCCCTTGCCTCCAATAATCATGATATAGGAATGCCGGTGAATGCTCTCAAAGAATTGCTACTGAGATGTACCTTCAAAGTACGGCTTCTATTTGACAACAATCTGTATAGACAAATCGACGGGGTAGCTAGAGGCATAACCCTTGGTCCGCTTTTGGCGAATATGTTTATGGGCAAGCTAGAAGCTTTCGAACTTCGTCGCCAGATCGATGGTCTGAGATATTATGAACGCTATGTGGATGATATATTCGCAATTGCACCTAAACAAAACGACGTTTGTGTCCCGCCGGACGACATCAATCAGGCGCACCCATCAATCAGATTCACGCTTGAAGGAAAACAGTCCAGATCGCTCCCCTTTCTGTATGTGCTTTTGAGCAGAAGGCCCGCTGGTAGTATTAAACGTAGTGTCTATCGTAAGAAGACGTGGTCCGGACAATACACCAATTTTAGGAGCTTCGTACCGTTAAACATGAAGCGCAATTTAGTCCGCTGCTTGACACAAAGGGTAAGGAGGATCTGATCAGCTGATAGCATTGAGGTGGAACTAAATATTGTTGAAAATCGCCTTCGCCGGAACGGGTACCTCGGTGGATTCATTGCTAAGTACATGACCGAAAGACTACCAAAGCCCTCGAGGCTGACGGCAGACAAAAATAAGCTTTTCCTCAGGGTGCCGTTTCAAGGGGACGCGCCAAGTGAACTTTTAACAAGGCGCCTAACTCAATCTATATCACACACCTTCACGGCAGTTGACGCCGCTGTACTCTTCTCTACTAGTTCCATCATATACGGAGAGGACAAGGACAAACTGTCAGGCCAGACAACCTCTGTATGTATTAACTCCCTCACCTGCTTCTGTGGGGCAGAAAATATATTGATGACAATATCAGTAAAGACATGCCCGTGATTTACCATACTTCAATGCAAGACGCAACGCATAGCCTTGTACACCAAATCCGGTGAGATGGGTGCAAAGAACAGTGTCACGTCGACGAACAGTATCGCCCCGTGAAGCTCCACTTTTGCTCGCAGGAATTAGTGAGGAGTTGAGATGCCGATTTTACTGACGTCCCAGATGCACCTGAAAGAAGATGTGGTTTGCGAGTCATCCCGGCTGACTGGGCTGCCGCCTAGGGCTACGATTGGTCGAGGCGAAAGGTGGGATTTGAGGCAGTCCCTGGCATCTGGCTTGCGCTCAACCAGTTGCTTCTATTTAATGCCATTCGTCCGACCCATACCTGCATTGAGTAAGAAGACCGTTTAACTGATAACTAACATGTCCTGAGACGGTGACGGTGGCCGCGGGAAGTTGTGTGGTACGACAGTCAGCGGTTGAGGCGAGCTTTTGTGCCTGTGGCAGCCCGTTCTACTGGTCGTCAGTCTGGTTATTCTCTCATGACGCCCCCTCTGGCAGCCTAACTAACACCTCCTGCCAATTGGATGCTGATTGCAACGCACGTGACATGGCCACGTCGTGGAGACGGCTTGACGCCAATCGGCGTTGTGTCATTCGCTGATCTGGATTGTAGGCGGACAAAGGTCATGTGCGCAGGCACGCACGCACGCACGCACCGCCCTCGACGCACCTCCAAAGGTTGGGTCTCGCCTTGCTGAAACAATTGTCGCCACTGTCTTCTCAGTCGCGTCTGCAGTCCCCTGTCACAGTAAGGGCTGCTCAACCAATTCTCTGTCTCAGTCTTCTGTTTCCACAGCAATCAACACCTCCTTCATTTCCATGTTCGTACTTCTGCGTACAACCATTCCATTGTGCGGTTAACTGGCAAAGGGCACTATAAAAAATGCATGCTCCATCTCCTAGCAATTATTATTATTATCATCATTAATTTTAGTGTTATTGATATAGACCCAACTGTGAAAACTCGGCGCCTCGGTGGGATTCGAACCCACGCAATAAGGGGAAGGCTTTAGTACAGCCAACGCTCTAACCACTTGAGCTACGAGGCCCCGCCGGACGACGCGAGTTTAATCACTGCAACGTCTGGAATCCACCAAATCTGATACAGTAAGTTGACTGCCCAAGCAGGATTTCCTAAGTAATTCACCTAGAATCCACCAGATGACTATCAGGCTCACATAATTCATAGATATTTTGGCAGATTTTGAATAATCCATATTGACCCAACTGTGAAAAACTCGGCACCTCGGTGGGATTCGTACCCACGTGTCTTCCGGCGGGACCTCGTAGCTCAAGTGGTTACAGTGGCGTTTTTCAAAGAGAATAAGAGAGCACCTTCCAGCACGGTTAGGAAAAGGCCAAATAAAGAACGTTAACAGCTCTATCCTCGCGCACATGACAGACGCGGAACACTGTGTAGATGCCGGGCAGGTCTTCTGGGTGATTTACAATGTCCCGTCAAGCTATCTAAAATAACTTGAACAGCGTCTGTTGGCAACAGTGGAGACGGTTACAATCAGGTTGCGCAAACAAGTTCTATGCGCGCAGAGAACTTCATACAGGCAAGACCATAGGCCTAATTCACCAAGCCAGCCACCCGCATTTAATCACCCGTCCCAGTGTCCACCCTCCCCCTCCCCCACCTGACACTGAGGGCAATATTGTTTTTCGTTTCACCCAACCCCAGCTACAGAATAACGCCTAATCGACCACTTTTTATTATTACTCATTTGGATAGAAATATAGCTGTGTAGGCCTGAAGGTAACTGAAGATACCTTCCGCCGACTACGCATGGAAAATTCAAATGTGGATTTCACGGCAGAAATCTACAACGAGGCGTTCATAATAATTGAGAATATGTACGTAGAAATCGTGAACAGAGTTCTCAATCAACTGGGAAAGCCATCACCAAACCGATCTGCTGCTGCTGCTTCGTTAGACATGGATTTGCGGCGTGGGCAAAACTGCAACACGGTGGGTCTTCTGTCGCATCTGCAACCAAACTCTCCTAAGCCAACACTGGAGCAGAATGGCATTTACGAGCAAATAATGCCAACTGTCTATAACGAGGTTGAAGGAATCTTCTTCGGAGATGCGCCAGGGGGGGACTGGGAAAATGTTCCTACTAAGACTGATTTTGACAGCAATATGATCCAAAAATGACATAGCCTTAGCACTTGTCTTCACCGGAATAGCTACAACCCTGCTACCCGGCGGAAGGATTGCCCATTCCGCTTTGAAATTGCCGTTGAAGGTGCAATTAATTGAAACTCCCACCTACAACATTTCCGAGGCATTCAGCACGGAAAAGTACCGCAGAAATGTAAACTTAGTGTTTGAGTTAAATGCACTATGGCTCGAGGCCCATGGTCGAACACTGCAAGATTTGCGCGGAAACAGCAAACCACTTGGGGATGTGCTGCTACTGTTTGCAGGAGACTTCAGGCAAACACTGCCTGTAATTCATGGACCGACACCAGCGGACGAAATAAAGGCCTGCCTGAAAACCTCGTACTTTGTGGCGCCACGTCCAGACGTTAACTACAAATATGCGTGTCCAGCTGCAAACCGACCGATCAGCTGAAATATCCTCACACAAATTGCTGACAATTGGGAACGGAGCGGTGCCGGTTGATCCGACTTCGGGACGCATTTCACTACCTCTTATCTTCGGCAGTTTAGTGTTGTCGAAAGAAGAGTTAGTTGACAAGGTATTTCCCAATATTCAAACCAATTATACGAATCACGATTGGCTGAGCGAACGAGCTATTCTTGCAGCCGAGAACAAAGATGCGTACCATTTTAACCACGTTATTCAGTCTAGGATTTAAAGCGAGGCAATCACATGCACGTCCGTCGACACTGTTGTGGAAGCAGAGGAGGCAGTTAGTTATCCAACGGAAATTTTGAATTCGCTGGATCTGCCAGGAATGTCGCCGCACGTACTGCAATTGAAAATCGGCGTACCGATTGTCATCTTACGTAATGTCAACTAGCCGAAGGTTTGAAACGGCACGCGGCTTACAGTAAAAAGATTAATGCAGCAACGTCGCAGAAGCGAATATGTTGAGAGGGCCTTCCAAATGTGAACATTTCCTTATTCCTCGCATTCCACTAATTCCAACCTATACGCTATTTCAGTAGGGGAGACTGCAATTACCGATTCGATTGGCGTTTGTAATCACCATCAAACAAAGCTCAGGGCTAATCTTTAGAATTGTGCGGTTTGGATCTGCCAACTGATTATTTCTCACATGGCCAATTATACGTTGCGTGCTCCCGAGTACGCAAACCAGACAATCTTTGTGTCTGCACAGACAAAGCAGAGGCAAAAAAATATTGTATACCCACAAGCATTGTGAAATTAAACATATTATAAACGCGTTCCCTTCGTCTTTTCTTTCTTTTAGATTTAATCAGACTGAGCCACAGCAACCCGTGGCGGGGACCAGCTAGTAAGTGATAACTAACATGTTCTGAGACGGTGACCGTGGCGGTGGCGGCGGGGATGTTGTGTGGTATGACAGTCAGCGGTTGAGGCGAGCTTTTGTGCCTGCGTCAGCCCGTTCTACTGGTCGTCAGTCTGGGCAGTTGGCTGGATCAGTGCAGAGCAAAGACCGGTTGTGTCTGTCCCTGTACATACATGCTCTCTACTTCCTACCACCTCTCCATGAGAAATAATATTTGAAGGCCAAGGTCCAATCATGTGTTTAAATATTTTATTTCAGGAAGGCGGAGGAGACGCAACCGAGGAAATGCGAACATTGTCCGACTGACATTTCAGGTTCATATCAGAGACGGCATCAGATCATGGCGAGCGATGCAATCCTTGTGCATGCTTGAGCGCCCTGCCCGCAGGCCGGTGAGCCAGCTGGCGGAGCAATCATTACGCCAGCATCCAACACGACTAATAATATTTCAGCAATTAACAGCTTGCATGCCGGGTAATAGGCAATTAGCGCACCAGCGGGCAACAATCGTCGATTAAGCGGGTGGGCGGTTAATTATCATAGGCATGCAGTAGCGGTGGCGGGGGTTTGTTTACTGGGGCTCTGTCCCGGTTAGCGTTCAACAGACAATCAGAGAATGGGCAATGTTGATTGGCTTCGAGCTATCGTGAGACTAGTGGGAAGCCTCGCGCGGAAACCATCATCGCGGCCGACGAGGGCGGGGACGATTTAGGTCACGGTGACATGCGGGACGAATGCAGTCACACAGGCGGCATTGGCAGACCAGGCAACAAACAAAATGCCCCCTATAAGGAGAGCTGTGCAAATCGCTTCCCAGTCTTTGAGGATGGGTAGACGAATTGTCAGACCTCTAATAAATTTCTCCCGATCCATGCTGATCTGCATGACACCTACCGAGGTGGCGTTGAGAGCGCAGTCGTCGGCGAAGAGAAATACGCGATTGAAAGTACATCAGCCGCTGATTGAGTAGGTGGCCGTCCGTCCTGTAGGCGATACCGATCCCAGTGCATTCGTCACGGTAGGCATCCATTAGTATGGCAGAGGCCAGGAGAACGTGGGACTGAAGAGGCTAGGTG
>CACRXP010000339.1:669992-682649 GCA_902702965.1 Spirometra erinaceieuropaei | reverse complement strand
CACATCAACACTGAACTTCCCGAAGGTGGCCAAATCAGCCAAGTCTATATCGCAGCTCATCGGGGGAGTCTTTATATAAAGAGTCCACATGGAGTTCGACAAAGACAGCTTCTCCTATTTATCTGGAAGCTTCGTGCGGCTGTATCTAGAATACGCCATACAGGCGTGGGGACCTTGAACTGTAGGGGACTGTACCGTCTCAGAGAAGGTCGGAGGCGGGCGACAAAAGTAACCAAAGGTCTGGGAACATTGCCCTAAGAAAACGAATTGTCAACTCTCAACCTACCTCCCCTTTCCTGTAGGCGACTGTTAAGTGATCTCATACTAACCTTCCGCACTATGAATGACCCGGACTGCTGTTTTATCTTCAGTAATTTTTCGCCCAGGTTAACATGCCTACTTTGCGCGGCCATCCCCTAAATCTACACACAGGTAAAGAAAGGATCAGTGGACGAAGGGTTTCCTTTGATGACAGAGTGATTGCGGCATGGAATTTCCTGCCTGCCGATGTTTTATCCCCCCTTGCGTGGATTTATTTAATTGTAAACTCGACACTCATAAAGCTCCTCACTTTCCAGCTATACACCCCCTCGGGGCCAGTCACCCAGTTCATGTATGATCATATTACTTAGAGTAAGTGAGTAGGCTCAGACGTCCACTCTTTAAATGGTACACAGCTGCTTGCCTTCGCATTCAATTATGTGGGCCATCTGTTTTTCAATTTTCCCTACTTATCGGTACTTCTTCCCAGACATTTAGTAGCCAATAGGGAATTCAGTGGCGTCCTACTATCTTCCCCTCAGTAAAGCTAAACTGAACAGTGAGGGCAGGTTGGGGATGTCCAAAGAGGCTGACTTGTTCACCGAGTGTCCGTTGACACAGGGGACGTGACTGAAGTTGTTTGGTGTCGATGTTTTGGGTAGGAAACGCTTGAGACCTGCCAGCTGCTCCTTCGATTTGCCAGCGACAGTCCTGCTGACCCCATTGACCGTTGATTCAGTCATCATTGCAATTCTGCAGGTCATTAACGCGTAGATGAGGTCCCCTCAGGTCCTACGATTGATTTTTAGACTTCAGAGGAGAATTTTCAAAGTACCATTTTAACCTCGTTTCTGTCTTTCATACTGACGAGCATCCGCTGCGACGTTGCCAAAGAGAGATGCCCACTGTCAACCTTTATGCTGAGGCTATCCCATCGTATTTAGATTTGCCTCACTATGGCGCGAATGCTAAGAATTCCGGTTTTTTCCCAGGACGTTCATGTCTGGGAATCTGTCTTGCGACCTCAGCCTTAGTATTCGCCGGTGACAGCAGGCGCGGAAGTAATAGGGTTGCCAGGGTTGTTTAACGTAGACTGTTCATATCTCCACCTAGAATAGCGGAGTTGCCAGATCTACTGCCCTCTGAATCTTGAGTTCGTGTCGAATTGAAGTCCGTGGCGATACCAGACTGAGGGCTGTGGCCGACTAAAAGCTACCTGACTGCCTTAACAGGTTCCATAGTCAACTTCATCGTCGATCCTGACATTCCGTGAAACTGTACTTCAGAATGATGCGCATCTATCCCACTGATGAGAGTTTTGTTTCCCTAGCGTTGATATGAGGTCCCCTGTACCACACGTTGGGCATCGAGCGGTGTATGACCACGTCGTCTTCGTCCTGATGGTCAGTCTGAAATAAGAGCAGCCGGAGGCAAAGAGGCCGACATTCCGCTGCATGTCCTCTTCCGTCGTAGTACTTAAAGCGCGGTCATCTGTGAACAATCGGTGATACGCAATGGCCTTGGATACCCCGGAAGATGCTTTTAGGCGACAAATGTTGAACAGCTTTTAGTAGATTTGGTAGTTGGTATCGATTTCCAGCCGTTCCTAATTACAGCCCTTCACTAGCAAAGCGCAGAACGTGAGACTGAACAAAGTCTGGGAGAGTATGCAGCCCTATGTCACCCCCCAGTTAACCGCGAACGCTTTAGAGCCTGCACCTTTGTCCTTGACGTGATCCACCACCTTTTTCCTGAAGTGCTCCGGAAATCTAAAATTCGGCATTCTTTTCCAGAGTACTTCGCGACTGACCACCCCAAAAGCCTTCGTTAAACATACAAGGGTGATAGGGAGGCTGGTCTTCATCTCTTAGTACTTCTCCTGTAGTTGGCGGCCGCGAAGATCCTATCGATGGCTCCACGACTCCTGAAACATCTACACTTTTTATCCGGGAGAAATCCTCACTCCAGGTGTGTTTTCATACTGTTGAGAATGAAAACGAAGGTATCCCATGCGGTGTTGAGTGACAAGATAACTCTGTAATTGTTGCAGAATAAACGGCTTCCCTTGCTCTTGTCCGTATGAACAGTATTAGTGTCGCCACATTTCCCGTAAAAATGAAGTTAGTTTGTGCATCAGTCAAAGACCGCCGTACCTTTCAACCTCTGTCGGAACCTCGTTAGATCCCAGAGCTTTCTCATTGGACATCTGATGCACAGCCCTGATTATTTTTAATGGGAAACTGGAGCTCCAGGTCATTGTTTACTTCCACCTGGGGTGCCCGCTGATGTCGGGGCCGGAAATTGTGGAAGGCCGAATGAGGACGATTCTGAAGTTCTCGGCCCTGCGCTTCATAATTTGCGGTCTTTTCTTAAAATTCCTTGATCCGTCGGAATTGAGCAGTTACGTTGTTACTTTGGTTGTGGGGCAGTAGACCGCCTTGACTGACGCGAAGAAATTTACTGTTGCATCGAAGCCCGCATATATTTGTATTTTTCGGCCTTAAAATACATCCATGCGCGTTTCGTTCATGTTTTTCAGGAGGATTGTCATAATTGTCTGGACTAAGAGCTGGAGAAGATGAATATCAGGAGTAGGAAACATTCAATGGTAAGTCACAATCAAAGCTGTCAAAACAATATTGAGCCATGTATTATATGTATACGTATATATTGAAGGGTTACAGGCAGAGCCCTTGATGACCCTATTTATGTACAGTGCTTTCGCAGATTCATACTCAAAAATAAAATACAATTACAGGAATTTAAAATGTGATTGGATCACAGTTCAATCGTAATCATAAGGTTGTGCATAAGGTCACTGTAAATTAGTGCGGAAGATTGTATATGACAGATTTTACAAAACTGGCTGTGCGTAGTCATGCTGTACAAGCCGATTTCTGTCGAAAACTACACGAGCAAGTTTTCTTTTAAACACACAAACTGTGTCAGCCGTCACCATCTCGCTTGGAAGCGAGTTCCACGGCCTGACAACCCGCTGGCTGAATGAAAATTTTCGTCGGTCTAAACGCGTGCGCTCAGTCCCGACTTTGTATTCATGTCCGCGTAGTTGGTTTGTGCGGGCGAACTCAAAGAAGTGCTCTGCTCTTAATGAGCAACACAGGCCGCGAACAATCCGGAACGTCCAGAGAAGACTGCAGTTTATTTGTCTATAAGAGAGAGGGAATAGACCAAGCAAATTCAGCCTCTCCTGATAAGACAAATGCTTCAGACCGTCGACCATCTTTGTCGCTCTGCGTTGCACCTGTTCGAGTAAGTTGACATCCTTCCTCATCCATGGTGAAGCTGCTGGCATTCCATACTCTAGATGAGGTCTTACAAAGACACCAAAGTGTCTTTCGAAAAGTTCGGGAGGAATTATTTTAAATGCACGTCTGATCCAGCGTAGAGTCCTAGTTGTCTTCTGAACCTTCTTGTGAAGCTGACATTATAGGGGTAGTAGTCGACTGTTCACTAACACATAATATAGTTTTATATATGTTTAATATGGTCTTAATATAGACTCACGCACAACTAATATGCATGGTTTTATCGAAAGGGATGTTATTATTAGCCCCTTAAGGGATATTTAGTGTCCGGTGACATAGCTGATGGAAACGAGAAAGGGAGGGAAGAAAGAATATCACAATCTGTTCTATGTTTATCAATGATGCTGTCTTTCATAAATTTGATTGTTTTTAGTGCTATTTTCCGGTATTATTCAAGCGGCTGACATCATCAGAGCCCTTTTAGACCAAATTATATATCAAAGAATTGACTTGAAAAATGCCCTCTCTTATTCAAAAATAAATGCGTATTGCTATTAGAGAGGAATTTCTTAGTTTTTATTTTAAACTCGATTAAAGTTCGACTTTTCCGGATATAACCTGGAAGAGAATTCCAGATAGTCGCATACCTTATGGAGTAGAAATATGACCGTTGGACTTTGTTAATCTGGGGATCCTTATAATATCTCCGTTATTTCTGATGTTTCTGGGGGCGTTTTGGTTTGTTATTAAGTTTATTTTGAGAATATCTAGAGCATGGGTGACCCTGGACAGGAAGTTTAGATCATTTTGAAGTCTTCTGATCCAGGGGGGTCGAAGACCGTGTTTATGATATAGTTCTAAGTATGAACCCTAGGTGCTATCTCTTCAGGACAAAGATCTAGTAAAACGCCTCTGAATGCTTTCTAGTTTTTTTTCAGTTGTCTGAGAGCATTATGCCAAAGAAAATTGAGCAATAATCTAGGAGAGGTAAAACGTGCATTTTGAAAAGTTGTATTCTTAGTGCATTTAAGGCGAAATTTTTACATATGAATCCACACAGGCAAGTAGTTTTCGGTGATATTTGTTGGACGTGGGTAGATAAGTCAACGGTATTTGTACAGCTAAGACCTTAATCTTTTACCGATTAGGCTCTGTTGTTTCATTATCCTCGAATATTATGGGGGAAGTTTTTGCCGGCCAAAGATCAAGAGATGGAATTTTTGGGTGAAAAGGGCATCTGCCATTGACTACTCCATTCGCTGAGTTTTCTGAGGTCAGCTTCAATTCTTCTGTGAATATTAGCGACTGTGTTCCCGTTATATGCATATGCAAGTTTAAGATCGTCCGCATATGAAACCGTCTTAGTTGATACTGATATGGACAATAAGTCGTGAATATATATGATAAATAGAAGGGGCCTAGGATAATGCCTTCAAGTACTCCACTGGTAATAGGAGATGGTTCTGAGACTACGTTTCGAATTTGCACCACTTGATATCGGTTCTGAAGATGGGATTTGAGAAAATCGAGGAGGCGAGGCCTAATTTCGTGACTTATTAGCTTTAAGGGGACTTTGTCAAAGGCCTTCTTTAGATCGAAGTATATTGAAGCTACTGTGTTTCCGTCATCTCTATTGCTGGAAATGAATCACAGAAAAGTGAGATGGCAGGACTGACATGACCTTTTAGGTAAAAATACATGTTGAGAGGGGGGAATGAGGTTGGCGTTTATGAGATGGTCTAGCACTTGGTTGTAGACCATTTTCTTGAGGTTTTAACCATTGCCGGTATTCGGTGAACACCACGATAGTTTTTGGTATGAGATCGGTTGCCGCTTTTAAATATGGGCACAATGGTCGAATATTTCCACATGTCCGGATAAATTGCACTTGACTGGAGTAGGGTGAATAACTTAGATAGGAGTATTGGAGCATATGTCATATGCTTCAGAATACATGGCGGGATTTTGTCCGTCCCATAGGAGGTGGTGTTGGATAGTTATTTGCTGGCTATTTTAAGAGTCTTTTCCCTAAAACGGACCTCACTAAGGATGCGTTCTGTTATCGCGGTCGGTTGGCGGGTCGTTCCCTCCTCGACTGTGTAGTTAGCTGATAAGTATTTTTTGAATGAGTTTGCTACTTTGTTGTCATTTGTTATAACGTGTCTTGATTTATCAGTAATAGTTCGTGGTCTTGACTGTCGACGATTATTCATTTGTATCTCGGATTATAAATAAGACAGAGTATAAAAGGTTAATTGCTTCCTCAGGGGATGTTGTTAGAAGATATGGGCTCCAGTTTAATGACCTAATATAGTTGTTCACGAAGCCGTTGTCAAGTTTTGTGGGTTTAGGCGGGTGTTACTAAAATGGGGTACTAGTTTTGCGTTTAAGGGGAGCGTTTATATTATTGCTTTGTGGTCACTTTTAAAGGTTACGCAGTCGTAATGCATATAGAAGGGCTAGATGTCGTTGGTGAAAATAACCTCTGGTATGTTGTTTCCTCGGGTGGGTTTGTCAACTATTTCTATCCAGTTATTAAAGATGATTGAAAATAAAAATTCTTCGTGCCTGTTAGGTGCCGATATTTTGACCCAGTTTATTTCTGGGCGGTTCAGGTCCTCTGCGATTATCTTATATTCAGTTTTAATGTTAGCTCTATTGCTTATTAAGTGGTTGAGGCTTGTGTTATCATTACTACATGCTGGAGGGGAGTAGAGGCACCCGACTTGTACGTCCTCCTGGGTATGAGATTTTATTGCGGCAAAACACGCTTCTCCCGCAAAGGTTTCGGTTGGGACATCAATACCACTTTGTCCAATGCTAGTTTTGATGTAGATAAGACAACCTCCGCCTCGTTTATTAACACGGTCTTGTCGATAGAAATTATAATTTGGGACATATAGCTAAGCATTCGATATAAGTTCATTTGCCCATGTTTCTGTAATGCAAATTACATCGGGGTTATATATTTCAACAAAAGTTCTAAGTTGGGATATTTTGTTGACAATCGATCTGGAATTTATAAGAGCTATCTTTAGGATGTCGGATACGGAAGAGGTGGGCTGTGGTGAAAAAAGGATTTCGGAGGGTACCATGATTGAGTGATTGACTAAATGGAGGTAAGTGTGTGGTTCTTGGAGGATATAGTGATGCGTATGGCGAAGTATGAATGCGTGGGTTAGTGTGTATGATTGAGTGTACATATAGGGAGGTGGGTCAACTAGGTGGTAATTGTACCTAAATGGAGTTTCGGTTGGGGAGGTGTAAAAGCCGAAGTAAGTTGTGGGGTTGTCATTAGGTGCTAGAGTGGTTTGGCTTCTTCCTACGCCATGCAGGTGGATTTTGGGGAGTCGATATACAGTTATAAAAGCTTATTTGTTTCTGGTTAGAGGGTTGGAGAGCTCCTATTTGTTATCTCTACATACTTAGAGCGTTTTGGTTATGCTGGTGTGCTAAATAAGGCCTTTTGGCTCATATATCTTGTTTGGTAGCCGATTTATAGTACTCGTTGATCGGTTTTGAGGGCACCGTTCAACTTACACTGCTATCTAACGGTGTCACATGACTGAGTCCGGGATCTGAGTCCTCGTTCTGTTGTAGTTGAACTTTGTTGTTTTGTTGTGTCTCCCTTGTTTGTTTCTGCCCAGTAATCCTAACTGTTTTTGCAGTTAGGCGTTTTCTGTCAAGAGAACTGGAGTCAAAAGTACTTGCTGGAGGTCCTTCTACGGGAGCTGTGGTTTTATCATTTTGTTTACGCTGATCTGTGCCCTTCTTTTTATTAGTGCCGAAAATAGAAGTAGTAGCTAGAGGTTCAGTTGAGGGACCGGAGTGCTGGTTATCGTGTTTGTAGCTGGTATCTTTTTCCCGAAGTTTACGTCTTTGCATCGGTGTCAAATCTGGACCTATAAATGAGCTTGGGTTCCGCAGATTTCTGTTTAATTCGGGGTTTTGCAGGACAAGCTCAGCTTCGGTCTGTGAGTAGATGGTTACTAAGACGGGTTTATTTTTGCTCCTAGAGTAAAGTCTTTCAGTGGTGGCTATGCGGATATTAAGGCCACACGAATGTTTAAGTTTTTGAATTGATGGTGTTGGGTTAATCGCGTGGAGTATATTGTGGATAATTAAACTGGGTCTGCGTTTTGATCTATCTGTGACCTCTGATGAAGCCAAATGCATGATCGATTCTATTTGTGGTAGGTTTTTTAGGCTGTTCGTGAATGTATTTGTGTCTGTTAGTGAGTCGAGAATCGTAAAAAAGGCGTTCATGTTTCTCTGTAAACTTCTGCAAACGCGCGATGGCCGAAAGCTCTACTTTGTCGACAACAAATGTAAAATCGGTCATGGTTAATTGAAGAGAGTGCATAGGGGTTTATATGTTGTTTTCAACACTTAATAAAAATCCGTTAAAAATTGACGCAGAAATATGCCAAGCATTTCAATTATAAAGGAATTTCAACTTTTCTTGGAGCTGAGAATTTCGAACAGTTGTGCACAAACGGGCTCAAAAAGCAGTGTGAAAATGCATGCGGGAATCTAAAGTGAGCGCAAATGTACCATCAAGTTGCTGCTCTATCGACGTAGCGGGCGTTGTTCACAAATGCCCTGATAGAAACAGACCTCCATATTAAAAGATTTAAGGTTCAAATTCTTTACTGGCCTTGTGGTATGGCAAAATCATGATTACCAGCGGCCCATTTTGGTTGAGACCATGACAACGCAACCTTTAAAGGATCTTGGGGTGCGATTACGCGAAGCCAAACTGATTAAATTTAGTCCGCGTCCTCTGAATTACAAGAGATTGTGCAGTACCCTCATTCAAATCTCTCGGATTATGGTAGACTGCGTGTGTGTGTGCTCCCCAATTCGAGAACTGACCGGACCAGACAACTTGCGTGGTCACCCCTTCAGCTTCAGAGAAAGTTGGCCCAGACGGATATACTTCTATCTGGGGGCCTTTAGATTATGGAAAAACTACCAGCGGAGGCGGTGTCCCGGACACTATTGATACGCATAAATATAAACTGGACACTCATTTGCTCAGAAACCTGGCTGTATCGGTGGATGCAGTGTGAATGATCCACACATGCTGATGACACTTTCTGCATTCACTGTCGTAAATGAAGGGCTTGGGTGAGGATTTGAAACGTCTGACCATCAAATTTCTTATTCCACCGATCGCATCCCTTCCTTCGAAATTGCTTTCCGATACTCGTCCCTTCGTTTCTATCAAAAAATTGCGTAAAGGCTAATATGCTTTTTTTTCAAGATATGAACAGGGACATTAAAGGCGAAAGCCTGGTTCCCCGAATAAAGTGACCAGAAGGATTGACAATCAGACACCTACAATACTTTTACCGGTATTTGGTAGGGCTCCAGAGACTTCGATTCGTTTAGCACAGATACTTCTGTCCCCACAAATATGTGCTTTTTGTGCCTGTGGCATTACTTCAAGTGTGAAAGCGTACCCGTTTAAAATCATTTTCACGTACCCGAAAACGCGGCTTTGGTGTTCGGCTTTGTGGCCATTTGCGGTAGATCCTCACTGTTTTATCCTTTCAATAGTACGACCGCCTTTTTACTCTTTAGTGTACTGCTAAGACTACTAAAGAGTAACTCCATCACAAAAAGCGCTCCTCAAATAACATCCTCTAGTTTCGATCAGGATGCAAGAGTGACAAGGAGCTAGTAGCTGGGTGTAGTAATCTTGCTATGTAGATCACCGCTTATGACATTATTCTTCTGCATCAGAGGGCCGAGTTAGGTCAGTATATCTTAAGGGTAGTAGGCAATGTCTTTGAAAACCCTATTGAAAATGGTACACGCAATATCTTACTTTGAATAGATATGGTACTAAAATATTGTCAGTAATATATACACTTAACAGAATGTTCTCCCCCAAAAATGCAGGACCAATACCCGCGAACATTCACTTGTAGATGATAACGGTAAATTAAAATGATCATCATCCGCATTATCGGTAGATGTGTGCAAGGTGTTAGTTTGGCACAAAAGAACTGTTCTCTCCAGGTAAGCGGCATTTTTCAAACAAATATACATGTATTCTTTGCTTGAATGCCTCCGTGGAATCCGTCATTATTACGTCCTCGGGAAGCCCGTTCCAGACACCGACAAGTCTCTGTGAAAAAGAGTATCTGCGAACGTCAAGGCGGCATGGGGATCTTCTAAATTTTAGAGAATTCATACGCAGGTTTGTTGCTGTGGCCAGGGTGAAGAAATTGTCGAGGTTTAGGGCACAGTCCCGGTTCCTCAATATCCGATACGCCTCTATGACATCTCCTCGAATTAACCTGTACTCAAGAGGAAATAGTTTAAGCTCACTAAGTCTGCAGTTGTAAGGTAAAGTTCTGAGGCCTATCACGATTTTTGTCACTCTCATCTGAACACTTTCTAGCAACTTATAGTCCTTTTTTAGCCACGGGCGCCACGGTTGGATTCCATATTCCAGATGCGAACGAATGAAGGCTCCGTATACTTTTCCAAATAACTCTTTGTCTATGTCTATGAAAGTTTGTTTAATGGCAAAGAGAACACCAGTTGCCGTTTGGCCGCCCTAACGCATTGAGAGGAAGACCTAAGAGTCGACAACATGTTCATTCCAAGATTTTTTTGCTCAGTCACACTTGAAAGGCACCTTCTGCCAGGCAGGTAGTGGTGATCCTCTCCATCTGCTCACTTCTTTGCTTTGAGTCGCAGTGAGGCACACTTTTCAAGGTCAAACTTCCGCCGCCATTTGTCAGAGGATTCGCACAGGCAGTTCAGTCCTTCTTGCAGGGGCCGTCCACCATTCTCCCCGTTGATCGCTCACCATAACTTGATGTCATCGGCAAACATGACTCCATTGCAGTCCAGTCCATTCATACAGTCGTTGACATAAATTAAAAATAGTACTGGTCCGAGTACGGAGGTCTAGGGAACTCCACGCACTCATTAATATGTGAGATTCTTCACTAGTCTCATTTCAACACAGACCAAACCAAACGGTGTCACATCTTGCAGGAGAAATCCGGTTAAATATGAGCCATCTACTGCTCATCGAGTAAGCGGCAATTTTCACGAGCACGGTATTGGCAGTTGAGGAGTTGTCTAGGAGTGTCCTTCTGCAGCTCATTGGCAACAAGCTGCCTACTGGCGTATCTAACGCAGTACACGAGGCTCAGGTGCGAAACTACCAGACAAAAAAAAACAGAGCAAAGACAGTGAAATAACACTTCATAAGCGTGTAGGTTATGACATGCCATTAACTGCTTAGTTAACACAACGCTGACTAAATAACCAACTAACTGCAAGTCATATGTTTGCTTCTAAGGCAGGTCTTCCGTTTGCTTTAAATATATGTCAAGTTTATTTGTACCCTACCAACACATGCCACCCGGGGCAATTCAGGACTATATGGGGTTAGGCTCCGTGCTGTTTTGATGAACTTGTGTCCTTTGTAATGATGTCACTCTGCCTTATATCGGGCAGATTTTGTGCTCTTACAGTTAAGTGTATGCTGTGTGGCCTGCACAATGCGTTTCCGGACGATTAGAATCGAAAGTAATTCATTCCTCTGTAAGGCGAATATTAGGCTTGTTTAAGAAACTATAGTTTTTACCTGAGTCATGAGATTTGGCACAGCGCCTTAAGTTCCGTCATGTGCATGACCATGATTTCTGTTTGGGCTAGTGCACCGTGTTCGCCATATTTGAATAGTGGCAAAATAAACTTTTGACAATGCTAACTTTTGCAGAGTAGACACCGACTTTCTAAAAAGCCCAGTTTATACAATTTTAGCATTCCCAACAAGAGGATAGACTGAGGCAAATAGGTTCTGCAGTCAATTAACAAAGTAAAAATTGTAATACTCTGCTTATCGAAAACAATGCACAACTAATAAATCTGATGACAAGAGAATGACGACGGGCCTTGGAGTGGCGTGAGGAGACAATAAGCTTGCTGAATTCCTCATAGAAATGGGCTGGTATCCGTCGAGGTGGCTGCCATACCAGTATAGCACTACCCGTCTCGATGGAATGACATAAGTATGCAGTCCTACCTAGCGAATTATCATCCCAGGCGAAGATAAGGTAAAATGACAACGGAGCCTTGGAGTGGCCTGTGGCTCCTCCTGTGTCAGCAGGCTTAGAGCTGCGGCCATGATGTACTGTTGTCTCTTACATGTGTGACTTCCAACGATTGTAGGGATTTGCTAATCAGATAAGTTCTCAAATTAAGTCCTATTGACAGTCTGTGAAGAATGTATCCACTGGTTTGGTAAATCCGTCAATGTGGACGCCAAGATATGAGTGAGGAATACAACACGATTTATTAGATTATTTTGCGACGCATGACGCCTCCCCGATGGTCTAGCGGTTAGGATTCCTGGCTCTCACCCAGGCGGCCCGGGTTCGACCCCCGGTCGGGGAGCTACTTTTCACCATCCGACACTGATGTTTCTTGTACTTCCTTCCTCTTTGCTGAGTGCGCCAGCCAACTTCGGCCTTTCAGAGCTTTGACACGGTACCAGTGCAACACTCGACATGTTGGTTGGGTCACTTTAGGCAAATCATGCCCTACTTACCTAGGTTGAGTAAACTGCCGTATTAAAAATTGTGATCCTAATCTCATCCGAAGCCCATAATATTCGATTCGAAATGCAAACTAGGATTGCACCTTTTTATAAATAGTATCGGCGGCGAGATCCGACCTAGAATCGGAGACGAGTTTCTCACACTTGTAGTGTAAACGGCAATTAAAACTACAAAGAAAAACAGAGGAAAAACTGTTGTTCGGGCACGAACAACTCGGACACTGCGTTACCTAGAGGAGGCCTGTATACGGCGGGTAAAACCAGATCTTTCCCTAATAGCAAGCGAGCTCGCCGCGAGCTAACGTACTCTAGGGGGGTAGGTGCTCTTTAGCCTGCTCGTGATTTGATTGTTTCCTGGGTCGGCAGCGCCGGCGACGCGAAGGGCGCAAGCGGCCGCCCATACTTGCACTTGATTATCGATTAGCCTCGGCGGCCGATAACCCTCCGGCTCTCGCTGGTGCCACTTTTTGCTTTCTCACGCTGCACTGCGCACGCCGTGTCCCAGTCAACGCTGCCATTGACTGTCTTTGCCTTATATCA